>KZ308438.1:934334-961411 GCA_000376725.2 Ladona fulva
ATATATACACACACACACATGTTTATTGCTATTTTTCACAGCTGTTATTCCTATTTTACATGCAGGGTTTTCTAACTTACCAAATTGCGTATTTTTCAGTGCACGAATGGATAATTGTATTGTACTAGCAGTAGAATCGTTAAAATTTATTCGAGAATTGAGGTAATTTCCCAGAAATGGAATATTTGAGGATTCCAGCTGGGAATCGAACCCGGGATCGCTGGCACCAAATACAAACGCGCTATCTATTTGTCTATCCGGAATTCGATAATTATATCATAAACATAAACTTTCAGATGATCTAACAATATTATACGTTATTAAATGATAATTTTATGTATAAGAAAAACGTAATAGCATCTCAAACTGATGAATAAATGATTAAACGAAATAAAGAAAAGTGTGGAAAATGAAAGAAGGAAACAGAACATAAAACGAGGAAGGAAAGAGGATTAATGTAATTGAAGGAGGAAGAAAGAGATAAATGATAAATGGAGTTGTGGGAAGAGACTCCGGCGCGTACACTTTTAAGGGCTCCAAAGACAGAGCAATTGACGCAGCGTATATCGCTTCGCAACTGTTTCCAGTAATCACTTCGCTCTACTCTCGTGCGCCGCCGCGTCACTGCACATGGCTCTCTTCCGAATATAAACCCCTCCTTCTCTCTTCTTCACAAGGAGACAGGTGGTTTGGCATCTCCGGAAAGAATCCGTGCCCTCACCAAAAGAACTCGTGTTCGCCGCGAAATAAATTACATAAGCGGCGGAATCGCAAAGTTCCAGCCGATGAAAAAAGAAGGTCGAGAGAATTTTGAACATTCGGATCTCGTTTACTGCCAAGCAGCGGAGATAAAAGTTTTCATCTCGCGGGCGATGAGAGAGAAGGAAAATGGGGCAATGGGTTCTTGAGGAGGAGGGAGTTGTTTATTAAAAATGGCGATTTTCATCTCCCGGCAACGAGGAAAAGGAATGGATCAGATTTAGCCGCAGGAAATATCTTTCACAGCCTCTCTAAGATCTACCGAGAATTGAATATTGAGGAGAGAAAAAATTGAGGTAACCGGAAAATTAATTCCCTGAAGAACTTTCGACATTAAATAAAGCCATAAAAGTGAAATAAAAATAGGAAAATGATTGGAAAAATCGCCCGCGTTCATTTAATAATCAATCGTGATAATGGGATATTAGATAGCTAACAATCGATGTTAATGATGAAAGCTATTTGTTATTAACAATCGCTAATAATGTGAAGTTATTCTTTGCTTGATGATCTGTAATATTAAACTAATATCTGATAATTAAAAGAATATAATAATAAGCATATAATCAATCGTTTCTGGCCGTACTTCGTGGAACGACATAATGTAATAATGAAAGAAAACTTTGTAATTTCCACAGGAATGTTCCTGTGGAAATGATAGTGTTTTCTTTCATTATTTCATAACAATAAGCAATTATCGACAGTTGATTCGATAATAATAAGAATGCACGAAGTTATTAACAATCGACTATCGATTATTTGATGATTCACAATCCAAATCACCGATATTCGACAATTAACAACCTAAGAGAATAAGCGACTTAACGGAACTTGATAATCGTTGATGATGATCGACAATCAACCAGTGACAGATGATACAAAATCATAAGTCTCGTGTAGTTATGTGTCACAAATTTCAATTACTTATAAGAGAAAACAAATCCTATGGACATCACTTGAATCCACGCCTACACTGCTATCGCCATTGTGCATGCCAAAAGGTAATATTAGATGAGGAAAGTAAATCACTCAGACTAAAGGAAAAGAATCAGTATCTATTGGTGGAAGGACTAAAGAAAAAGAATAAGTATCTTTTGGTGCAAGGACTAAAGGAAAAGAATAAGTATCTTTTGGTGCAAGGACTAAATGAAAAGAATAAGTATCTTCTACGAGCAAGTGAATCGGGATATTTTGAATCCTATCCCTAAACATCCCAATGTTAAGTGTGTGAAGGGTACCCCGTGTCCCCTATGACGAAGTGAAGCAAACAAGAAAAGACCATCAACGGGGGCGTGGATTTCCAGATGAGAGTGGGCAGAAGATACGGTCCACGGGGAAAGCTGTTTCGGCGCAATACCTTAATTAACTAACCTTGGAAAGCTCTTATTCGCTTCTTAACTTCCAGAATACTTCCTCTACTTCTCACCCTAACGAACCTTAATTCAAACCCAGTCTGAATAACTGCAAATTCATCGTAGAATTGTAAAGTATCGCAGAACTTTCCACCGACCAATCCTTTTGGTAATGAAAAGTCGATTCCAATTCTTTTACCATACAACATAGATACTATTAAGTCATTGAGTTAGTGATGAAATTAGAGTGATCAAACCACCTGCAAGCACACCAATAGCGGCTTGTTAGGTATGGATGTAAATGTAACTGGTCCTAGTGTCGCCAACGTTAAAAGAATACCAGAATCTGTCATGTTATACATATTCCTTGCCAAAAAAACGGATTTTTTACTTTCCATTCAAAGTTCAATACATCACAAAAACACAGACGAACATATTCGACATTACTGGAAATGTGTATTTGATTCTGAAATCTAAAAGAACCGATGTTCGGGTTCGCTCTCAATGGGAAATTCTTAACGAAAACGTGAGTAAAATTTTATTCCAGCCGAGAATCGAATGCTTTACGATCAAAATCACTTTAGCTTCTGCCCCGTTAAGTGCCCACTAAGGAAACAATTTACAGAAAGTCCTGACTCATGTTTTCCGTCATTGAATCATTTCCCTTCGTCACAAACCTTCTCGTACATCATTAACCCCCAAGAGCGAGCTGCCGTCTCGCTTAACATTTTCATCCAAACCATGAGAGTGGAGAGTTCTCTTCCTAAGTAATCAAGAAGAGAATAGCGGTTGGGTTGCGACTGACCAATCAATTCCAGTAGCGCGGGATGTATAGCGCCTAAAATGATTTGAATTAAGTATTTCTCCACGATCTTCTGAATTATAACAACTCTAAAGAAAATAGCTACCCATATCGTCCCACATAAGCAGTGTCGTAACACCTAAACAACCCAAGGTTTAAATTTAAAGACTACGTAAACTTCAGGTATCCATTTTATGGTGTGGTTACCTAGCGATCATTGATGCAATATTTTTGAATGGATTGTGCGCACTGACTATGCAGTTTAGAATGGAACCTCATTACTTAATAGTAGTGATTTCCAATTTTCCTTCTTTGTACGACGCTCTTCTCAAATAGAAACCATTCGGTACACTAAACCATGCATAACCATTCGAATTAAAAACATATCAAAGAGCTAAGTTCAAAAAGAAAAATATTTTCACACTTTTGTTCGTAACGACGAGAAAACTACATATGCTGCTAAACAAGCACAAGTATTTCCTACCCAGCCATTTGGAGTGAATTTATTCGAGCAACGATTGTTGAAGGCAACAAACACACCGTTGAAAATCGCCGTTGTCCCAAATGAATGGTCAACTAACGATAGCCATTGTAGTAGCCCACAGATGTAAAATCCTTAATTATTTCGGTCAATTTTTATATTCCTTGTGATGTCCCTGAAGAAATTCTCTCTTGGGAAGACTAACATTATTTTATCTGGGTTACCGCTCTTCCCTTCGGGACTTAACTAGCGACACTCAACTGTCGATCAAGCGGATTCGCATTATGCTCTTTCCAGTAGAATGTCGAATCTTCGCTTAGTTTGTTAACTGGGGCGCGATGATAAGATTTCCACGGGATAAATGGAAAAACGAGCAGGTCGAGCGTGCTTCGGCCAAAACGAGAATCTTTCCGCTGTTCCGCTGTTTTTGGGCCGCATAAATATACTCACATTCGCCGAAACACATTTCGGATGCGACCTGGAAATCAGAATGGGAAATGTGTGCTGCCGACGGAAAACTGTTAGATGCTTCTGTTTTTCGATCCAAGTCGAAACGAAAAAAATGAACCATATCCGCGGAGCTCAAATTCTGAATCTATAATTAGTTTCATTTGACCGGACTTATTACGTTACAGTTCAATGCACAATTATTCAAGAGTTAGAATTTAGGAGGGCATTTTCGCTCGCTCTCTAGGCTTCGTATTTTTGCATAGCTCATTCTCTTCCTTCAAAGTTGCATAAATCGCCACCTTTAAAGGTGAAAATCGTGTCTTCTAGTTAACAAATATATGAAAATTCATCCCATAGGGATAATGCTACTATTTAGCATGTAAAATTACCTCAGAGTTTCCGAAATATTCCGAAACCAGTAACTGGTGACTGGAATGTTAAATCCATAATACAGAAAGGAATAATGATAAGAAAAATGGCTTTTGAAACAATAACTTCCGGTGAATAACCATTGGTATGACATAAATGTTTATTAACGCCATCCTAAGCAATGGTTTTTCTTGATCAAAACAGGATTCTATTCTTGGAACGTCAACCTTATTGAATCGTCTTTTTGGAAACACGATAAATAGATACACATTTGCAGACTTAATGTGTACATTTTTTTATTCCTTCTTCACCCCAAATAGTTCGAAATATTTCTGTCTGAATTTTTCCCGGCTTCCAACTCCTCTGTATCATGTACTCTAGAATCCGGAAAAATCCAAGTTCCTATACAAATTGGCGTAAATAGTTTTCAATTAGATATGCACAACCTGAGGTATAAATACACTGATCTCTTACTGGCAGGTATGAACTTTAAAGTTGATTCCTAGCTCAACAAACTTCAGGTATATATAAACTATCTACAACTCTAGAAGTTAAACATTGAGGCCGCTGTTAAACTCAATTAGAATGTCCCTAAATTTGAACTGGGTGTCAAATAATTGTGAAATACACTATAGCCACGCTATAAATACCTTCATGAGAAATTCTTATCAGGAATGACTCGCATTCCGAAAATATACGAACGCGTTCACAGATGATACAGTGAAATGTTCAATATCATCTAGGAAGAAGCTTCCGTAACTTAATACCTACTCGAATGGACACGGAGATATTTGGCAGAATTCCTTAATGTCGGAACTCTCTTGCCGCGGGATTTGCATTCCTTTCCAGATACTTTGAGAGCAACGGCGGCGGTCGAAGATAATGCGGAGGCTTCTCCAGATTCCTCTTTGCAGACACAAACTGCGGCGAGGACGATAGATGTCGTTAATACTGCGACACTAAAATAGAATATCTGGAAGATCGGTGTGTACCTGATTACGGAATAAGCAAAGGGCATCAAATATATACTATGTATGCGCCAAGGTTACTTTGTGAGGAGATAAGAAATACCTGGAGATTTTAACTGGCTAATATAATTTAAACTTTTAATAATGCTAATTAAAAAGTAATAATGAATGCTGATTCGGGCTTTCTTACTCGATTGTTGGAGTCAAACGTTTGTTTACAACAAGTGGTTCCAAGAAGTACATTGTAAACAAGTTTTTAACACATTTCCGACTCCGGTCCCTAGTAAACCAAAACAGCCGAATGAGGCATGTGTAAATATGAAGTGTGGGCAAGAAAAGTACCTAAACTTAGGGAAGCCAAAAACTTGTGCAAATATTTTCACACTGGATTTGTTGATTTTCGTGAGATTTATGCAAGCTATCCTCAGCCTTTAAAATTACGAGAGGTGTCCAAAGTGGAGAGTTCTTAAATTCTACCCATTGTGCAGTACGTCGAAATGCTTCCTTTGTAACCATGGTCAAATTGTTCATTGAAATGGCTTAAATACGGTATGCTAATATAACAATACTTATATCAACATGAAGTTAAGGAGAAGAGGTTATTACCATAGGTACGACTTTTAGACGAAGAGGACAAGGATAACTCGTGATCTCATGAAGTCACAATAAATTCAGTATTTAAACCATTATACAATTTTCTCTCACCGAAGAGTGTATACATTACTTTGGCTGACTCTATACATATATTGCCTTCAAATTGGTACTCTATCTTTGCGAAAAAACTGGAGTGAAAGTCGAGTATAAACATAATTACTATCTAATTTATATAAATAACGTTAACGTGGTAACCGTCGTAACCGTTCCGTTAGAAACGTAGTGCCTTTGAGGAAACTGATAAGTCTCTATGGAAACCTGCGAGAAAAAATATTCTTAAAGCACTGAATATAAGAGAAAATAACCAGACAACGAGTTCACTCTCCAATTACTATTTATATCACATATTTTATTACAATGATACCACTTAAGTAAATAATAAAAATAAATTGTCGAAAGATTTGTACGGAAGAAAAGAGCTGATTAACGAGAAGAAACACTGGTAGCGAGAAATATCTTCCACGAAGAGGAAGGAACTTTATTGTGCACACTTTTTTAATCAGGCGCCGTCCGCCCACCGACATTACCACCACCACGTCTACTTTTCTAGACCCTCTGCAGATGCTGCGGTCCGTACATTCCTTTCTCCTTTTGCCTCTATCAACTCTCCTTCCTTTCTTGCACAACTTTCTAAAAGCCATTTCCTCTCTCTAAATTAGCTTCAGCCGTTTCGATATTTATTGATATAAAATCCTTTTTATTTCCTTTTTTCAGATTTTACTCGTGGTTTTAGATTTGTACCCCGCAAGCAGCCAGTGGCGTACGGCAGGGGGTGTATAACACCTTACCTAATTTACCGCTTTAAACGCATCAAGCTGAAACCGACTCGACCATTCTGTCTATCTGTAATTCACGTTTACATTTGCAGTATCAACACTCAAATCGTCTGCAGATTATGTCAGTGGATGTATTAACGACACCTCCTACCAAACTCCACTCTCTCATAAGCTCTTTGCATACTAAACGAACATGAGTATCTGGTGTAGAGTGAGGTAGTTTGCCCGATTTCCTCAATAAGCCGCAACGCTGTGAGTAGGGAAGTCTACGTAAGTACAATACAATGGCCATATGAATAGCACATTACAAAGCATTCTAAGAGGAGTGCCTACGATGAATGCCATTATTTACTATCCCTCATTCCTCAATGGTTGCTAGTTAATGAGGACTTTTGCCAGTTCTATTTTCATCTAAATATTCAAACAGTATGATTAACATCATACCGTTTGTTACCAAGGTAATACTTAAATAGATAATTGTTTTTCTATCGTAAAATTATAAAATATATCCCTAATGACTTTTGTCAGTTCTATATTCATCTAAATAATCAAATCATGGTAACTAACAGCATGATGTTAATCATGCTGTAATTTTTATGCCGTTTTTCTTTCGTTGGCATTTCGTTATCGTTTGTTACCATGGTAATACTTAAATAGATAACTGTTCCTTAAGCCTTCCCTTAACAGTGTGGAAGAGACGTGGCATGGTAGTTCAGTGGTTAGAAAACCTGCCCATTTCAGAAAATAATTGTTTTTCTATCAAAAAACAATAAAAATGTTCTCAATATAAAATAATGTGTGCATCCTTTTCGCATTTTTATGAAAATACATCCTCAAATGAAAAAAATTAATTTATATAAGAAGCTTGCAAGTTGTAAATTAGTAATTTATGTGCGCGTACAAATACAGGTCACGTCTTCTCTCTTCACCATAGGCGAGAAACGATTCACCACATTCCTTTTTGATCAATCTTCTCTCTCTCCGCCTCGTTATATTTCGATCTCGTTCCTTTTCTCTTGGGACACGCACTCCTCTTAAACTTCCTCCTTCGTTTCCAGGTGACGTCCTGCAATCTCCCCTCTCCCTAGAGGTGGACCATTTATTGCGACACCGGCCCAAAATTAGTCTCATCTTTCCCCCTTAACAATATGGCCCCCAAATCCCTTTCCTAAGCCCTCCACGCGTATATCAACCTTTCCTCGCTCCTCCCCAATTCTTTTTTTTTCCACTTCCCCAGAGCTGCCAACACTACTAGCAAAAAGTTAACCCTTGGAATTTGACAATTACTTTTGATGTACTTGGATAACGTGAAGTTATCCAAGTACATCAAAAATCGTTTTAATATCCGTTTTTAAATAATTTTGCTTTTATTACGAAATTTAATGGAAATTTTCTGCTTTCTCTGCACTTGCTACGGCAACCGTCATTGTTGCCCCGGATGAATAAACAAGCATTAGAAAGAAGGGGTGAGGGAATGACGTTCTATTTTATTTTATTTCTATTTATTTAGTACGTGCGAAACATCGACAAAAGTGATGTTTGCTAATTCCCTATGAATTGGAACGTTTTTCAACGTTTGGAGCGTTTTGAAAGCAATTGAAACGATTTTGAAAATCATCCTTAAAGAAGATTGTGTCGAATTTATTAAAGAATGATACGCAATCCCTAAAATCAATATTTCAGCATTGAACAATTATTAGCAAAAACCAACGAGCGTCAGTAAATATGACACTTTTAAATCAGGATTACTTCAGAATATAATTCAAATAATTAAGTACTTTAACATTCTATTAACTTATTATCAATGATACATCCTTATTAAGATGTCATGGTGTTTTTTATGATAATTTGTTGTGGTTTTGTCATTAATGTTCAAATGCTATTATCAAGCATTAATCACAATCAATTGTGTAAATCAGAAATGTCGCTTTGGCTCTGGGCAGTATTTGAAATGCTAGTGACTAAGTGGGATGTAAATAAATGTAAGTAAAGTTGAGTAGGTACTTTAAATTGAAACTACTTCTAAATGTTTTCACTGGACAAAAAAACTTAACATTAAAATGTTTGTAAATTAATATTATTTAAAATACAAAATTATCTATGATATGATATTAGACAGTGTAAATTAAGTACTTCGTACATCAGGTATTAACACATTTATTAACCAGCCATTAGCCACTTGAATATTAATTATTTATTTATTTATAATATACCGAATGAGATACAAATTGTGATAATTTCATGTAAATAAATGTAATAAAAGTGATAGCTAAGAGTAAAGATGCGATGAATTGCATCGTATTAAAATTAGATTGCTAAGAATAACCACGATGAGATAATCAGCTGGGAAAAGATATTTTTCTTTAAATAAAAACAATCATATTGACCTAAATTAACGTGGCCTTTCAAATATTATGTACGCAAACATCACCCAGGCTCATCTTTTAGCTGAAGATTTTTTTAATGCAGTATTTACAATTATGTATTGCTTAAGCAAATTAACCGTCCGTTAGCTCAACTAACTCATTGACAATCTTTAAACTCAGTCTTTGAAATTAAAAACATTTCGGGATGAGATTAAACGGTATTGATATGGCGATTAACTTGAAGATTTTTAATTGTTTTAGAATAATATGTGTTTAAATTAATCATTTATTATGTTTGATAATTAAAATCTGACATAATGAAATTACTTACTGTGTAATACTACGCTTCTTGAAATATAAACTAGTCACAAGCGTTTAAATTTTTGGAGGAATTCAATAAACCATACGCGCAATATCTGCTCGGGATCAGCTAGTAATAATAATTATAACGATAATATCAGCAACAACTTCTATAATAGAATCAGGAGGATAATCCCAATTGCGAGCGAGCGGATCAGCCCTTGGGACGCGAACCCGGTACCTTCGGGTTGGTAAGGTAGCACTCTAGCAATGTCATTTACGTGGCAGATAGGAGGCCGGACTTCGAATTAGAGCAAAAACTTATCTTCTTAATTAACTATCGTTAACCAGAACTGTCCTTAAACTTCAATAACAATTTCTTTCAATACTATATAAAGAGTGAAGTTGATTTAAGAAATTTATCTTTAATTTGCGTTTCAATTCCATTTGAGTAAGCAATACATATAATAGACATGCGTCATTAAAACTCTTTATAATGTGCGCTATGAGCCGCCAGTGGCGTATGGCAGTGGGTGTATTAACACCTTACCCAATCTACCCTATTAGCTTTCCATGAATGAGGGAAACTCTTGTCAAAATTAGGAATTACATTGCGAGCATTTTCCGTTTTTCATAGTATAACCACGGAAGATATACGAAGTTTTACGCTATTTTACGTTTATTTCAAAATTAATTGATACGATCATCATTACATTTATATCATTTTTTATGTAATTATTTTGTATGTAACTCTTACGTAAATTTCTTTTAAAGGTTATGTTATTATAGGTATAATAATTCCACCTATGTAAATATTAGATGTAAGTATTAAAGAATACTTGTTAAGAACTTAAACTTTGCAAAATTTTCGAAGTTGCAAAATAGTATAGCCCGTGAAAATTTATTATTATAAGTCTTCCGGACTCCTTCTCAGAGATAATTACACCCTAACACCAAGGTCTAATGCCGCCCTCGAAGAAGATACCTGGACAGGATGCCGAAACGAATCAATAAAACGAGAACCGGTTCTTGAATTCTTAAACAGCGATCCCGATAGCGTTTGCGTGCCTTATAAGCGGTGATCAATGATTAGAGGAGCCGATGATTCGAAGCTGCGAAATTTGGGAGTCAATGTGGATTAATTTTTCAATCGTCGTCGGGGTTGCGTGACTGTTTAGGCTCCGTAATGGATTGCCTCCGTTCGAAGATACGCGGTTCTTCAGTTATTCATCGGTAAAGTAAATCACTACTTTCCGAAAATACTCCAGAATAATAGAACAGAAAGGAGATACGGATTAAAAAAAACTTCCCTTAAGATAGAGAAGTTCTTCCAAACTTTCCCGAATAGCGGCTTTTCGAGTATAAAGACCTACCATTATATGGTATCACGATTGGTTACACCAAGCGAGTTTTAAATTTTTTGTCGCATCTTACACTCGATCGCCTTACAGTTACTCACTGCCAACAATGCCTTTTCTGTTTCCACGACAAGCAACAATACCTTGTAGTCGCGGTAGTCAACGCATATATTTGTGTAACTATGTCGTTGTGTATAATCAATATAATTAGATCAACGTTGAGCCAGTCTCTAAATGTATACAGTTGATGACAAATTAAACAATTTTAAAGATGAGAGAATATATTTATTGGTAAAATAAATAAAATGACACTATCTCAAAGTTGTAAAAAGGAAAGATGTGGGAAAATATATGAGAAGAATATCATAAAATAATAATAATAAAGAACACATCATTTTACCCTTTATGAAATCCAAAATTTAAGCAATGGACTTCAAGGTTGCTTAGTAACGGAATAAAATATCCGGTTAGCTAAAAATATGAAACAGAAAATATAAGGAAATAAAGCGAGATTATATAGGGGCCACTTTATTTGAATTGAAGCAAAGCATTGAAAAAGTCATTACGGAAAATGGAAAGAATAATTCTGAACCGCGTGTCTCTCAGAAAACACAGAGACATAGCGAAGGTAAAAGAGATAATTATTCTTTGAAGTCACAAAACGACTGGATCCCAGTATAGCAGAAGAAACTACAACAAGAGTTACGATATTCGATCGTGACTCTCGTTGTACCTCTTGTTGATATGTCACGAGGATGTCACGATAACAGGCAACTAGCGAAATCCTTGGACTAAGGAGGACGAGTGTTTTTAAACTCAGTTTCAATCATACCAAAGAAAAATCGTCCCTAAAATCAACAACAACGTTTATGTATAATTTTTATTGCGATTCTAAAAATAATACGAATCAGTTGGCAGCCCTGTAAAGTGATAACCGTAATCACGGAAAGAAAGAGGAAAAAATTAGGCAACTTTACCTTCCACGTAGCAGTAAGCCAAGATAAAATACGAAGTCTTGCTATATATATATATATATTTGAGATCGAATTTTCCCGCATTTGTTGAGAAATTCCTCTTTACAAAGCGGCAGCGTCAATCCTTTGCGAAAGGGAGGACTAAGTGGGGCCCGGATGGACCGGGGCCCTCGCCGCTTCATTAGCTGCCCTAACAAACCACCACCTTCCAACTTCCCATCTTTTAAGGGTCTCCCTTCTGATGTACTCCCTCGTCTCTATAATCTTCCTTTGCCCTATCCTTCTTCCCTTCGCCCTAGCAACTTCCTCTTTCCCTCTTTGCTACCTGTTATTTTTCCCACCTCAACTTCGAGACAGGTTCATACGAATTAACCAGAACCCCCTGCCACACCCTGCCAAAGGCTTTCAAGGTAAATATGAAAATGTAGATGTAGAGTATTTACGCCAGTTATCATTCAGAATAGCCGAATAACATCTCCGTTAGTATTTTGTTATTTTGGTAATCACTATTATTCTGTTATTTTGAAAGGGGAACAAATTATATTTGGGCATATGACTTTTACATCGGCAAAACAGTGTGACCAATTTTACCATAATTTGATCGATTAATGATAATTCTCTGGGAGGATATTTCTATAGGTGGAAGAGGATACCTCTAGCTTCAATCTGGCCCTAATAAAGAAAGGTAATTGAGAAAGAAAAATAATCAGAAATCATTATTGGAATCGATGTAATACAATTTACATTTTCTGATGTATATCGTTCGGACGAAGGAAGTCAGGAAGTGTGTTTTTAATCTCTGAAAATAATTACGATTATACACGATATCGCCTTCAACAATCAATATTTTTGTCTTTGAATTGGTAATTTTCCATACCATTGCAAGAAGATACGAATATATGATTTAATTTAAATATCGCCCAGGAGTCTTAAAAACTCTTAAAATTAGCTTTTCTATGGAATGTCTGCATAAATAAGCATGTAAAATTTTTAAGTTAATAAGTAATATTCATGGTAACACCTCTTATTACAACTAACGCAATCACTGCCATGAATTAAAGGAAAGACGGTTACTTAAAGCGGAAAGATATTTAAAGTAAATTAATAGGCTACCCTTAGATCCAGGATGGCCAAGATTTGACACGTTGGACTTTGGTGAAAGCAGACCTGGGTTCGATTCCCGATGGGGGCCCAGATGAGAAAAAATGATCTGAGCTGTCGAAGCACTTATAATATTTCCTCGATAATACGAACCGTTGGTGGAGTTAGTGAGGTAGGGGTGCTAAGAGAGTGCTAGATGGCAAAGGAATATTTAATGAGGATTTAAAAGAGAAGGAAATAAAGAGAAGGTGACTTGTGGCGCTGCTGCGGTGACACTATGAATTCTGAACATTTTACACGTCTCGTATTGGTTTTACTTTACAACATGTAAGTTGTGACTGCCTGGAAGTTAAATGTAAGAAAAGTGCTATTTTGATGCGGATTTTGATATCTGTTCCCAAAATGCACGGCATCTGTGGGTTTCACGTAGGCTGGAAAGGTGGACTGCAAGATATAATTTTCATTTTCGTTCTAAACATCTTAATTTCTTCAAAAAAACTTCTTAGATAGACTTTTGAAAATATTAATATTCATTTTAGCCCCCCGATTCTCCATGGAGCCCGAGGCAGATGTTCTACCACCCGCCAATCGACACGGCCTTTTTGTATGTTTTACTTTCTCAAATTTCCCATATTCTGCCAATATCAGCTTCTGATGCCCCGAAGCATCAATATACCTCTTTTTCCTTTGTTGATTTTTCCTGCCTACTCTTCAACAACCTTACGATATTGATACGTACTGTTATATTTGTTGTAACAGTAGCTATTCATTCGCAGGACTGTTATCATTGTTTCCTCAAATGCACAGTTGTTAATGTACTTAATGTAATTCTCTTGAGTAACTAAAAGATTATTCTTTACATTGAGATATTTAACTACGAAACAATAAAAGTTTTCAAATTTTTAATTTCGCAACTTTTAAGCTTTCAAATCACCTCCTAAAATGTCATTTATTACAGATTCATTGTTGAGAATAGACGCCGTGAGGCAACAATAACTTGCTGTCTTCATTGTTAACTTTTATCGCCTATTTTCGATAACCTAGGCATCGAATACTGTTACGTAGCGTTGTGTTTGTTGCAGTAATCGTCGCTCATTTGTTAAGTTGCCGCCACTGCTGTCTCTAGAGAAATATTCTGAATTTGTATATAAATACAACAATAAATATTTAATTATTACATTCATTGATTATTCAAAATATACTCGATTGTTGTGTACATATAATAAAAAATAATTACAAGGATTAAGGAAAGGTTTGTATACTTTACAGGATAAAGTCCTGCGGCTGATCACAAAAGAATAACAAGTGATAAAAATAGCGGCATGACTGGGACTCGAACCCAGGTCTCCCACTTTCCGGGCATGTCCCAGTCATGTCGCTACTTTTCACACTTGTCATTCCTTTAAAAAATAATTAACTTTTCTACTTTGTAGCGTTCGTACGACTTTCTAAAACGTAATCACCGACGCCCTATGATTGCCGGGTCCTGCGGCAGGTGACTCGCTCGCTGTCTTTATCCCGTCTCTTTCCCAACCTCAGTCTTTCACCGCTTCCTTTGCTATCTCCTTCTTTCCCCTCCACTCTCTTTCTCCCTCCACCTGTTTACTCCGTCCCTCTTTTCATCCCATCGTCGTCACGGAAGACATTGATTCCCGTTGACGGCCCACTCAAAGCCCTTCTCCATTTTGGGATATGCTCGCGGGATTCCCCATTATCATCGAGAAGACAGCTTCCACGCCGAAGAAAGCTTCTCCTTCTCCTACGGAGTGTTGCTAACTTGGTCTCGGGACGATGTAATTAGATTCATTTGTTTCTCCCGAAATCGAGTTTTCTCCCCGAAGAAGAAAATATTTGCTTAGCTATAGCGCGCTCTTTTTTTCATGAATGCGTACGGATGCGAATTTGATTGCGGAGCGCACAATGAGCGGGACTTCTTCAGGTTTGATTTCGTTACGCTGCGGGAGAAAGTACCTCCTCGGGTAAGTCCAAATAAAGATTCGATTATGATTAGCGAGAGATACGTTCAAATGCCTCCGCCATATTCTTCTCCTCGTGATGTTCGAGGGAGACGAAATAATATTTTCGAGCTGCGACTCCAAAGCGCGATTTCAATTGCTTTCAGCAGTTCCTAGCGATGTTTAAAGTCCTTCCTTCGATGGAGACGAGATTCCAGACGAAATTGATTAAATGTTCGATCATTTTAAAGTAGACAGATATTTTGGCTGCGTAATATTTTAATTTGAATTTTTAACAACATTTTTAAATCGGAAAAGAAAACGAAGGAAAATTTGGGATAGCCTTCTCTCATTCTATCTTTCATTGAGAATTCAACGCAATACCATATACTTACACAAAATTTATTAAAAAAAAACTACTTCGTTATCAGACATATTTTTGAATTCTTTCCCTGTTATTTGGGAGACTTAATAGGCAAGGATACGGATAAATGTTCTAAGAAGATAGTTCAATGGTTAGAGCAGTCGCGCGGCAAGCGGAACACTTGGGTTCAAGTTCTAGAGCTATTAGAGTTTCTTCATATACGTTTCACCTTGGGAATATTCCTAGCCGCATGACTTCTCGTGAAATAACATCAAATACTGTTACATATAACATTTAATATAATGAGGATAACCCTGTTGGGGTATGGATCCTTCGGCTGTATTCCTTATAGCAACACGTTGAAACAGTTAAATTGTGAATTTTTCATAGTATTAAAGATTAGAGCAGTAACATAGCAACGTATATTCATTTTTGTCATGTCGAGAACATCGTCTGAAACTGTAATATTTATGATTTAATAAGCACCTTCTAAAGTTCTGTATTAAACGGAAAGGCATAGACATCCATCATTGGTAAAAGAAGAAGCAAATACATATCCTCCATGAATGCTTTCTTCCCCGAAAGGAAAAAGACCCGTATTCGGAAAGGCATTGCTGTCTTCATCCACTTTTCAATCACTCATTCGATCCTTCCAAAGCGCGCCGTCGAAAGTGCATTTAAGGGAATGAGGGATCATGGCGACGCCAAGCGCCACGACGCTTTCACATTGGATCAGGCGAAGAGACGGGGAATATCCGGTCTGAAGCGCAAACGATTTCAGAAATGAATTTCGAAAAGTAAAGTTCGCGCAATGAACGAATGTGGAGTGCTGTGGATTTTTTTAACATCCACAGACCAAAGCGAACGGTTTTCTTTTCATTTATTAGCTTAATAATCAATGAAAATACTGTCGGACATTGTATATTTTCTACCGAAGTTTTTCTTTAAGAAAAACACACGACCAGTTTCGAACGATCGTCATCATCTAGTAAAAACACAATCTTGCAACAAACCTTAAATAGTAAATAGCAGCGGAGTGAGGTAGAATCCCGACTCTCCCTCAAACTGGCTCATATCTTCCCTAAAGATAAATTTACGGCTTCCTTCGAACCTTCTTTAAACACGGTGTCCACTACCAAGCAATCAAGAAATTCCCTGAGTTTTTCAGGATTTCAGGGAAACATTTTCAGTTTTCCATGGTGTTCCACATCCAAAAATAAGTATAATTTTGTCCGAATATTAGACATGTGGTGATTATTAGGTACGTAAGGTACTAGAAAAATTGACGACTAGTTGATGGATGTCAGAGCCGGCCCTTGATATGGACAAGTAGGAAGGTAAAGGAGTATAACTATACTAGAAAATGGAAGCAAATTCTGGAAAAAATACCGATGAGTATTAGTTCAATAAAACAGTACATTACTGAGAAAGTCCAGCTACAAACTGCGATGTCAACTAATGACAAAAACCCTTAAAGAAAGAACTTGTAGAAAACAAATTCTTATAAAACAAAAGATGCTCTCTTCTCTGTTTCTCTCGCCCAGATGAAAGTAAGTTACCCATAGCAACAGTGACTCGATACGAGCCCATGTTGCATATTCGCAGTATTTCTAAAACGTTATACGTAGAAAAAGTAACAAATCTATGTCTTATAAGATTTAAATTGGTCACAACAACATTGTCATCGAAAAGACACCGAAACACCCAGTGAAACCAAGAAAAAGTTTTATAGAATGGAAAAGACAAAAACGACTTGGCTAAATCGGGTATTTACAGATTAAAATGTGAGGATCACACCGCTGCATACATCGGACTAACTGCCCGTAATTTTGCCCTCAGAAGGAAATACAGCTAAACAGAATAACGCGTGTTACTTATGTTATTAACATTGATACAATACTCCTTTCGAATTGTCAGAAACAGAAGTTGCGAGGAAGTATTTTAAAATCATAATTTAACAAAAAATTGTTTGACAATTCTTCTACTTTCAATAGTTACCCCAAAATGTTTTTCCCTGTGCGCAGAAGCGAGTTTCCTCGGCGGTTTAAAAATTTCGGAAATGTTGGAAATCGGTTCCTCGACCTCTAGCTATTCGTTTCCTCTAACAATTTGCTTTAATTAAATTTTATGGGCAGCAGGAATTAATAAATAGGGAGCGAAAAAAGCCACGGAGGGAGGGGGCACAGATTTCGCTTCATAAAAAGGTCTTCAAAAGGAAAGGAGTGCCATTACAACGCAGATTATCCGACCGAATGAAATAAAAATGCCCCCGGCAATTCTCCACAGCCACCTGCGTCAACATTTCTTGCGGGCGCTATCTCCATATCTTTCATTTAACAAAAAACTCTCTCATTGATTCTAATCCATCCTTAATTAATTTCAAAAAGCAGCGACTGCGCGGAGACCTCGAGTACCAAAAAGGGTCCACCTTTAACATTCTTCTGCATTACGAATAAAAGCACTCCGCTTCGCCATCCCTTCCCCTTATCTCGCAACCTCCGAGATTTCGGACCGGAGCGAGTTGTTCGGGAAAAAATATGAGCATTGGTCCGGTGGCTGAGGGAACAAGACCAACGATTGGGCGCGTTTATAACTATATTAGGAGTAGAGTACATTTTAACCACTCAGAATTATGGAACCGACTCCGTTCCCTTTTATCTGCAGACGATTTTACGCCGTAATGAATAAGAGATGCAAGAAAGCCGTTAAACGCTCAGATCAGGATGTAGGGTAACATTACACTTATTCGTAATTCGTACCTTTACTGTAGCATAGCAACCTTAGTTAGATATACATGTTTGTCACTACTTTTAAACGATTATGGCTGAAATAAGATGCAAACAACCCCTAAATATCATACTACGATGATCGATATTAGAAAAATTTGTAAAATTTTGTATAAAGTTGTCGAATGGTTCGCCATCCCTCTACAACTACCAGTATTAGTAGTATTGTGGAAAGTACTTCGACAGCTTAGACCATTTCACAAGAAGGCCCCCACCAGGGATTGAACCCGGGACCGCTTTCATCGAAGTCGAACGTTTTACCCATTTATACCCAACTAGACTATATATTATGCGTTTTGTGTTGTTAAATTTGATGGGTTCGTCAAGAGCGAAAGCTGTGATATTTTTGGCAGAAACATGCATTATGAAACCCAGGTATCAATTATATCTTTTAGATTCTTTATTCGGTTCGTTTCCTGAAATAAAATTAGTATGTAGGAGTCAAAATGGAGCGATAATCACGTCAACGCGATGGTAGATATTGAACAGCGGAATTTGAAATAAAGTAATTTAAAATGCTGTTTCTTCGTTATTTAAGACATTTTTATTGCAAAATGCTCTACTTTTTTAATAAACATTTACTAAGAAGGCCATATTTTTGGTCCTAAATGATTCCGTGCAGTTAACTACGGTCAGACAATGAGGTAATCTTCCTTTTGTTCTATGATGTAGTGTTTCATCGTATTCATGTAGCGAAACAATCAGGTTCATAGAGGTTAAGCGAAGCAAAAATTACTACTGTTCCATACAATGTAGAGCATTACGTAAGTACAATTGTTGTCTTTAATCCAGTCTTTCTAACAATTACCTACAGGATACAAAGCACCTGCTAGTAGTACTGCTAGTTTAATTAGCATTTGAGGGAAAGATTTATGGCATTGTTTTGTGTTACCCTAATACTTCTGCTTGAAGTAAGGTGAGGAAACAGCAGGAGAAATATTGACAATAATGGTAATAAAGAGGGGAGAATACAGAAGGCGTTGCCCCGAAACGGAATACAGGGATGTGTGGAGAGGAAGGAGTATGGTAAGGGGAGGGTAAAGAAAGGGTTCGGAGACGCTTGAGGGAACTGCATCAATATTAAGTCGTTTTTGTGTACGTTTGGTTCGTCTCCTCTTGCTGCCCCTAAAGCATTCCCTCTTCATCTAATATAGCGATTGCACCTCACTCCCCTTCTTGTTAGCAGTAAATCACTGCATTGCCGCCGGCACATTGCAAGGATCTCCTCCGAGGTATTCATACAGTTGTGAGTATTCTCTCTAGGCTTAATTTCTTGCTCGCGCGTGCATGTAATCTTCTCTATGTTCCCATGCGTGCGAATCGGCAGCTGCCAAAGCCTCCGTCCCACCATGATTCGTCTTCCCATTCAATCATACTGTGTTATATTTTGAGACATGTTAAGTGATAATTATTCATCAGAATCTACTCGCGCGAGAAATGGATGGTTCGGTGATTTAATTCCTTTTTCTTCACTAAAATTTACTTTATATTTGCTAGTTGGTTGCAATTTTTTTTTGTATTCCAGAACGAATGCCCGTTAAAATTGTTTAAAGATGGTAATCAAGGCCTAGTTTTTACATTTTTCGAAGTAAAGGTAAGAAATACGACGTGATTCACCTGAATAAATGAGTAATTAAGGAGATAATCATAGCCGTAGATGAGCAATTTCAAGGTTTCCTTATAATCCACTCAGATACGGCGCACTATAGCTAGGCTAATTAGGCTCTGGATTATGGCGTTATCGATATGGAGTCTTCACAACGTACACACAAGTTGAATCACAACGTACTTTGCAGATTAGTGATAATTTATTCTGTGACTTTGTCACATGAACTAAGAAAAAGTGAGAATAAGAATACGAAACGGAGTTGGTTTGACGCAGTAAATTTCGCTCGATAAAGACGCTTGTATTGCATTGTATATTAATATTTTTACAAGTCAAAAAATCCTCCAAGAGGAAAGAGGAATCAAATAATACTATAAATATATCATTTAAGCAAAATATCTACTCCCATGTTATATGCAATTAATTATTACGTAACATTAACAATAAAACCGCTCAATTAATCTCAAGTTTATCAGCAATAAAAGTTATGAATAAATTATTGTATTTCATAATCTTTCCGTCGAACAATCTACAAATCCATTACGAATTATCAACACAAATATACACGTTTTTTGAATTTCCAAGATTTCCCTCGGGAAAACTGACTATATTTAAAAGGAAACTATGCGCTCTTGTATTTTGTACTGTACAAAGTAAAAATTCAACAGTTCTTGTTGTATTAATGAACAATTCGGTGCAAAGGGCAGAAACAGCGTATCTCTAATTTAATACGTAATTTTTTGAGTAATCATTCGTGATTAATTTCTAATCATTTAGCTCAAGTTTTATTGCATACAGGTTATATTTCATCAGAGCATCTTTGAAGAAAGCAGCGTCAAAGTACTTCTAGCTCCCTGTCATTAATTTTCACTGACGACATTCTCTGCTTCAACAGAAACTCTCTTCAAGGGAAAACGTCTCCTTTAAAAATTGAAGACCGCTCTTATCCGTGACCGTCATATCGCCTAAGATAGAATGGCTACTTCGGATTCAATTTCGCCTTATGTGTGACCCCTCCACACTTTCTCCAACGCGCGATCTATTACGAGTCCCTTGGGAGCACCTAAGACGCTGCTCTCAGATCTCTGCGCACTTTCGCCTACAAAGACACATTGCAGTCACCTCTCTGCTCCCTTGAAACATTGATAAGGGAGCTTTGCACTCTTTCATCCAGTTTTCCGGGAAATTACTGCCAGAAACTGATAAAAATTCTGCGCATGCGAAAATAAATGTGAGCATTTCAAAGGTATGTACCTAAGAGGATAGCAGACTACAGTAGGCATTGCGGTACAGACAGAAAATTGTGTACCGAAATACCTTTGCAGTGTTCCTTAAGAATTTGGGCCTTGGGGAGATTAATATTCAATTATGTATGTGTAAAAATAAATGTATGTGTGCGTGTGAATATAATATGTATAATATCTGCATGTAAGAATAATTATTATGGACATTATATTCTATTTTGGTATAAATTTTCCACCTAAAAACTCCACGATGTTAGCTAATGTATATACCTCACTCCTAAACTAATCTTGTCGCCGATGAGCATTAAGGTTGCTAACTTAACAGACCAGTGAGGAAAGCCAGAACACACTACCTCACTCCTCATCTAGTCTAGCAGCCTTAGATTATTTAGATATCCTTAGATACTTAAAAACTCCGTAAGCCGCTTGTCGGCAGATGGAACTCGCGTATGGAGGCAAAGTTCCAGATTACCGATTTCTAGGATTTTTCCCCCTTCGTCCTTTGGTGAATTTACATTGGACGAATACGTTTATATATTGACACGACCCCCAAGGATTCTCTCAAATTCTCTCTTTTTAGCTTCTTCTCTTCGTTATCTATAAGGCTAATATTATTATTATATTGATTATTTATTATTGACTGTTATTTAGACTCTTTTTTTCCGCGAACGATACGCGATAGTAATAAATTAAAGAAGTAATTCTACTCTTGGTGTTTACACCCCCTGCCACACGCCGGAAGGCGGCTTGCAGGGTACTTATGTAGATGTAGATGTAGGTTATCTATAAAGCCATGAATATCATATATAAAATTTTCGCTACCTTGTAACAAGGGAAAATTGAAATGTATTCCAATCGTATGATGCGGTAGTAAAAATGTAAGAATTTGTGTGTTTATGCATTGCTTATAATCCACATGGGTGTAAATCGAGAAAGAGTGAGACATTTATACAATCATTAATCTACCTAATAGAGTAACCTTGTCAGAATGGTAAAGAACGCTTTCCCATATTCATTCGAGGATTACTAAATGAAGATCCTTAAACTCCCATTAATCCTTGAAGCACAACACATAAATTGAGCGAAGAGTTAGAAAGGTTGACATAATAATCTAAAGAGGGCGCGCCCAGTCTACTAGGTATGCAAGGCCTGGCAGGCCTTGAACATAACCGCTCATAAAGTACAGGCAATCAAACGATTAAGTTTCTTGGCTACCCTTTCAGGGCAAAATGTGGCGTCCGCAAGCAAGGGATACGGTCCTCAACTTCCGCCCATGATTCGCCTCATCGCAGAGCCGCCTTCCCTTTTCCTTTATAACCCTAGGGCTAATCCTTTGCCTGTCGCCCCCTCCAAATGACACCTCTCGTCGAATGGGGCAGGATACGGTCAGATGCGCTACACATTCTCATTTTGTGGGCAAATATTGAAAGAGGCGCCGACCGAAATTCCGCATAAGAAACAACGTTGGGATCGATCACCGCTATGGGGACTACCGTCAGACGAGTTTCCGATCTCAAAAAACCTTTCAGTTTGCGGACTTCAGTTCGCTACACACAAGAGGGAAAACTTTTCAGTCCAGCAGCCAAAAAAAGGAAATCGATATATTTTATTAAAAATCGCTAGTAAAATTAAACTTCGTTGGTATGGGCGGGCTACACGAAGCCCTTCTCTGATAGAAACATCCCTCACCACTATACATTTCCTTCCTGTATAAATATTCAAATTCATAGTTCACGTATTAAGCAGGGGAAAACGTTTGACTTAGATTTATACCCTGCGAGCCGCCAGTGGTGCATGACATTGGGGGTACACCTTACCTAATGTATCTATTACCGGCTCTGATGCTATGCGGAAAGAAAGACCAGAAGCTTCTATAATTTTTAGTGATTTTGTGGTTTTCATATACATTGAACCTTACTCCCATACTCCACATTCATATCACAGAGAATCAGATGTTTAAAAACATTCCTTTGTGGAGACCCCTTAAAGATGAAAGCTTTGTCTCTGAAATGATCATTGGGAATTCCCAGAAATCGGTAATTCGGAGCTTCCCGTTTGCCTCTTAGCGCCAATTCCGCTTGCCGAAATACATCTTACGGAGTGTTTTTAAACCTCTAATTCATTAACAGCCGTGCTCCAATCTTCTTTTTCTTATATCACAGAGGAATTGAAGATGTACATTCATAAACAGTTATGAACAGTTGTAACTATAGCTGACAGCTTAAAAAATAATATTCCGAAAATCATCGCCAAAACAGCCTCTAATCCAATAATGTGAGACTACTTAACTATCTCTCGTACCTCCTGAACAAGCTTACTTTAACCCTCGTAACTGGGGGATGGGAATACCCTAGGCTGGGAACCCCTAGTACAAATGTATAGCTGTTAAATTATCCAATAGAAAAGGAATTTGTAGAGAGGAAGAGAGAATATGGAACAAAAGAGAGCTGTACGTATCAAGCAACCACTAATCAATGGCTAAAATAACACCAACAATGACGACTCAATGAGGGCCTTTACATGCTTGAGGCATGTCAAAACACAAAAACGAAGTCACTTACTCGGTAAAGTAGTCAATCCGTTTCATGAAACAGAGAACAGAGCGAAAATAGTTGAGAATGCAAATTTTCGAATTTTGAATTTTATCCAAAATCCCTGCACAATGCATTCGCTCGTTAAGCCGTGGATTTTATTGGGAAAGAGAGGTGAATGAGTGCGCGAGGCTATTAAAACAGACTGTTCGATTAATGGAAGCGGAGCTGGCACGATTACACACGCCGCGGGGAAAACCACGGCGAGATATGATCGTTTGACGTTCGGCGGCTCCTAAAATAGAACAAAACGAAAATGGCGGGAATCCGGGATGATAGGGATAATTGGAACTAAATAGGAGGCAAGAGGAATTCTCATGGGAAAAATGCCTCGGAGAATAAAACCGAGAGGCCTTATCTCTCTCTTGGCACGAAATCTGTCACAATTTCCCCAAAATCGGCGCATTTATATAGCTTGGTAACGTTTTTCACGACATCTAAAAAAAAAGAAGTACGAAAAACCACGAGATGTTCCCGCCATAAATTTGCCTCCGGTGATATTTAGAATTCGCGCTGCTTCGCTCTGAAGTCAGATATGCCTGACTCAAGGTAAAGGAGAGCACGCATTAAAGATAATAACACATTAAGCACACTACTTAGGAAGATAAGCCATTATAAGATGAAGAAATTCGATAAAGTTTAAAAAGGTATAAAGAGTTTTTTTACTGAGAGAAAAATGCAGAAAATAGTGCTGCTTTGAGATGGTGAATGAGTGAAACTGCCTGGTGTAGCATTGGAGGGAAACGTCAATACTAGAATATCGGTATGTAGTGGAAAGACATCGAACAGAAAACAAACAGCATGATAGGAACATAAAGTTCTGCACAATAAAGACAAGAAGCTAAATTAATTACTTGTCTATTAAGTTTTGCATATGATAACTAACGAAAAATTTCCGAAAAATTCTATGAGACTGGATGTTCTGCAGAGAAAATGACATTATATTTATAATTATAGTGGAAACTTTGAGATAAATAAACAAAGTGTTACAAGGAAATTATCGATAAGACAGATAATTACTTATGGTACATTTCTTTGCAGGATATTAGAAAACATAATTGTACCTTTAGATAAGGATGTTGGAGTTTGTTCGTTTCCTGTCATGCGATACTGGCACATTGGAAAGGTAAAACATATCATCGACAATACCACATTTAACATGACTAAAGCGAAGAACGGCTGACGCCTGTCAGTAATATAATCACAGTAAATACTTATTCTACCTCGAGATATGTAAGACGAAAGAGTGAACAATTATGATACCGAGTTTATTGAAATAGTAACATTTCAAAACAACGATGAACGGTAGATAATAAAATAAAAACGTTCCGAGGTTCTTAACGATTAGAATACACTAAATTAAGGTTATGAGCGATGAAAAATGTTACACGTGCGGTAACGAAGCTTAACAATGGAAATGTTACGACGATTAAGGTATTGATTCAACAAAGGTAGCGTTGCGTAACAATCAAAACAATTGCGTGAAAAAATAACAAGTAAGAATTATCGATGTTAGACTGTTGAAATGTAAAAAGCCAACAACTAGGATAGGAAAATTCGCGGCCTCGTCTCTAAAAAGCTAGAGCTGACGGCAAGCGTACTTCGTGCATTTTACTATCACAACAGAAACAGAAATTCTGGCTAAGGTAGCAAAAGTAGAGAGAATAAAGAAAGCGGGAAAAGAGACCGAATATCCGTGCAGCCTTCTTTTCATTATGGAGCGGCCCTCGAGGGATAGCCTTTCATTCCTTGGCGGAGTCCTCTTAAAACGCACCGACCACAGACTTTATTTTACTCGGCGTCGTACTGCGCCATTCTTAAAGCAAAAAGAAAGCACGGCAAATAAAACACTTTGTAAGGTCGCCCTTGCAGACACGCCATCCATATATCCGAGCACTTGACATCGCCTTCGCAGATAGGTCGACCCCGTGTCTTAGCAGAGGGATATAAGGCCCGTCTCAATGTTACAGCGATGCATGAATGTTAATCGCAGAAAAACCGCGCTGCATCTTTACGCTGATTAGAATAAGTGATCATTGTGAGCTCCCAAAGATACTCGGCAAATCAGTTTATAGGACGAAACCGAGTATACAATTAACCATCTCATTTTAATATTGGTGATGCAGGATCTGGCAGCGACGTATGGAGATATGTGAAGGTATGCATATAGATTTTTCCAAGAGAGATGCTACTTAAGATGCTGAAAAGAAGTAAAAATAGATGACTATGATAATTTCTAACCCACAATCAGAACATGGCAGTATTATCCTACAAAGACCTAACCATAAAATCAAGTTGGTGCATATATTGGCAACTTAATTTGAAAGTGAATAAGTGGGTTGGGTTGCTATGTCTTTTACGAGTTCCAAAAATGTTATTAGCAAACACTACCAAATTCAGGATATCCCTTAGAGTTCGTTCGTCAAGGTAAATACCTAGGAGTTAATGTTAGCAGTAGTTTATCATTCAAGGAACATATTCGAGATTCTATATGAAAGGCGAATAGAGTACAAAGACTAACAATTAGAACCCTGAGGGGATCCCCATCTGGGGGTCAAAGAAATTGGTTATATTTCCCTCATTTGGCCTAGTCTTGAGTATTGCTGCGCGGATTGGGATCCCCATGAAGTAGAGTTAGTTTCAGATTTAGAAATGGCTCAACGTAGAGCAGCCCGTTTCATCAGTGGAGATTTCAGGTTTGACAGTAG
The DNA here is from genome assembly GCA_000376725.2 of Ladona fulva. Lineage (NCBI taxonomy): Eukaryota > Metazoa > Arthropoda > Insecta > Odonata > Libellulidae > Ladona > Ladona fulva. The sequence goes on from KZ308438.1 coordinate 960,299, forward strand.
AGTTACTGCCGTGATAAAATCGCCCGGGTGGAACTCACTGCAGGAAAGAAGATCTGATTACCGACGAAAGCTTTTCGAAAAATTCATTGGTTCGGAATTTTCAGGCGAAGTAGAAGACACTGTAATTCCAGTAAGCGAGCGCGATCTCAATCTCAGAGAGGCATCGACAAAGCTTTACAAGGAAGTAATCTCTGAAAGGGTATGGATAGTCCCTTAATATGGTAGATTAGGTAAGGTGCCCCCTGCCATACGCCACTGGCGGCTTGCGGGGTACAAATCTGAAATCTAAAAGAGGCAGTTGCTTCTGATCGTTATTTCCGTAAGACATCACAGATGCTAATAGGATGGATTAGGAAATGTGTTAATAAACCCCCTGCCATACGCCACTGGTGGCTCGTCGGGTATAAATCGAAATCTCCTTGTAAAGAAGTGGATGGGACAGGGCACTCCAGGGGCTATCTCTAAATCCCACTTGGACCGACCTGAAATCGGGTCGACCTTATTACGTGACTCCATTTTAATTCTACTCAAATACATACTTTACAGTTGTCCTAATTATCGTAAAACACTCACTTCATTTCTAATACTAACTTAACACGTATTTTAGTCAAAACTAGCACTACAACACCCACTTTAGCCACACACGCTCTTAAACGCATACCTTCCAACGGCATTCAGTTCACTCACGTGTTATCATAAGGCTCTCCGCAAAAAGGTGGGCGTTAGCACACTTCCAAACACGCCAACTTTCGCTTTTTCCACATATCGGTGCTTTCTCGGAGCAAAGATAATTCGCGCACTTCAAATATGCACAGTTTCAAATTCGCCCTCGGTAGGAAAGAAAAACACGCCCGGCTCTAGTTGCCTGGTTATTCGGCCCTCTGAAGAGCGCAATTGGTCTCCATTCGCTTGCCTTTGGCTCCCGCAGCTTCAAAAGGGGTTCAATTCATAATTCATTCCCCGGCTACCCTCTTTCATCTTCACCTGCAATTCCTACACGCACTCACATCTTTAATGCAGCCTCCACTTTTAGCAACGTTCTCCTTCCTTCTTCCAAATTCATCTCTATAGGGGAAGAGGGTGGGAAAGAAAGGACACCGTCCCCCCCCCCAC
>KZ308438.1:961440-1034983 GCA_000376725.2 Ladona fulva
CCCCCCCCCATAACCCCCGTTTGTGCCACACTCTCTCACTAGAGTCCCGCCTCTAGCTTTCATGCATTCTTGAACGTTTCCCAGCTACCTCATAAACGTATTGATGGTGAGAACAACTACAGAACTTGCACCTGAAGGAAGAAAGTCTGGAAGCGTGAGGGAAGATTTTTTGTCCGGGACGAAGAAGTTTGTTATCAAGTGTTTTATGGCGTCTTAAAAAAAGAGAGGGAGGGAGAACACACCCGCCCTCTTTTCTTCGCTCGCGGAACTACAATAGTTACAATTCTTTTGTTTGCCTCCGCTTCCCTTTTTCGCTTCTCTTTTTTTCCGAAAAAAAAGAACGAGCCGAGAATGAAATTGGATCCGTTTTTGAGTCTGAGAGTTGGAAGTTCAGTCGGACGTGCTCTAAGTCAAACTCCGTCCTCAGACGAGTTATGAATGTAAAATTTCCCCACCTCAGGATAATATCTGCCTCTCAAATTAAGATATTTCGTGTTATTTCTAAAAAATCTCGGTCATATGTCTCCCATGTCTTCGCTGGAGCTGCATTCATATACTGGCTGAAATACCTGTCGTTGCAAGGATGAAAAATAAAATCAAATTCCCGAGCAGAATTTTGTTACGACCTGAAAGAACTATGGAAATCGGCGAACATGAAATGCAGTGCACCAACCTAGACATTTCCATTTAGCCGAATTCCTTTCCAACCCAACCTAGCACACTTAATTATTACTGCACAGAATCGTATATGAAACGAATTAACTTTCGACCAGTGAACTCAAAATATTTTATTACGTAACCTCAGCCGTTTACAACTTAATCGTAAAATTTCTGAGCAACATTGAAATATTTATGATGACCGATATCCCGTCATAAATGATATTTCGTGTTGTACGAAGAGTATAGAGGGATACTGATTCTCCTAGCGGGCCATAAAATATTTTCTTAACCGTTGTTTCGTGTTATCCGTTTCGCGTTATGCGAATTAATGTGCATAGAAGGGAGACGGAACTGCACTTTCCCGCAAGTCAAAGTTTCATGCAAAAATAATCTTTCGTCGGACATAAAATACTCGTATTAATCCATAAGGAATAGATTAAGCGAAATAAGCAAAGGCTAATTTAAATGTCAACCTTATTCGCGTTGAGAAAAGTTAATCAAAATTCACCAATCAAACTTAATTGCCTGAGAATCACGTGAAATCCCATTTTTCACTCAGAAATAGTAAAAAAATGAATTCTAAACACTATCATCACAGAACTGAGGTAATATATATTAAATACATAAGTAGTTGAAGAATATTCTACATAATGTCAAACGTTAATCGAAAATGTTATATCATATTAATTAAAGATACTTAAATACGTTGACAACCGTTGCAACTGTGGGAGTTAAGTTTATTCTTTTATTTTTATCATCAGATCATACGGTAAAATAGGGCCACAAGGGAATCGTTATAAATTACTCACTATCCAATTGGGTAATTCTTATGGTAGGACTTTTAAATGATTTTTAACTAGAACTGAGATAAATTGGGAAATAAATGTAACGTAACGTCACTACATAATTCCAACAAAACAATGTATAAAACTTTGAAGCTATGAGAACCGCTTTTTTAGAATTTTAGTCGAACACTAATTTATTATAACAACTGGATTAAGTGGGAAGAGAAATATATCTCACTGTTAGAAATTACGGCCCATATTATTCCGTAATGTAGAAGCTATCGTAGTGAAATAAATGAGGTACTCATAGATAGCCAACTGTATCTATGTTTTTTCTGCTACGGTGTGATCTGTATTTAATTTGCAGTGAGGAATTAAATGTGACGAATAGCAAAGGCTATCAATTCAGCTTATTCAAGTGTGAATGCCGCTAATACATTTCCGAAAATTTTCGTTTGAAATAACGATTCCACCACTTCTCGCTCCGCTTTTCCAAGTTCATACTCACTGATCTAGATTTTTTTAAATGATCTCAAATCTAACTCCATTACAGTTAATACCACTCAAATTTCCAGCTAGTTAGAATTTATTTTCACCGAAAACGTTTACTTGAACTAGAGAAACGGAATCCAACTGATCTGCCAAAATTGGACTAGGTCTGGTCGGCAAGCATTGGAGCTTCCTCAATTAAAGGACGCCCTGGGCACATTCCCTGCCTTGTTGCTATTCCTAGAAGGGGTCGTGTTCATATGATTTTCTATCCATATGCGTGAAATTTAACAATCTCAAATAACATTTTACATCCCAAACATTTTAGATCTAGGACTTGACGCTCAAGTAGCATAAGGTAACCTGTCGAAGAATAGAAAATTTAAGATACAACAATGAAAGACAATACATTTTGTAAAGAATTGGTACGATAAATCAAAGATGGCCAGCAAGCCAAAGAGTCTAAGCGCCTAAGTGTCTTGGAAGGGCATAAAGTGAAGTTTTTAATCATGGGTTATAATTTTCCCCGTAAACAAAAAAACCGCAGAACAAAGTCTTACATAGGTTACATGAAATATTACAAATCTCCATGAAACCATATAAAACTTAATTAGCTGTAATAGTACAGAAAAAGACTACAAAGAACAAAATTTATGTAACAGAATCAGAAAGAAAGAGTAGGACAGCTTTACGTAGATACGTAAAACCTAAGTAACTTTTCCTCATTCCGAATTTGAACTGATGAAGAATGGAGCACTGTGTAAAAACAAAAATAAAATAATGCATTCGATATCTCGTCCAAAGGTAAATATTCTAGAATGTGAAGTGAAAAGTCTACGGAAATTAAAATATAGCTGCTCCTGGGTAATATGATACTAATCACATGAATTCGGCACAACTCAATCTTGGAGGCTCATGCCGATTATGAGAAAATGATAGAGACCTCGGCACACCAATCGGAAACCATTGTGTGATAATGTTCGAATGTGAATAGATTTTCTCCTCCTATGCCCTATTCAATACATGATCAGAGCTTCTTAAAAGTCCACAGTTGAATTTGATCGGACAATCCTCTGGTTATTTGTAAAAATACACGGAGTTGGTTCGGCAAATGGAGAATAAAATATTTAGCCGGCGTTCGAAGCGGGGAGACACTCTTCCGAATGGCTGCCTCTGCCGTAATTCCGCCGTGAGGCTGATAGCACCTTGTCACCCTTCGCAACTGCCCCTAATTATGCCACGCTTACAAACCAACACGGCGACCACAGAAAGGCGTTGCCAAAGCAGAATGAGTTAGTAGACTCGATAAAGGACAGAGGAAATATGAGCTCACACTGGATATACCTCTCGAGCTCGAATAAATAGAGTACACAGCCAGATTCAAAGAAAGAGTCTGGCAACCATGTTGGAAACTACAATAACATCACATAAAACGCGTCACATTTTATTCTCCGCCTTGTGTGACAAAAGAATGCAGCTATAAATAAGTACATATATATTTCAATAATAAAAAGGGTACCTAGTGGTACTTCTTTTCCTGATATATAAAACGGCGTTCTATGACATCGCGTATGTAACAACCGACGAAAGTAATTGAATCGATTTTCATATTTCTAGGCATCCAGCGTGGCGAAAGAAGCAGGCTGCAGAATATTTCAATGCGAAAACCGCCTCCAAGAATATACAGCGGATATTGCTACAACGACTGGATGAATAAGTAACCATGGGATCCAAAACGAGAGAATTCAACGAAGTCCCGTGAATACTTTACATGTTATTTACCATAAAATTTATAACGGAATGTTTTTCTTTCAAACTGAAGAAATAGCGCTTTTTTAATTAGATTTGATCGAAATCGTGAACAAAAGATGGCAACGTTGGAATCGATACTTAAATGCACACATTCGTGGTAGTGAATGCTAATCGAACATACGAAAAGTTTCATTCGCAAATTTTTGGTGATATGAGTGCATTGAGAGGGACTATTTTCTTTGCTAAATACTATAAATATACTACGTAAACACCCTACAAGCTGCCTTTCAGTGTCTGGCGTGTAGACACCGTGTGTTCGAGACACCTCTTTAGCTTACCGTTTACGCGTATCCTTCGTGGAAAGAAAGTCCCTAAAACAACTTGTCCTTTTTGTAAGATTATGTATAGTTATAAAGTATAGGTGTTAATTTCAATTTACCAGCAGCTTTTGTAAAACACAGCCATGACGAAAATGAAACAAGTGAATGAAAGACACATTTTCCTACACCTTTTACCTTCGGACAAGTAAACAATATTACATTCGTCAAGATCTGGTAGCAGGAAGAAATAATATCAGTAAATTATGACATTGAGGCGATTGGGACTTCAGATTTAACAGGAACATACGTTCACTTTTAACGAAATCTGTCCCAGGTTCGATTCCCAGAGGTTGCCCATATTCTAAAAAGAACTCAGTTGTTGTAGAACCTTTCTAAAAGGTACAACTACGTTATATATTCTCCTTATGAAGTATATCGTCAATCTGTGTATATAACATTCGCAATACCGTTCGCAAACAACATATATTATTTGAATATTACATTGAGAATATATTTTCTTACATAGACGATATAGATGAGTATTAACAGATTTAGCATGAAATGGTGGTGAAAATTCATAAAAATAAAATATACTCACAAACGCAATCAATTGAAACGTGGAAAATTTGGTCAGTTTCGTAATGAAAAATGATTTCACTGGAAGAGGAATTTCTGCTTTATCACGTAGTTAACCACAAAAGGCACACGCACCGCTATTGGTGCAGATAAATCTCCACACCTTCCTTGTGTTTCCTTTCCTGAAAATCTCTTACTTCCCCACGCACTTTTCTCTGCCGCTTCCTTCCCCTCACATCGTTACTTATCCGCATCTCTTGTTCCTTTCCCAGAGGATGTAAGGCGCTTGCTGCAGCTGCCGGGGTGTTGATGGCCACAGCCATTTGGGGGCGACCACTGGGATAAAGAAGGCTGAGGCACTCACGTATATGTGTCGGAAAAATATAAAAAGGGACGAAGAGAGGAAAGAAAACATTCTCCGCCACGTCGCAGCATTCCTTTAAATTCAGTGCTTATAAGAAATTCTGCTTCGAAAAACTAATTCCTCGAAACGTTCGCGGAGATGTCTTTCGCGAAATACACACAGAGCGGTGTTTTCTTACATTTGGGTGTAAAGTGGTATTTTATTAAGGAAGGCAATATCGAATAGGAAAATCGAATTAAGTATTTTCGTAATATTCGCCGCTAAAAAGAAAAAGTCTCGGTTGGAAGCAATGGAAATGTGGATTTGGAGAAGGTTACCAAGGACGAAATGGACAGACAAGAAAAACAACGTAGAAGTTCTGAGGGAAAGTAAAGAGAAGAGGAGTTTATTGAAATAGATGGAGAAAAGAAAAACTAAATTTGCTAGACATATTTCGTGGCATAACAACTTTCTGGAATATATAATGAAGGGGAAAGAACCAGGAAAACAAGGAAGAGGAAGGCCAAAAAAAAAATGTCTCGATGACATGAAAGTACTATGAGAGTTCTAACATATAAGGATTTGAAAAGAATGGCAATGGAGAGAGATATGTGGTTGCAGCGACAAGGCTCTGACTTTAGAAGATGATGGTTATTCACCTGAAACTTATAATGTGAAACCTATAATGCAGGTTTAAGAATCTCCAAATTATTATCAGGTTCATAATCGTTAATGTTCGTTATATCATTGATAATCCTCACATGTATTTGGTACTCTACCAAACATTTTGCTTTAAATTTACAGGGAGTTCATTCACTAACACTCTAAATATTTCGGAACGTATTAAATTCTTTTCTGAATACAGAAAAAAGTAGGTAAAAATGCTCTGTTAGATAGCCTGGCACTTTATATAGTTTTATTTGACATGTCTTTCAAAGAAGAATACCCGAAACTGTAAATTTCAAGCACCCTATAGCAGGCTTTTTGATTAATACGAATCAAAATCAATTACATTCTACAAATTAGAAAGTTTATAAGTTTCGATTAGAAATATTACTTTCTAGAATAATTTTAGAGGTAAGCTGATAAGAATATTTTCTTAGGGGAATAACGATATTAAAGGCCTCTTAACAACCAAATTCCCGAAAGAAAAAGCCCAATCCATATTATAACAGAATCGATTATATTTCCAAGAAAAATTACATGAATTTTCAACGGTGAACGTTATCCTTTAAGGCGCCCAATTCTGTATTGTTAGCACTGCCACCGTCGCGAGGATATAGACCAGATGACGTTCGTCCTTAAAGTGCTTCTATTTTTTCGAAAAATTACTGTTTTTTGTGACAAAGTGAGTAGCGGAGAAGGCGGAGGATATCATGAGTTGGATAGAATACCTGCCGAGTTTACGAATGCTTCTGAGATGAGCTCCTTGAAGATGATGTCCTGTTTCGTGGCAGAATCCCCAGTCGCTCTCAAGTGGAATGCCACTGCTCCTAACATCTCCAGTTGGAGAAACTGCGACAACTAGGACCCAAGTGTCCTACGTAAATGCAAACTTGTCCTTGTTACGCGATTTTGTTATTTTTATCATTTGAATAGGTTGTATTTCCACGCGATGCAAACTCTCCTCGATCCAGAAAACGTTTTATAAAAATTCCTTTGCAAATTCAGCCTAAAACGCGTAGATTTTATATTAAAAATTAACTTAGAAATATATGTAAATATGTAAACGTACGAAAACTCAAATTTTTCTTATCCTTTCACACTACGTCAAGATTAAAATATAAATTTTTTTCCTCATTAATAAACATGGTTAAAAGATAGGTTTTCTTCCCTTAAATCATTTCAATTCATCCTATTCGATCATACTTTGTCTGTAGTGGCAGCGATTCTTCCGAATACGTACATTTCATATCTAAATTGCACTTCGAAATGTTTCTATTCCTACCAAAAACTCTGTCATTGCCTCCTCCAGTAAATAAAGTAATTGAAATTGAAGTTACAGCAACTCTAAAATATGCCCTTATTAATTTGTCGAAAATTACATTTTAATGAAGCTAAGAACGATATGTGCTTTCTCGAAAACTTGTAAAAAGTTTTGTTTAAATTAGTAGTAAGTTTTATTTTCTAACTAGATCTATACAATATTCATAAGATAGTAAATAAACATTATATCATACGAGTAATAAAGAAGTAGAAAAGCCTGCTAAAACAGGCTAGATAATATAAAAATAACTTGAAAAATTGTGTCAGGCTTGAGTTCTAAAAATATCTTTAAAATCTCCTTGGTTGGTTGAGTTATTTAAAATTTATTTATTTTATGAAAAACTATAAGTTTATTCTGGAGAAAATGCACGGCGCCATCTGTCAGTTAGCGGAGAACGTAACGTAGAATATGGGAGCTTGCTATCCATTTATCGACGCAGATCTGAATCATACGTACCTACGCCTAGCGTTTGAATTATACTTTGCGTTTGCGTGACATTTTACATACTAGATGATAACTTACGTTATATCGCGTATTGCCTTATGACGCGATAGGATAGTTTTTAATCTTAAGAATATGCTCTGAATAATATAATAATATAAAGTATATTTAATATTTTTATTATTATTTAATAACATAATGTATCTTTATAAAATTCCAGCGCATAGATATGTATATATGCTTGTGTTTAGCATCATAGCTATATTAACACTTGACTTTGGCAAACTTAGAGCTCCGGATTTATAATTATATAGGAGTCAATTGAATGCAGCTGAATTTCAAAGTTGTCAATTTCTTAGATATGCTTACATTTGTCTTCTAAACAAAATTTTACCATAAAACTCCCGCCATGATACTACTTAAAGGAACATTAAATGGGCGAAAGACAGTCGTTATTCATTTTTCGCTACCTTGGCAACCAAAAGTTTACCGATGACAACGAAAATATCACGGCTCACTCCGTCCGCAATACTCCATGAAGATGATATCCTGTTTACGTGTTTCGTGGCTCCAGTTCGCTCAAGAGCGACGCCACCGAGATGTTCCTCATCTCAACACTCTCTTCTCCTCTGACCCCATTTAAGATCCTCTGCAAGGCGAATGCCTGAGAGGTCACAACAGCGACAAGTAGAGAGAGGGGCCAATTCGACAATTCGGTCATGAATATTCCCGCAATACCTGTTGTGGACGCGAAAAAGAGTTTTAATTTTCTCATTTCTTGCTTGGATCAGACACGTGAAGAGCGCGGGATAAGAAAGAAAGGGATTTTTAAAGAGAAAGAAGCATAATCGTGAGATGCTTTTTCCTTTCGATTCATCCTCATTCCACTTTTCAAGGTATCACGAGAGATTTAACTATGGATTCGACTGCGTGTTTTCCTAAATCTCTTTTAAAAAGAGGAATTAGGAAGAGCTGAACATTTTCTTTTGGGATCGGTTATGTTGTACGGGTAATTTAATTTATTACTTACTAGTAGTTTAGTTCTCAAAAGTGCTATAACCGCAGGGATCCTTTTGCACGTATGGATTCTTATCGATATTTCAATCCTGGAAGGATTTCACCAAAGGAGAAAATGATACACGCATTGCTGTTCAGAGGCCATTTTACTAGTTTAATTAGTGAGAATTTTGATCTTTTTCTAAAATTCTTTCGTTTTGAGACATGGATAGGTATCAGATAGGATACGACTGACGATTATCGACAAGCTATTAGAGTTTGTAAACGCATTACATCGTAAAGAAACACAAGACATCTAAATCTAAAATTATAATCAGAATATCATATCAGCTGCTAAAATGTTAAGGTTTTATTGACAGAAGTTGTTGGATGATAAAGGGAAATGGGAAATTATAGTTATCAAGAGGTAAAGTTAATGGCGTTAAAGATTTTTGCGTTGATGATCTTACTAGATGTACAAATCAGAGGGTTTATATATCCTATAAATCTCACTTTAACGACTTTTCCTGTACTGTATAAGAACTTACCTCACCCTTTATTCAATACGATGAATTTTATCCACGTCTTTTCCTTCCTACGTTCAATACCCTTTTTTAATTATCCATTTCCACATTATACTTAATTCACACATCCACTCAATCTTAGCTTCTCTCCGACAATCATAATTGTCATAATTCCTAGCTCTTCCTAGTTGCTTTATCTACCAGTCCAACTTACTTTTTCCATTCCTAAAAATACTACACAAAAATCTCGAAAGCCTCTTATCTATTGATTCCAGCCTGTCTTGGGGACCAGAGTTTGCATCCAGATAGAGAAGGACTCCAGGCTAACGATCAGACCAATCTTTCCTTGAATATTAACTACTTATGTGAATCGAAATAAAGTATGATGTATCAACCATCAGAGGACATAAAAATTACTAGAGCGTCTCGAGAAAAACAAAACGCTGCAGATTTCCAAATAAATGCATCAACTTTGGCGTTTGGATGAGAACGCCGAGCACCATTTATCATTGGACGTCATCAGTTATCGCTACGCCAAAACCGCCTTAGTAACAGCTATTCTTATTATAATCTCATTCGGCAAAAAATCCGGCTCTAGCTATCGATCATACGAACAAGAGAATAGTCAACGTATTCGAAAGAGTCGGAAGTTATTTCATTGACGGGAGAGAGAGCGGGGCTTATTTTAATGCGAGATGATTTAATCAACGGCCGTATATCCATTTCGAGGATTTCTGGAGGCGGGGATGGAGCAGGCGGTAGAAGTTGGATGTACGTGCATTAGCCACGGCTCGCGACTCGAAACTTGTATGTGAATGGCGGTGAAGGGAGATTTGAGGGCCATTTATAGAGCCGAGAGTTAAGGGCTACGGAATGCTGATTTCCTGGTGGATGGAGGAAAAACATCCCGAGGCTGAAAAATACGGGCATGAAAAGTGAATAGAGTGTTTTGGAGGAGATGTACGGCTGGTGAAGGTGTAAGGGATTTGGAGAGCGATATAGAGGCGAGGATTGCACGGGAGGTTGAATGGAAAAAGGGGATAAATTGAGGATGTTTGAGAGGATACATTTAAGCATCGCCCTAAGTTGGCCAAATGGTAATTAATGCGCCAGGGGGAGGGGAAATTATTTTTCCGGCCAATTATGCTTCAATCGTCTAATTTGAGCCTATGGCGGGGGTGATTTTTCAAAGGTGAGGAAGAGTTCCCACGTAGGTGGCGATAGAAACATCAGAGTAACTGCGTTGATACTAAATAGTAAAATTAAATCAGGAGTCGTAACTTCCCACCGATGCGTAAAAATCACTAATAATAAAAAACTCCGATTTACTTCCTATGCGCTATTCGAAAATGCAAGTGCTTATTTGTCCACGTGGTTAACTGATTTCTTCATTTGATTTAGGTACTGGAATTCTTATCGTCTCCTACATTCTATGATGCCTATTAATTTTATATTAACGATCCCTTCTCATTAATTCAATTCATTCCAAAATTGATCTAATAAATAATATCCTTAACGCTTTACTTAAAGTTCATGAGGTATATATAGGATACTAGGTGGAATTTAAACATATAATTGAGTTAAATATAACTTTACAGACGCACTAAATTTATACAAATATGCTCTGCAAAAGTTATGTTAACTTAATAAAGTTTATTCTCTATAAGATTGAAAAGGAGCCCATCATTGTTACCACCAGTTGCCATAGTAACCCAATATTTAGAATGGGCTTAAGAACATTGTTATTCATACGTCACTGTTCTAGTGGCAATTGTTTAACAGATTGAAAATGGAATAGGGATCACTGTAAAATTAATTAATTAGTGGATTATTGTAAGTGTAAGTAATTGGTGAATTATTGAATAAAACTTTCATGCGAAAACATATAAACAACCAAGTTCTATAATGGCTTTACTCTAAGTAAGAATCGTTATTAAAATAAAATTCTCCCCAGAGATAATAAGAAATCGCTGTAGACAGTAAAAACTTTAGAGGTTTGATGACAACAGCCACTGCCACTTTTCGGTAAACAGCCAGTAGGGTACCAACAAAGATTTACATATTGCTATGGAGATACACAAGGGCTTTAGCTGTTAAATGCCAGTTTATTCAGTACTTGCAAGCTGAATTAAATATTAGCGAAGGATGTTATTCTCTGAAATATGATAGACAATCGTCAATTACGCAACTACTAAAATGTTAACTTCACTCCATTAATAGCGCGCATACTTGTGTTTATCCACCGCACGGAAATGAAATTATTCGTCTCAATAACGGAAATCTATAATGAAATTTCCAGGAGTGTCTGCTATTTCCAACTTCAATTATCCATCATTGATTTCCATCTATTGTTTGTTTCGCTATTTCGGAACCATAAGATGAGCTCGAAGAATTTTCATTACCCCATCGACTAACTGTGCGATGAAATTCGTGGGTACGAAAGACTAGCGTCGTGATGCAAGAGAACTTCGGAAATTTTATCAATGATCAGCTATCGGAATTCTATTCGATCAAAGTATTTCGGGATCACGTTGGAAAGGAACGCATATCATCTATCGTTACTAGGATAGCTCCCTTGATCTAGATAACCAATAATGGATCGATAAGCAGATACATGCTTCTGACTCATAGGCTAATCAAAAATCCATCAATGTGTTTAAAATTTTCCTTTATTACGCCCGCTCATTGAGTTGGAAAATTAGGTATTTTTTCCACCAAATTTATTACAGCGACGAATGAATGACTGCCCAAACACTATCAGGGAAATATTAACGTGGGCTTCTATCAGCCAAGCAAAGGAAGTTACCAGAGAAACTCGAGAACCATGAAAATGTAAGACTAGCTTCCTCCTTCCTAAAGATAACGTCTCAGAATATGAGTCTAAAGTACAAATTTCCGCCATTTTAACATGACAAATGATCTCAACAAAATTCCTCTGATTTCAGAGAAACCTAATATCGAGTTATCAGCTTCTCGAAATTCTCTCTCTGTTCTATTCACAGAATGCATTATGACATCTAAGGGAAATCTTCCAGTACTAGGAATTGTCATCACGTTACTTTATTCGCAGAATATATTTTATCCAGAACACGTTGTGGTTGTGACGCATAAAAGTGCTGTGAGAATAAATTAGTGAGTATGTTGATCTTTTTCTAAAATTCTTTTCCAAATGTTATCCGGAATACGTTTAAAAAGTATCAATTACTCAGTGTTCCATTGTCTGGCCAATTAGCTCCGACAGTGACACGATCAATGGCTGTCGATTGTTGATTTTTTCATTTACGATTACAGTTCCAACAATGCCGGCTTCCATTATAGACATCATTTGTTGCAACAATTATAACTATTTGAATGGTTCTTGTGACAAGAATGGTTGAATGGTTCTTGCTATTGCCGACGAATCTTAAATTCTCAATTCGTTACAAAAAACTCAGCTGTTGTGGTTGTGACGTATAAAAGTGCTGTCAGAATAAATGATACTTGTAGTATAAGTAATCCTAAAAGTTAAAAAGAGATAAAGGAAATGGTTACTCTCATTTTAAGATGAGGTAATGACTCACATGTATTTCGCAAGGACACCGTCCTTGAAGAGTTACGCTATATCAATCTCCAAATTACCTGTAAAAAAAGAAAGAAAAGCAATTAGAATGGCATAAAGACTATCGACTAAGTAATATGTAAGTACAATCTCGGTATAATTTGCTTCATACGGAAGAGAAAAATTCATCCTCGACCTGTACATACCTACATATATTTATCGAATCATGACTCCAGCAAATTGGAACTTTCACTCAATTCCCCAAGAAACTTCACGATGTTTCGCGAAGCCAGGAAATTGTAATATATCTACTAGGCTCTATGAATATCCTCATTATCTTCTCTTATTTTCTTCTTGAGTATTTTCGTGCATCTTATTCGTGGAGACCAGAATTCACGATGTGTGCATATGGTTATTTACAAGTAAAATACTTCAAAGAAAATGTTTCAAAGTACATATCTACATGTGTGCACCGATACACGTATTCCAAATACAAAATTCAAAAATCGCTCAAATCTCTCAAAGCAACTAAAAATACGAATTTCCGATCCTTTACGATAGAGGCGACCTGGACGTTTCAGCTCAGTGATGAAGATTCAAAGTTTTGCAAAATACTTTGAAAATCTCGCCCGCGTATCGGTTTTCTCGCTCTTTCGGAAAGATATTTTCCCAAGAGAAATACACATATCGGTTACCTGAGGGTGAGGAATAAGTGGTCCATGAGTCCCGGAAGTGCGAGGCGTGGAAGTCACCCGGCCGTTGGTCCATTCAAATATAGACGGCGTCACGCATGGGCACACCGAGGTACGTTTGCCGGTAGAACTGATTCCGTTAAAGGGACACGAGGTCCATCCAAGTATGCAGTCTCGGAGCCTTTGTGATCAACGCGGTATGACCTCGCCATCGAAAAATACTAATATCTGTTCGCGCAAATGCACAAAGCGTTTGGATAGAGGCAGCAGACGTGAATGTAAGCTTTTTCGCAGTTTTGCGCTGGACGGCGACTTCTCGAGCCGGAGTGACTTTGATAGAATGAAACGACTGTGAGAATCAGCGGCAGAGATGCACGGACACGATATTCGTTTGTCGGGTTGAGTCCGACGCCGTGATGCAGGCTTTGATACAAACGGGAGTTCCAGCTCGTCCTATTATGATAAGAAATGTGCGACGAAACGAAAATTTCACGGATCTTTGGCGACTGATTTTTTTGTAAATTTATCTGCAAGCTAAAATACGCTATCTAAAATAGCCCGATCGAAGATTCACGCGAAAACAGGGAACAGTAGATGTAAATCTACATGCAGTTGCGAATTCAGAGACCGTCTGGAGAGGGGAATGAGGAATTTCACTTAAGAGGATATATATACTGGATGAGTATTACTTATGCCACGGAAATTTTTTTGATTGATTTTTCTGTACTTGAAATACAGAAAATTGTATAATCAGTCTTGTTTATCACAGCATAACTAAGATAGCCTTTCGTGTAAAAATTAGCGTGAAGCAGGGAACACGTGCATTGCCAGAAGCATTGTCTGTACTTCTGTTCGATGGAGTTACTGTAACGAATTGTTCCGAGTCAAAAATGAATCTTTAAAAACTCTGGTTCTTGCACAAAATTGACCACACTTAAAAATCCAAAATGTACTATATTCAACAATTCTAACAATATATATCACCATTGTGACGTATTTGCATCGTTTTTTCTTTAATATTGGATAAACACTTGACGATGACTTGCGCACGTCAAAACTGGAAGTGTATTTTAACAGATTGTTTAAATAATTTACTAGTCACAAACCTTGTTTTACATTACCAGCGAAACTGTGGATACTATATGAATTTGCCTGATTTTACATATTCGCCAGTCTTTGATCTGCCTATGTAGCAGATAGAGAACATAACATAGTTTCCGAGAAGTTATTACCTCTCATTTATCGAGTAAAATTAATTAATAATCTAACATCCTTTATTTTAAGGATTCTAATCCTGGGTAAATAAGCATCTTGGTAACGCTTACTAATTAATTTTAGCAGTACCAAATAAAACTTGCACATTTACCCTTTCCTTAACAAATTATTACCTAGGATAACTGAGAAATTTTCAAATTGAAATAGAAAATATTTAAAAATTCAAATTATTTCCAGAAAGTAGTCGCACAAAGAACGTTCGTAAAAAAATTAAGAAGGCACTAGGGTACTCTATATGAAGAGTGATCAGTAGCTCATTCATAAAACGTTTTTATAAATAAATCTCTAAGAAAGCATTGTATTTGAGGACATTTCATGCAAAAAGGATCTATTTCTTCAGATTTGATTAAAAAGAGGAATAGCAATGCTGATGACTTCACTTGTACGACCGTGACGGAGTATACGTAAGAGAAGATAGAAATCTCATGTAAATATGAATAACGATAAATTTAAACAAAATGCATACAGTACTTGTCTGTAAAAATATTAAAGTTGATTGAATTAAACAGAGAAATTACGAAACGATTCCAAGTATCTTGATTCTCGGCTAAAAATAGCGAAAACACTTATCAGTAACAGGTCTCCAATTTCCATATAATTACGAGGAAGCTAGCAATCCGCCTTTTTAGCAATAACGAAAATGAAATAGAGCCGATGGAAATTCTTGACGATGAATTAACTGCGAATTTTTTATACGAGAACGTGGAAAAAAAGGGCTTTTCTCTAGTCATGGTGACTTATCAATGTTACACTATCAAACTTTGAACGCCAAGTTTTCACAGAAGCTACTGTTTCAACGTGTGGTAACGTCAATGCTAAACCCATGTAAAAGGTATTCCAAAAGGTCATTGTGATTTTTGCATCCGAAAGAATTAATTGAGGGAATAATTGGAGAGGAATGTTTTTAAAGCCTCGGGAAATTTACATAATTACCAAATTTAAATTGAAGAGGAGGAGAAAAATTAATCTACGAACGTGAAAAAGTTAATTCAATCAACTGAACGCTCTCAGATTTACGAGGGAATGATTCTTTTTTTAAATCTCAAAGTCGTCGAGTTCGTGGATGTACTCTTAAAAATAATGAAATATTGGAAATATTTGTGACGAAAATTCGCTCTGTTAACTTATTAATTTAAAAGGAATTTAACAGCAAGTGAATAATTGAGAAGGAAGTAATGTAACAGCAATTGACCAGTGAAAGATCTTTCATCTACCACCAATTACGTTTGCGAAATGGAGTCCTGACTTTTTCTACTTTTTCATACTAATTTACATACGTTGAATAGCTTTCTTTTTTATATTTCTAATTATTATCTGCAGTTTTCCTGTTTTACCTCTACCTTTGATTATGCGTAACAATTTTTAATGTGGATGTTTACAAATAAATACTTTTAACACCAGTTAATCTAATATCCTTTGCAACTGTCGATTGATAATAGATATCTAATGCCAAATGATTATAAATTTAAGGTTAAACAACAATCGTGTATATTAAAACATATATGATTTACAACAGGAAAGAGAGAGTCGCATTCTTGCTTATTAATGAATCACTTCAGTTATGCTCTAAAACGAAAACAAACAATTTTTCCTTAGAGTCTACTTCTTACACTTAATAAATTTAAGTGACATTATATTTTCGTAGTTAAAATTTTCTCTATCATTTAATATTTCGAAATTTTATTGCAGGGGAGTCTCAAATACACTTGACATCATAAGAATGATAGCATTAATGATCTATTAAGCTATGCTTTGTGATTGAGCAAAACATTCTTGCACAATAGTCACATATGATTGTTTATATTTGAATGTTAAAGAACACAGAACGCATTTACGATATTCACTATACATATTATAACATATAGTCTACATACACCATCTATATATTCTACAGAAGATAGCTAATGAAATAAATTTATTCTCCAAAATCCTAGTTATTTAACCATTTATATCTAACGTAATACACCAATTTATGACACTGATTAAAAGCGCTTACATAAAACCATAATATGAAATGCAAAATCTAATAGGATCCGTATAATTCATCAATGGAATGAAGAGGTTTGAAAAAGCAAACTCGAAAGATTCGGCCTTACTGATAAAGTAACTTGTAAAACGCAGCATGTATTAACGCCAACGCCACCATAACAACAAATATTGCATAATTAAAGGAACACGAAGAGGTTTGAAAGTAGAGATAGTAAAAAGGCAAGGTAAGGTAATTTTGCAATTTTGTAAAATGCATAATTTCGTAAAAAATATCGGAATTCCCCGAATCTCTGATGTGAGGACTCGTAATTTCGCATATTATCGTAAATACATCAAACGTCGCCCTGAATATTCATAATTTAGTCAGTAGTTTTTACCAAAGTCCGCTATATAATGCATCGATAGTGGGGTTAAGCGCACTCAGGTACGTAAAAAGAAAAACGAGAGAGATGGAAGAAATTCGAAATGAAAAATTCTTTTACGATTCGCTGATATACCGAAAATCGACCTATATATTCGAAGGTGCATTCTGAGGAAATGGGAATGCCGCTAGGATGGGGACTGGCGTATCTCGAATGCCCGTTTTGATTGAAGAGGTCAATCTTCTAAATTCAACTTGAGAACTCCCACTGAAATGGAACCATCATAACTTTTCCGCGAGAAAAAAAACGTCTCACGGAGAAGTTTATGGAAACGCACTGACGTCAATGAGGGCATAAGCGACTTCTTTGGAGGCTCGAGGGGATCTCGTAGTGATGTCGAAGAAGCAGGGAACGTAGTGGACTAGAAGGAAAATAAAGAAGGAATAGTCCCGTAGCAGATATCACGTGTTGCAATGATGACATTGAAAAGAATAAAGAAATGTAATATCTTAAAGTGAGGTCGAGTAAATTTAACATAAGAGGAACTGATATTTAAAATGAGAAATAATCTTTGAAAACACAGTTCTCCTAAAAAAATATTTAGAAAAGAATATATGCTTCATTTAGAGAACTGTTTGATATTGATAATTATAGATTAAATAAGTAACCGTAACCTCAATGAACATAACATATATCATGTTATGTTCTTTGTATTTCTTTAAGTGATTTTTATGTGACTTTCGAGTAGATAATTTCTCGCGTATAATGTTGGGTGTCCCTGATATACGTATATATAAGTAAATATAAAATACGTGCAAACGTTTATAAACCAATTATTTGTATTCTTTAAAATGCTAACTTATGCAGATATCATATTTTATATTAGCGTATTGTTTAAAAGTTGAAATGTGAAAAGGGGCAATTTTTGAAAAAATCACATTCATTCATAAGTTCATAATCATCTCAACACTGAATAGCGATCTATCGAACATCTTTCAGCAATCGATGGGTCGACACGACAACCAGTTGGGCAGGACCG
Organism: Ladona fulva; assembly: GCA_000376725.2. Taxonomy (NCBI): domain Eukaryota; kingdom Metazoa; phylum Arthropoda; class Insecta; order Odonata; family Libellulidae; genus Ladona; species Ladona fulva. The sequence continues at coordinate 979,209 of KZ308438.1, forward strand.
ATAAAATTATTAATTTCATCTTTTGGGATTAATGCTCAAAAAATGAAATGTCTCCTTAACCCAAGTTAACCAATTTCCATATATAAAACCTACTGCGATGCATTGATGATAAGCGCCTGATCATAGTCACCCAGAAACACCGCAAAGTGATGCGGGTTGCGTTGCAAAGCAAATGACGGGAAAGCACGAAAATCAAAGTGGTGCAATTAAACCTGAAAAATTAAGTATTTTACAACGAAAATAAGGAAGTTAAATACGTAAAATTGAAAATTAAGTCTGAGGAAGAGAATTTAATTTAAAAGCTGAAGATGTTAATAATGACGAAAATTATTTATTCACTTCGAAATTATTTATTCACTACAGTTTACTTGGCTACCTAATACACAGTTTAAGGTTGACTGGGTCGCGTATTTTAGTAAAATGCAGTATTTGGGTTGTAAAGCAGTAAGCTTGTGATAAATTTATTGTGAAATCAATTATTAGGTTACCTCATGATGATGTATAAGATTCGCTGATTTGCCTCTGAAGTTATACGGGAAAAATGAATCGTCAGTTATGGTGGGAATATAACTATTTTTTAATATTATAACGACATAAAGAATACATACGTAGATAATCACTCAGCTACTAAGTGATGGAATAAAAAAACGATAAACAGCAAAATATAAGAAGTCATATTCGTACACATAAGAATAAACGAAAGCAAAATAAATAATACTATTCTTTGCGTCAGTGACTTAGAAAAATCATTCGAGGGTGTAGGAAAGAGAATTCGATAATATGACATAGAAAATTCACAGATTATTGACAAAAATATTAAAACGTCTGAATACAAGATGGCGAAAGAAAGTATTTGTCACAAACATGCAACTGAAGTAGAGAATGATGTAGAAGAGAAGGACGCTAATTTTCTGCAAAACAGATAGGTGAACTATGAGATAATGTTCAGGAAATCAGGGGAGTGATAGCAGAAAAGGGAGAGAAGCGGATGAAATGGAAAAAAGGGCTTAAGATTCTCATTCGAGGAAAAGATGGAGCAGCAGCAAGATGGATTCCCAATCTTCAGCGGGACATATAAAGACAGGAGGAAGAAAATCAACCCATCCAGAAGGGTAAATAAAAGGCGTAAAAGGGTTCAAGGGAAAGAATAGATGACAGGGTAAAATGATTCCATGCAAAAGAGGAAACATCTTCAACATTTGGGCGCGTGGAAGACTTAAAGGGAATGTAATATCTTCTGCTGCTGGTTGGAGAGCGAAGTACGAGAACAGTCTAAAGGTAAACGACCAGAGGTTGGAAGAATACGAAAAGCTAAGGGCACTTTTAAAAACGTGTCATCTTCCTGGAAGGAAAACTGCCAAAGTCTGTCTTTTGAAAAATGTCTTTGCAATAATTTTTCAATGAAAATGCAGAGACAAGAATGTAGCAACCGGTTCAAAAGATCAATGAGGCGTCAACAATGGAGCGACAACAATGGGACACCAAAAGCCTCTAAATAAATCTAATAACAAGTGATTTTTTTCTCGGTAAACGAACAAGTGAGTGAATAAACAATCAACTGTTGAGGAACAATGTTCGACGTTTAGATAATCGAACGATGGGTCAAAAATGAAGATAACGAGTCAATATTACATCAATGATGCCACGAACGTGAAGTCGCTATTGACTCGACCTCTGTTTAGCCAGTTTTTGCATCGTTGGATTCTACATTTGGCTAAATACTTCATTTTCTTATTCGCTGTATTCATTCAGATGACGTGATCAATCCTTCCATCCGATTTTAAAACTATAAAGAGACTTAGTACGCGTTTTTGCTGAGTGGATTGGTAATTCGCCATCCAATTAGTAATATCAACTACATAGCACTTTTCAAGATCTTCCTACAATCCGTATTTAAATTTTATGCGTCATTTTTCCTTCATAGAATCATGAAGCATTTCCGTTAATTAATTAAAATTTAATAACAGTTACAATAAAGTAAACGAGGGCTTATTTCGCAAAATGAAGTTTAATTTACTTTATTTTATTGCGTCAATATTAATTCAATTTTATTGATTCATAATTGGTTAACCGATTGAATTAATTATCCGTTTTTTATTAACAGACATCGTTAATTAACCGCAGGAATATTAATCCAAAATTAATTTCCGAGGAGAGGCACAATTTTATTATTATATTTTCATCAACGATCCGCATTCGCTGACGGCCGCCATTTTTTCAATTCTCTGATTTCCTCCGTCGCGGCCAAGAGGGTGTTTGGAAGGAGACGAGCGCTGCAGTCCGATACATTATTTGCCGTACTTTCTGCCCCATTCGAACGGGTTTCTTTTCCTAATCGCGAGCGATTCCAGTTCTACTTTTTCTAGATCGCCGGCCATCCCGTTCCTGATGGTCCCTCCTTTTATTTCGCCGCTAATGTATCATCCTCTCCCATCTGAGATTTCGCTCTATCCGCCGTTGCTACGAGGCTATGAAAAAAGGGTCTGATTTGGGAGCCATCCGAGATAAGGCTGCACAACGTGGACGTGTAATAGGACCGCAGCTTCCATCCCATCGTTCCCTCCTCCATGAAAGGAACCTTATAAAAGCTTCCAAAAACTTCGGTATTTCACAACATTTTCAATTCGCCAGCGCGTATAAAATATCCTCGAAATATAAAATCAGGATTATGGCTTAAACGCGGGCTTTAAAAAGGTATTACCTTTTTTTCATGAAAGGGAACTTTATCCGAACGGAATGGATTTACGGCGTCCGAGTCGGTAGATTGAAAAATATATTCCGCAATGTTAATGAATCCGTTCCGCTTTAAACAGACGGGTTGGATGGAGCAATAACCGTTTTTTGGAGAAATCAATATGAAATAATCCCGTTGCTTTGATCCACTATTTCCCATATAATTTTCAGAGATTATTTGCGGAATGTACACGGCCGTCTAATGATGGATATTCCGCACTAGGGAAATTAATGAAAACGTTTGCAAGTTTCACTTGCGTACTCATTCCAGAGACTTAATTAATACACTTCATCTTTTGCCAATATTTTTCCAATCCTCTCTTTGGATACCATGTCTTCTTTCTTATAGCTTCAAATTCCTTTGATTCTATTTTTTGAACGTTTCAAATGCCGTAGCCTTGTATTCCAATACTTCAGTGGAATCTCCCCCACCTGTCGAAGGAGTGCGTACTCGTAAATATGTCGCTAATGTGGTGAGCTCTTTATATTTTACCTATCAGAAGTACAAGCATTAAGAGTATCATAAGTATTCCATCTCTCGGTAGGTCAACGTACCATGATATTCCCTAATTAATGCGTTTATTTCGTTCTCATACCGACCCTTCCGTCATCATGGCCAATATATTTCGTATTTGCGTGGCATAAGGCAGATCAGAACAGTTGCAAAGGAAGTCTGTGCATGATTAAATTTTAATGTCACCAAACATTCAGGTGGGTTCGCTTTCTATTCGGTGAAGGCGGGATTTGATTCCCGGTGGGCGCAAAATTACCTCAGCTGTCAGCTCACGTAATACGCACTAATACCACCAATTAAGCTTTAATTCTTGCTTAGAATACTGAAAAGGTGGATGATTTCTGACACTTGGGTCGAATGGTTTCTGAGAATGGAAGAATGGCTGAAATGATAGGAAGCCTACAAATGAAGACAAAAGATGAACGGTAGCATTTGGTCAGCGGTTTAACTTGAGGAGCTGTCGAGAATGGCGATATAAATACATAAAGAGGTATACGTGCACCCGTGCATCCGTGGTATGTAGTTTTTCTATTAACTATTTATCCTGAAGTTTGCTTAAACCTCAACCTCTACATCACTAGTTATGAGAACCCTTGGGAGAGGTAATGAGGCAAAATATGCAAGATGAGGAATGTGGCAGTTTGTTCTTGCATTCCTAACCCACGTTGTGCGGCAGCGAAACTTAAGGGACAAAGGAGAAGAATGCGATAAAACTGAATGAGTTACTTGAATTGGAATGGGTTCTGTGAGTATGTGTGTGTGAGGAAAACAAGGAGCTAGTAATGACTACATAATGAATGGATGTAGGCTGAAAGAAAGGCTTCGCAGCTTCTATTAAATGGGTGTTTTACTTTGTTTTGTACATATGGAAATGATGCACAAGCAGAAGCGGAGTAACTAAAATGATAGGAGTGGAGAATGCGAATGGTTGAAAAGGGAGAGGGAGACCGGGGAAAATCTGGTTGAATATAGCGAGTGACGTAGTGTCGAGAAGAGTTATACTAAGGAAGGACAGGGAATGATTAAAAACGAATGTCTCCGGGGTGAAAGATTCATAGAAATTTATGGAGACGGGAAGATTAGAAAGCAGAAAAGAGAGTGAAAAAATTGCCGATGTTCTTAAACCGTGGTCGAAACAAATTGAAATGGAATTTCATTTGGAAAACACTCAGATATTTCACAATTTTGATGTGATGCGAAGCAATCCCTTTATTCTCGCGAAGATATAAAAGACTTAGGAACAGATTACAAAGGATATCAGAATCTTTCCCGTCGCTTTTTCTCTCCCTCTCCCTACGTCGAATAGTAACACCCTCCATTCTTCCAAATCAGTTTGTTTCCACGTCGATAATCGATTGGCCCTCTTCATCGCCGAAATGTCCCGCTTAAGGAATATCAAGATGCAGATATTCTTCGCGAGAGGCGTTATTAATCCGAGGGAGGCCATTAAGGCGTCGATTCCGACATAATGGGCCCCCTTTCTCAATATTTACTTTTTATTCCGCCGATCGTTCCCAACGCTCACAACCTATCGGTTTCGTGTGCAATTCGCCTCATCACCCCATTCCCCGTACACCTTCCTCCTTTTTCATTCCGTTCCCTCCTAATGCCACACAATCACTCTCACGTCAAAAACCTCACTCCGACTTCCCTCTCTCGCGGTTTGGACCCATCACCCTTTGGCCTCCACCGCCCCCAACTCCTAACTTCTTCCCATCATTCTCCCTCAGCCCTTTTCCCTTCCAAAACCAAGCGCTACTCTTCCTCCATCCATCTCTCTCCCCCACTTTTCCTCTTTCGTCTATACCTACATAATCCACTGCACGTCCCTAAGACTCCCTTGCACTCCAAAGACTTATGCTAGCATATTGGAAAACATCCATTTCGGGAACTGCATCGCTTTCCACAGATCCCGCAGGAGGACCTATTTCCGATAGCGAAAACCTGTACGTGAAATCAAGTCGAGATTTTCCCACCGTGAGAAATATCCAAAGCCTACCGATGAGACACCGAAATAGTTCATTGAATGACCACCAAATCGGTGCACTAAAATTCAGTGCTTTTTTCTGATTTAGATTATTTATCACCCTGCACACTTATTTTATCACCTTTTTAGAGCAAAAGAACCTACACAACTTCACAGCTAAGGAACGAATGGAAAATCGTCTCGTTTTTATATTCAGAGCACCCGAAAGAAGATGTACGAAAAAAATTGACGTGCTCGATGATCTTTTTTAAACGACTGAGGGGTATATTTTAGTAATGGAAAAGATATATCTCATTTCGTACGAGGTAAGGCCTTCGCATATTGAGCTTGGTATATTTTAGGGCAAATTCAGTTCATAAAATTAATTTTCCCAAAACTAGCAAACTTCTGTAAGATATAGAATTAAGTAGTGATGTTTAAAATGCTTCGACAGCTTAGGCCATTTTGTACGTAGGCCCCACTGGATATTGAATCAAGGACAGCTTTTACCGAAGGAAATAGAATCTAATCGAAATACAAAATAAAGCTATTTATCAGGGGTTTACGGTGAACTAATGCATTCAGTTTCCGTGTTAAAAAAGCGCTTGATTGAGAAAGTAAGCGCTTAATCCCGAATTTTTTTTGGCAATTTTGCATCTCTGCCATTTTTTAACAACTATGGCTATTGATATAGGTCTGCCCATAAATGTTTCTATCAACATTATGGATTTCGTGCATGAGTTATGAGAAGAAACGTTAAGGCCATGTTACTCTTGATCTGTTTGGCATAAAATAATCCAAAGGAAAGCGGAATTCAAATTACGACGCAGGAGTATTAGGGCTATCGGCATGCGAAGGTGAGGAATGCTAGAGGAGCAACGCTTAAAGGAAGGCGATTTAAAAGGCAGAGGAAGGAAGAGGCGTAAGAGAGGATATAAAATTGGAAGGCAGATAGAAGGCACGTATAAGAAGAGGATGGTGAGAAGAAGAAGGGAAATAAGGAGACGTGATGAGAATGCGAATGATCGGAAGAATGAGGGCGGAATGTTACTTAAAAGGCAAAGCGAAGACTTATCAGTTGCTTCTTGAATTTGAAACCTTTGATTAAGGGCGGTGACAAGAAAAGGAATTGGAATTAACCATTTCATCGGATAATGGAAATTATAGGGCAAAAAATCATTCGAAATGTCAGAAAACACTGGGGCATAGCGATGCATGGATACAAGAAAATGGTCCATAAAAACAAATATGGAGTGCCCTATTGAACTCCAGTAAATCTTTGACTAGAAGTCATGGATAAATGAAAATTATAATTAACAGAAATGTGGCGCTGAAAAATAACGATGTAAATAAACTGGAAAGACAATTAATAAGTCCTTATAAGGAAGAAAGAAATAGAAACATCGATAAAAAAGAGGAACTATAATCAGGCACAAATCCAAGGTACAAATAGTACCGTAAAGCATATTTGTAAAGAGAAGCTAGGATTTTTCCTTAGTAAAACTTGTTACATTCAACACTTTAATAAATAATTCAGTGTGTCCCAAATATTTTTACTGAAAGAGCACTTCGTCGGTTCTAAGATTTCAATGAAAAAATTATGTTATTTCTAAGGTAAAGTACATTCTCACTATGAATAATTTATACTAGTGAGAGTAAAAGGCATACTGATATCACAACCTACTCAAATTAAACCTATTTTAACCTTATCCAGCACTGAAAATAATGCAAGACAGACCAATTTCAATAATATTCTCATGGAACATTTGTTATTATCCTACTTTTACATCGAGGTTAGGCCAAAATTGCCTCTCTTCCACCCAACCTTTCGAGATATTACATGATAATAATATTACACTAATAACCAAAGAGCAATTGACCACAATAAACTTCAATTTAGAAATATGAATCAAGTCAAGCACTCATAAGTACCTACATAAAGTAAATTGGTACAAACAGTAGACACAAATTAATAGACAGACAGACAGCAGACACAAATTAAGAGACATATTAATAGAAGTTTATAAATAAAATTTAATACATACAACTAGATATAGAAACATACAAAAACACAGATATTTGGGTTGTGAGGAAAAATTCCCAAAGCAAAGGTTTATGGAGAAAAACCTAAGAGTACATAATTATCAGTAACAGCGTTCTGTGGAACACAGTTTGGAAAGCGCTGCCATGATTTGTTTGCGTAGAATTCCACAGAGCGCAAAATTTCCTAAATTAAAAGGAAGGCAAAGGAATTTTAGGACACAAGATAAAAGAAGAGAAAATAGGAGAAATTGGTTCTGGGGAATGGGCTTCTAACTCAAGGGAGGGAAAGTGTAGCGATTGCGTTATGTGATGAGAAGGTGCAGCCGAGGGAATGGAGCAGCAGAGAGCCTGCAAACGGGATTGAAAACGGTTCGTGGATGTCGCAGTGGGTTGTAAAAAGCTTTCGGCGGAACGGGTAATGGCGTCTAGGAAACCCTGAAGATAGAATTTGACGTGCGGAGAGACAAAACATTTGAGACCGAGACGAAGTTACCATAGTGATGGGAAAGATAAAAGGTTTTGGAGTGATGGAGGAAAGAACACGGCGAAAAAGTGCAGAATATTGGGATGCGGAGTGAAAGCCAGGACGAGAGCTTTGAATTGTCATTGCAGAGCTAATTGCCGTAGTTGAGTTCTTTGAGAATGAGAATTGAATTTCGAGTCAACATCGTAACAAAATGGACTTCGATTTGCCTTCTTTTCGCAAACGTAGATGGATGAAATGGCAAAAATTGTCTCTGTACCCACTTCTTCGACTTTGATTGTTCTGATGGCTTTTTAATGGATGTTTACAACATCTCACCTAACTTATGACACTAGAAATTGAATAAGATCATAGAGAACATGTAGTTCCTAGATATTGGATGAAATGAAGTTCATGATGAATGGTAAAAGTTGAAATTTTAGATTTAATCATTGAATGTAGATAAAATATTGAATTAATGCCCATTGAAAACGTTTGATAAATCTGATTTAAGTGCCAAGTAAAACATGTTTACTTCCTCGGTCGATTACGTCTGCAAATTGAAACTCCTCAAGAAGGGTTCGATGTTTTTTTGCGATTCTAAAACAGTGTTTTCTCGAAAGAGCATAGCGAGATTGGTATTTAAGTATTCCAAAGCTCTTCAATGATGGGGTGAAGATGCTAAAAACATCGTTATATAACAAGTTAGTACAACGCTTCGAAAATTCCTGCTGTAAAATTGACTAAAATATTTTTCAACTTTTGTGTGGTGAATGGTAAGCTCTATTTGGCGTTTTTCTATGGATTTCCAAAATGTTAAGGCCTAGTCAGTTGGTCATACTCTCTTTTAAGTGATTATGTTTCGCTCTTCACTATTTGCCTGTGGTCATTTCTCTTTTCTATATCCCTTTACATCTAAAACCTTAACGCCCTGAATCACGAAATCATCCTCCTGCGCCACTATTCTCTATTACACCAAAACTTAAAGCCATTGAAATCTCCAGTCCTTTGTTAGTAGCGTCAACTAATGTTCTGCATTAATTCGCGTGAAGTCTATATTACCCCAAAATTCTTTTAATTTCCTCAACCCTTTAAAATAACGTTACAATTCATTAAGCCAATCAAAAATTAAGAAAACACCTTTAGGCAAATAAATGAGATTTTTCCCTTCTAATTTGTTTAAAAAATTACTAATTAAATAAAACTGTTGTAAATGTCTCAAATGTGCATAATTTCCTATTAAGAAAAAGTTTTCCTATTAAAACTGAACCGATGGATCTCAAGCCTCTGGAAGATGATAATTATGTGACCCAACACCGAAAGCATGATCGCTTGAATAAATAATCTGTTGTAGCGTGCATTCTTATTTCTTTGTAAAATTATTATTAATCTTATTGCGGTGTTGTTACACATTTTTATTGAAATAAAAGACTACGCATAAATAAGTAATAAAATCTGCAGTGCGTAAACGTGAAGAATACTCGGTGAACTATATCTACAAGTAAAATATGAATTAAGCAGTTACGTCACAGGCAGAAGAGTCATTTTCATCATTCGTTTTCGAGTCGAGTTGTTTATGAAGGCTTAAAAAACGCAAAAATTTCCTTTAGGGAAATATTAAAGAGTCTAATATCGAACCCCGGACCATTGTTTGAGCATACTGCAGCTTATTATTTGTGCGGAGACGAAACTTAATAACGCCCTAAGTTTAAAAGTAAAACCCCACTTCCTCGGGAAATACTTTAGTTTGATCTTTTTTGAGGGGTACCATGCATTTCTTACCCAGATATAATCCTTTGTCAGAAGGTAATTATCTTTCCTTCGTTGGTTATTACAGGAAGCTGAGGTTCCAACAATGAGGCCCTTCGTCAAGGAGACGGAAAAATCCCAAATGCACTGGGACCCCATCTTACGGAAAGCCCTTCCAGGAGAATTACATCCCCGTAAGTCCTCCTCCTTTCACGCAGGTCATTATGCAAAAATAGTGGCAGAAATAAGCTCCTTAGGCAATTACTCTGATAATAAGCCTCCCACGCAGATGAGTTGGGCCTGATGACAGCAACCTCCTGGCCAAAGAGTGGCTGACAACCTTTGACCTGTGGAGGATCCCTCCATTATATTTCTTCGGACACTTTCGATGCGAAGTTAGCAGGATCCGACGAGTTGGGCCTCGAAAGAAAGGAGCGGAATACAGAAGAGGAAGGGAAAGTTTGGCGGTGAAGTGGGAGAGTCCATGCGAAGTTGGAAGGAGTCCATGAAAGGCTTTTAAATGGGGACAGAGGGGTTTAGGATGGAACGCCGTCTATTTGGCTCTCACGGGTGATCACGCTCCTGACGCTACTATGAAATTCGATTAAACGCCTCGCGAGGCTTCCGTGAGGAATTGTCGATGCTCATGCTTCTCCTCAGAGATCGTAATGATGACGTAATTCCACGTGATATTAGAAGCGATTTGACTAAGTGCTTCGCCGTTAATGTTATTATCATAATCATAATAATACTCTAAAATGTTTGTCATTGTTGTTATTATTATTGTTTCTACTGTTATTATTATTGTTATTATTAATGCTATTATTGATGTTATTGTTGTCTTCATATTTTTCTTTTCAAATTTACGTAATTGTCCGTAATTATTTACAAAACTGACGCACAGGGCGCTAGCTTCATTTGAGGAGGGTGGGTATTTATTCTGAAAACTCCAAAAATTTTTCACAATGTTTTCTATGCTCCTTACCTCTGTTCTTTACGATCTTTTCGTACTGCAATCTTACAGTTGCAATTTTCCTTTAAAAATTGATCATTCCTCTAGAAATAATCCGTTATGAAACATTCCTGTAGGGATTATAAACATCCAATAATAGTTGTTATTGTTAATATTATTTTTGTTGTTGTTGATATAATCACCATTACTAATATAATTGTTAAAAATAGACAATTGCTATGTAGAAGCATAGTAATGATCATATGAGGGAATGGTAACAGGATCTGATTTTCTATACGAATTTCGAATGGGTTATTATAGGATCATAAAACAATTAATAAATATTAATAAATAAAATTGGTCGACCACAGTATTAAAAATTGCCAATAGTCAATTACCTACACACGCAAAAGTAGAGAAATAGATTCTGTAATGACAGGTGGATAAATGAAACCTGATTAGAAAAACGAAGGCTATGTAACCAGCATGGAAATGGTTCCTTACAGTGAGTAGAATGGTTGGAGGTGCAATGGAATAAGTGGAGAACGTAAATGTATCTAAAGAGAGAGGAAGACCGAGAAAAATCCAGTCACACGTGATGAATGAGATACAGTAGAGATGCACGTCGCTTCAAAAATTAAAGGGAATACATAACATTAGCGGATATTCCAGAAGCGAAAGATATATATAAGGATAGGATGGAGAAATAAATAAGACAAATAGGACACTTACCCTAAAATGGGAAAGGGTAAAGGATACATATGAACCAAGAAGATAAGTTGGTAATCAAAGAAGAAAATGCCAATACAAGTTGATGGTGGGTGGGCGAACGATGCAAGGGCAAGAGTGTATTTGCGAAGGAACGTAGATGCGGTTCGATGGGGGCGCTTCGTCAGGTGGCGCTGCTCCTTTTTCCAGAAATTCGCACTCATCACACGACCGCTGAAGAGTTCGGATCAACTTAACTCAAGGAGGCCGACGTCAACTCCATCTGGAGGGAGAAAGGTCTCGAGTCAGCCATCTTTGAATTGAGCCTTCAACTGACGAATGTAGCTTAGCGCGGACAAAACGGTTTCTGATGATGCATCATTCACGAACGGGTTGATTTCTGGGGCTCCTGGATCACGAGAGTACATCCAGACGGAGTGCTTCTCAAATGCGGAGTAACAGATGGACGTTAGTGCATCCGAGAAGTTAAGGTGATAATATTCCTACTTAATCATTTTCAAATGCACCGGAACGACTGATCTGCCTCATTTATTGGCATTGTTGGCAGTATTTTTGTGTTAATAATAAAATTAATGATGATAATGGTGACGATAATAACAACAACAATAGTAACAATGACATAATTTCATTTAAGCTTAACCTACTTACATCATGCATTTTACATACTACACACATGAGCATATGAAGCATTCGTGACGTACGCCATGGTTGTTTGTATTTTTTTAGCATATAGGTTACAAATCAAAATGTAGAAAAAATAACAGTAATAACAATAAAAACAACAATAATGACAATAATGAACGACTTTATTGCAGGGCGAGATCATTATTATGAGGGNAGCATATGAAGCATTCGTGACGTACGCCATGGTTGTTTGTATTTTTTTAGCATATAGGTTACAAATCAAAATGTAGAAAAAATAACAGTAATAACAATAAAAACAACAATAATGACAATAATGAACGACTTTATTGCAGGGCGAGATCATTATTATGAGGGTGATGTTGTTACGCGTCAAGTCTGGAGAGACGGAAATTGCCTGAATTCGTGAGTTCTTTCCATTTGAATTACGTGCAGTTTATTTGAAGTACAAAACTTGCAGAAAAATTACAAATACAAATTAGCCATTTACATATCTTATGTATCAATTCCCAATTATTTTCAAAGACAGCATTTACCACTCGACCTATGATGGAATACAATGCATTGTAGGGCCGAAATGAATACAAAAGGAATCAATACGGATGGTATTGACTGGTGTATGGCTGTGTTGCATGGCAACGCCCAAAGTAAGAAAGGAATGCTCCTTTATACCGGAAACCAAGTAAAAAATATCTATGCTTTGAAGCACGACTTCATTTTCAAGTCTTCAGTAAGCACCAATCCATAGGCTATACCCAGGAATTCTTGAGAAATTCCCATACTTAAAATTCTCTTTGATATAGATATTTTCTACCCTTACTTTTGAAAATCTCGATTCTGGAGAATATTTTCAAGGGAATTCGAGAGCTGCGCCTGTAAATGGGAGTCAGTTTTCCCTAAAACGGTTCTCGGTAATTGGCTTTCTGTAAATAATAAGTGAGCAGAATGGAGGAAAAGTAGTTTTAATTCCAAAGAAAAGCAAGTTTGAATTATCTGACTGAGAGAAGAGAACATTAATTGGAGGTAAACATTCTTCAGCAAAAAACGGCGGTAGATGAGAGGCGCGTTAAAGGAAAGTGCAAAGGGAAGAACAAAGAAAAGGAAAATCAAGAACAGATGTGAGAGGTAGAGGATTAATAAGGGATAAAAAATTAAAATTCTAAAAATAATCATAAATCGATCAAAAATACTCACAGCGAAAGAAACTGTATGGGAACTTGATGTAATTCGTAAAAATCAGCGGTAAACGAAAGAAAAACACAATTGATATTATATATACATAGATACAGAACGTCACATCAAATCGAGTCGCTCAAGCCGAACGAACAACTGATTACTTCCAATCCATTTTTAGAAAACCTCAACTCATCCTGCCCAACAAAGACCACATACAACAATACACCCTCACCCTAACAACAATTACTCCTCAAGAATCGATACAAACAATTTACAGAAATACAATAAAAATCAACAAATCCATACACTCTATAATGAAGAGGGAACTTCACTCGGTATTCGCCCAAAGTCGGGAGGAAAACCCATCGAAATCTTTCCTCAAGAAGGAGGGAAATCCATCACTTCAGTTATACCAACGGATAAAACATAGAAAAAACATTAAAAGGTCGACACTAGGGTCGACTTTACAATAAATCGCGCAAACTAACTATATTTTCTTGAAAATATAAATGTTACATAAATATATACCAATAGCGTCACTCGATCCTTCGTCAAAACGTTTTTTTATAACGATATACGTACATACAACAGTCTAAATTTACTCAATTATATACGTAGTATTTGACAATTCCTTGCAATTAATTTACTTCGGCGGTTTGTAGGGTATTGATGTAGATGTTCTTGCTTTGTTTGTGACGAGGGAGATTTAAGCAAAAAAATTAATGAATAAATCTGGCTAGAAATCAATGACTAAAATTGGAAGAATTTATATGATCTACCGTGAAACTCCCGGGGATCCCGGGATTAAAAATTTTTCATCTCGGATAAATGACGATCCCTAGGTGTAAGCGGTTGGAGATGTAATTGTGTACATGTAAATGCGCAAAAGTTCCTCTAATTTTATAATATTTTCTCTATATGAAGTCAAAATAACTCAATACCTTTAAAATGAATCATAGATGTCACGGGAAGAATACTTGCAAACATATGAAATCCCCGTTTGGCATTTCAACTTGTGAAACGGAACTATTTAAATATAATTTCCTGAAATAAGTACTCGCAGAATTTAAATCTCCCTTTTCGGAGCGAAATTCGAGTCTCCTATTCTCGAAACTGACTGTTATTCTTTAAGTCTCATCGAGGGGAGTTGTAGATACGAGACAGGAGTCACACTCTGACCCTTTCAATGGAGGCCAACTAATTAATCGCGAGGAAGCGAACTGCTTGCGCAGACCATTCATCCGCCTCTCGGTTATATTCCAGATGAATTCGCGTGTTTTGCAATACGTCAACTCCGCTAGTAATGAAGGAGGACGGAGCCTGCATGAGATTAAAGACACGTGCCCGTGTTTACACACCGCAGTCTCAGCTCGTCGCTTCCCAAAATAATCTTCACGCGTGGTGTTTCAGCGAAAAACAGGGCGTCTTCCATTCATGCGAGATCGAGAAAAAGGACGGGTTTCCTCCAAAATAAACACACCTGCCTACACTCTCTAGTATTGAAATTCAGCGGGAAAGAGGAAGGACACCGAGAGGGAAAGAGATGTATTAAAAGAGACAGACGGGAGTGAAACAGACTAAACATCTCGTGTAAAATGTCGCTCCCAACCGCAATATGGTCGGAATGAATAAAGAGATGAGTACTAAGGCAAAATGAAAAGGGAGAGGAGAAGATATGGGGGATGATGGAGAACGGACTAACTGCTATATTCTGAGATACTTTATGGTTTAAACGATCTCGTTTTTTTATACGAGTTTTCTAGTCGGATATTATAGCGCGATATATTTTCGGAAAGCTTAGATGAGCATGCGTAAAGCGTTTCCTTGGTATCGGCAGGGAAATTAACCGGATCCGTAGCAAAATCCGTAACCGAAAAAACTTTCATTCATATCGCGCTAAAAATCAGACCCGGACAAAATAATTAAAAATTTTGAACTTGAATCTAAACCGGAAATCGCTCTCCTCTGGTCTGGCTTCCTGTTCACATTCAAAAACAGAGAAACAGTAGCAACACTTACCAATCACGTACAACGGTGACTTATAATTCACTGGTGAATATGTATATTTTCATAACTGCCCTTGTATTCAATTCCCTGTATATCCCGAGTAGAATTTAAGTTGGTATAATGAAAAGTAATACAAAATAAAGACCTTTCAAAAGGAGTATATCCAAGCTGAAGAAAAACGTTTAGAACCCATTCAAAGACAGCAGCGACACCAAATCTACACTGGTATATGACGATTTCATTGAACTGGAGCCAAAACTGGAACGAACTGGAAGTAATCATGCTTCAATCTTATGCACGTGTATTCCTAAGGATCCTACTGCTTCCTTATCGGAATCGTTCACATGAAATAGTTATTCAAACTACGGCGTACGTCTTACTTAATCTTAATACCAATAAATCCATTGTTTATTGCAAGTGTTGGCTACAGCTTCAGCTCAGATGATTGAAAATGCATCGTTTTATGATATGGAAATCGAGGCTAAATTAAGATACATCTATATCAAGGGCGTTTCAAGGGTCCTACCATCATTGCATCGATAAGAAGTTCAAGATCCGCATAAAATGTACTTCGAAAGTCCGAAAAAAAGCTCCAAAAAGCCGTTTTTTTGCTTTTTTGACAAACATAAAATACTTTCTGGAAATTCTCTCGAACTCTAATGTTTTACCACAGCAGTATTCCTTTTCCTTGAATATTTTACATGATACACTTCATAATACATTTAAATAATATAAAAGAATTCTTGAAAATAGTATGTTTCTTTAATACAATAACATTTAAATTGAGTATTGAGTAGACTTCAACAACCACTCGCCTCCTTCCACATCAACAATCCAATCGATTAAATCGATGTATTACAAACACTATGGCAATGCGCATAATATTGATTGTGAACCTACCTAGTATTGATTGTAGAATTAACTATTTTAATTCAACGATCAAATAATACAACAAATAATGCATTGTTAACTCAACAATCAATATTATGCTTATTGTCATTGTATTTGTAATACATGAACATGGAAATGGACTGCAGGTTAAAGAACTGAACGCACGACCAACATCGCCGGATATTTGCAATCAAAGGGATTCAAATAGCAAAAGCAGGGAATAACAAGTGTGAAAAAAAAAAATTCCCTAAACAGTGTGGAAGAGACGTGGCATGGTAGTTCAGTGGTTAGAATACCTGCCCGGAAAGTGGGAGACCTGGGTTCGAGTCCCAGTCATGTCACTATTTTTCACACTTGTTATTCCTTGGGATTTAGTCGCACAACTTCATTGTGCCAAGTTAACACCTTTACCTCAATCCTAGCAAAAGCAGGCTTACATCAATGATACTTTCAACAGACGAGTACCACAAAGACATGAAAGAAAAAAAAAACGGAAATGATGAAGAGCAAAGGTGAAAGATGGATTCGTACGATGACGGAGAAAAGCGACTCAAAGCA
This sequence comes from Ladona fulva, assembly GCA_000376725.2. NCBI lineage: Eukaryota > Metazoa > Arthropoda > Insecta > Odonata > Libellulidae > Ladona > Ladona fulva. The sequence continues at coordinate 995,632 of KZ308438.1, forward strand.
CTGAGCGATAAATCTAAGCAGAAAATGAAATGACGATGACTGGAAGGACATGAAAGAAGGGGGAACATCTCTGAGGAGAGGGAGGTGTAGAAAGGATAGACTCAGGAATGGAGGAAAGTTACGACCCGTCTCTGCTTGAAAGAGACCTATATATCCCAGAAGAGTATTTACGCGCAGTGTATTCTTATTTCCCCTCAGGGTCTTAACCCTTTTCATATATTCAAGGTGAAGGGAGTTTAGCGGAGATTCTACCACGCGCCCCGTCCCACCCCGCGGATCTATTGTTTGCCCAAAGAGCAATAACACAGTCATCTCGTCCGTTTTCTCCTCCGAGGATGCCCACCGATTCCACCTTCTGGGTCTTTCTTCTTAGGAAATCACTTTGATCGCCTCCGATAAAGTTTCCTCGTCTCAGACTTCCGCTAACTGCTTTCCTCTTTTCTCTTTCATTATCCCATTCAATTCCTTCCCTTGCATCCATCTTCCTCCCTTCTTTTCTCTACCCTTCGCTGGAAAAATGGGATGTTACGTTACACTCTTCCACGAGTGCTCTCTGTTAAATTCAAACATCAGTTATCTGCTTACAGTTCGCCTTATGTTGGGGTTATCTCAGGGTATAGAGGAGTTGCCTACATCGCACCGCTTCCCATATCGCACCACATCGCCCTGCGGTAATGTGTGCTAATTAAACTTCAGTTCATAAAGAAGATTTGAAAAGAATTCAAAGTAGAGATTATTTAAAACGTTCAAACTTTTTCGAATACTGATAAATGTTGTGTGAATTATTTTACATTTTTCAATCAGAAAAATGCATGATATTTATTATTATCGGCAAATATAAACGTTTTTTTCTTTTTTCTGTATACTGAAGACCTGCTAATACAAATTTTTCCTTCAATTATGCTTCTAAAAATGCGTACTTCAAAAGATATTTGCTACAGCATCTAATATGGCTCAAGCTTGTTATTCAGTAATATTTAAAAATCTGGTTTGGGGTAGCTGTGGTGCGATTTAAGATACCAGTTGCCAAAACCGCACTGCTTACAACGGTTTAAAATCAGTTTTTTATTAAATAGTTCAAGCTGTAATACGACTTCCTAATCAATTTTTAAAAGAGAAAAACTGATCCTTTACAAGCAAAGGAACATCAATTTATCGCTTTCTTTAAATACCGAACGTCAACAATTTTGAAACCTGGGGCGATTTAGGAAACCATTCCCTATGCTTGAGATATTTTCTGTGTGAAATGAAGGACATAAGTAAAACGAGTTGGCAGACAATGAAGACAATGTTTGGATTACGAGAAAAACAAAGAATTCAAAGCAATTTTTTCGGGCGCATACGAAGGATGAATAGAAACGAAATGACTAGAATGTGGTATAGGTAAGCCAAAATTGAATAATACTAATGAGAGTTAAATATCGAGAGAAAATCGACTGAATGAAATACTAATAATTCGAAATTATTAGGGTGAGACTGAGACACCTAAGTTTCTTCTTACATCGAATTCTTTCTCATATTAAATTTAAAAGAGAGTTTGAAAAAATTGTACAAAAGAAATATACTTAGCGGACAGTAGGAAAAGGCCTACGAGAAGGGGTGGCTAAAAATCTGCGAAACCAACTGAAAGTGAACTAAGTTTTAAGAAAAAAAACAGGTTAAATCACAACTGAAAAGCAAACAATGGTACAGACATATTATTTCATAGAGATGACAAATAGGAATAAATTTCAATAAAACATAGACAGAAAAAGAACAATATGATGTACAAATATTATGTTTCCAGTAAGGTCAGTATCAAGAACGTAATAACAGCACTAAATGGGATGACAAAATAAGGAAAATTAACGAGTTCACTACAAGGGATCAGCTTTGTCAATGTTATTTGATAGAATTTTATAATACTAAGCTAAAAATATCATATTTGTAAATAAAATATATGAATAGAAGCAAATTTTCATTTATCCGTATAAAGATTTTATAATGAGTCAATAGAGCTAATAATCAAGCAATTACATTCTAAACTACACTAAAATTATACGAATCGTTATAAACTCGTATATGAACAGCTACATTAAAATACACACAAATATTACAGGGGATGGCAGACCAAAACATCGCTTAGGAGTAGAAATAAGATACTGAAGGGATGTGCAAACAATACTGTAAAAAAAGGGAATGTCTTGTAAATATGTACGGATTTTTCAAAAGCCATTAGGGTCTCTTTTCTGACTTCCACAGTAAGATTTCATAATGTTAGCATATTGCTTTCAACGATTATGTAAGCATTGGAAAATATTTCTGGATAATATTATACCTATTCTAGAAAAACCAACCTATATATAATTTACTATGCTGCGCCTTCAATTTAAAACCAAATTGTTTTCAATAAACCACACAAGAAAGGTAAATAAGCTTCTTACGGATGCTTCCTCTTTCAAATATCGCAGTCATCGATGCTGAAGGAACTACCTAAGAACGTTCTTTACATCCAAGAACGAACAGGGCTCCAAACTTTTACAGTACTTAAAATGCTACTGCTTAGGAATTCTTAAGATCCTCCCCTCTAGGAAGAACATTTTCCTCTACAGAGGTCTTTACCTTCATAACATTCTCAACGATAACCTTTGTTTCCAAGGATTATTACTTTGTGTGACGTTAACAAAGGAAAACGGGCGTTTGAGGAAATTTCATTTCGATGCATATTATCTAGCTCGCTTCATTAGCCCTCTCTAAAGCTCTTTTTACTTCCCTAAGCTAAACATTTCGATTTACCATTGTGTGAAGGGCTACACAATTATTAGGCATGTCGACATTATGTATTAAATAAAACATCTACAACGGTAATACGGTTGAAAATCCCCCCTCCTTACTTCAAAAACAGGGCCGACTACAGAAAACGGAGCTCCCGCCTCAAGGCTCTGCAAAAAGTAGGGCGTCAGTAACTGAATATTCGAAAGTGTGATGAAGTGCTACAACAGTGGCAACTGAAAACTTGTAAATGTTTATTGTTCTTACTGATGTGGGCATGTTGGATCAAGTTTTATTTGTGTTAATGTTATCTATCAGTCTTTGAATCATTATTTGGCAATGCGGCACGTTTGTTGAAAGTTTCGGATTGTTTCACAACAATAAACGATGTTGCCTAGTTGTTGCAACCTGCGTCAAACAGAAAATTCAACAATGGAGAGTAATTAAGCGGATTATTGTCGCCATATGACGGCCATACAACAGAAATGTGAACCGTACATGGCGATAATGAATGTGCACGAGGAAGCTTCATTTCTAGATCAAATTTGAAACCTTTGTAATATTCATTAAATCGATACCGCTAAATTTATCTTTCGCTATCTTTAGACCAGGGAGATATTCCATGACAACCATGTTTTTCCAGGGAAGTACGAAAAGAGTAAATCTTCTTTTCAATTCCAGCGTTCGTGAAAATCGCTCTCTCCGTTTAGAGAGCGAAAAATCATCCCAGTCTTTTACATGGAGAGTGCTAAATACGGACATTATCATCGCTTATATCTTCGATGCGACGCAGTTGACGATACCGAGTTATCTCATGTTTATTAATATTCCCGTCATAATCGACATCGGTGGACATGAATAATTCATTTCGCGGAAATGACAGTGAAATTTGCATTTCGTGTAAACTACACTTCCCTCTTTCTTTCGACTTTATCTCGCCTCGCCGCACAGATATGAAAGGAGACAGAAAAAACGAGTATTTATAGGGATGCTAAAGATGGGGAAGAGACCACATTTGAGGGAGATAATAGACCTCCTTCCTTTTTCTTATCCAAATCTCTCTTCTCTTGGTTTTATGAAGCGTACTATATCGGTGGATCACTCTAACTCATTTTGGGCAAGGATGAGGTAAAGGCGCTCAGTTTTTAGCACTTGGAGGTGTGCATATGAAAACCCAATGATAAAAATAAGCGAAATATAGCGACTTGACTAGGACTCGAACCAGGGTCTCTCACTGTCTAGGCAGGTATTCTAACAATTAAACTACCATGCCGCGTTTCTTACCTAGCTCCCAGTCAATAAGTCGGTACGGTAGATTAATGGTTAAAGTACCTGCCCGGAAAGCTGGAGACCTGGGTTCGAGTCCCAGTCGTGTCGATATTTCTCGCTTCTGCTTATCCTTGGGCTCATAGAGCGCAAATATAACACCAGCAGTAGAGATGTAAAGCAATGGAGATTTGTTAATACAGGAGGATAACGAAAATTAAATGGATAACCAAAAGATGGAGTCATATGCTAAGCAAGCGAAGAAAGAAGTCTGTAAAAAATTGGTGAAAGGTCGATGGAAATTGAGACATTAAAATCTTCTGAAGAAACTTTTGGACAAAATGGTGGAAGGAAGAAATAATAGAGGAGCACCTGGATTAGATCATTAGAGGAAGGAAGGTAATGGTTAATTTTAAGGATAGGAACTATGTGGGAATGAAGCAGAACGGCTAGATCGGTTGGCCGTAACTTAATGTATGCCTAGGCAAAATTATGCCAAGAATTCGGGCGAAACACCAGCCTTAATTAAAAATCTGCCCTTAAGTGGTTAGGGCAGCCGACCGAATAGTGAAATTAGTGGTAGTATTATTGCTAAAACCACTTCGACAAAAAACGTAGTTTCGCACATGTGCTCCCCTTCGGGAATCGAACCCAGGCCCGCTTTCACCTAAGGGAAACTCAGTACCTACTAACTTCGCTATCAGGAAGCCCCAGCAGCTGAAGATCCGGGTTTGAATCCCAGTCTCAGAACCTTTTTATATTTATTACGTGGGTCAATCTTGGGAATGTTGACTCTTGATGACGATGTATCTACGTCACTAGTGTGGCCATTCATTTTCAATAACTACTTTTAGAGGTAAAAATTATGGTTTTAAACTGATAAAAAGCTATGCCCCTATTAGCAAAGCCGTCATCTGTTTACGAAATGAGTTCCAGTACGAAAGTAGATGTGGACATGAAAGCGTTTCCTAGGAGACAGAAAGAGTGATTATCTGTAGAGGTCGGAAGAAACGAGAAGTCGTCATCTCAGGAGCAGACAATGTACCTTCCTCCTTTCTTTTCTCGGTCAAACCTCTAAAACCTTATAAAAAAAGAAGACGACCTCCATGTCTGGGGCTATCGAAAACCTATGAGATGCTATGGGAATTGTTGGTGTGCGAGCCGATTCCTTCCGCACTAATCTCTCCCCTTTGTCTGGAGTGCCACCAACTCGCATTTTTCTCGGTTAACGAGGCGGTCATTTGTCTCAAGGTCCGCTGCTTCGAGTCCCGTCTCTGAAAGCCATCAAAGACACCTTCGGCTATTACCCCGATGACCCTCTTTCTTCGAGACGAAGTAAAAGGAAATCTGAAAGGAGGAGCTGTTGACTCCTTGAGGGATCGTATCAAACGATTCGCAACAAAGGAGCATCTTCATCTTCTTTAAGTATCGATGGAGACGAGGGTTGTCTCCAGGGAGACAGGAGATGTAGCCATAACAACGGATTCGGAGTATTGCGGGTAATCCAGTGACGGTAAGGAGCAATAGGAGACGTTCAACAGAAGGTGTACAACTCGTCTGTAGACTAAAGCTGACTATGATTAATTTAAATTTCGTAATTTAGATCTTATAATCCGCCCCAAGAATCTCTTACTGTTAAATTTAAAATTTAAATAAAGAAATCCCTGCACTAAGAAGTTGTAATCGCTGCTACTTCTAAGGAAAAAGATTTTACAGTGACGTTTTTTTCGGTAGTATGTACCATTTTTCTTTGGAGCAAAAAATTGATTGACGTACGGTTAAAAACAGCTCAAGCTTAACTAAGAGACCTATTTGTATCCACGTTGGTACTCGCACACTAACTACTTGCTAGAACGTATAAGGAAGGTGAATAATCACGAAAGACTGGGAAAAACAAGAGTAAGTAGCCTAATTCCCCTGCTTGGGTAGCGTCTTCCTAGAGACGTAAGATCAAAAATAAGGTAATATGAAAAACAGTAGGCAAGGATTGGGTAAAAGCAGCCAAGGATAGTTTTATGAAAAGGATAGAACGGATGACGTGAGGAATTGATATGGAAATGAGGAATGTGTTAGTTAAAACCCCTAATCAGGATAGTTCTGATATAAAGGTGTGAAACGAGGACTCTTAAAAAGGAGTAGATAATGAAATCAATCAAAATTGATGAACTACCAAAATGTTGGTTTGAAGTAGAACGTATGAAGTAAGCTCGCTTGATCAAATAAATAACTACCGAGGAAATACTGGAGATTTAGGTTGCGTAAATGGTTTGATTAAAGAAGTATTGGGAGAGGAGACGAGATTTTTGAGTGAAATATTGAGAGAAGTTGTGAGTGGCGAGAGAAAGTAACTGAAATGAGGAATGCGATGGAAACGACATATCAAAAGACATTTACAAAGTTTGCTACATGATAAAAGAACGTGGTAAGTTATCAAGAAGTAAAGAAAGGACTTAGACAAGGAATTTTTAAGGCAGATGAACTTACCGAGATTATGTTTATGATACCGGAGGGTATCTTGTATCTCTCAGTAAATCATGGACCCAAATACGCTTCTTAATGCCCTTCTTTCACTTATAGACAGCTATCCGCTTCCTTTATAACATTCACCAACTGTTACTTTTAAATACTCGGCATGTAAAATTCTCACATTTTAACATTCTTGAAATATTCTTCAGTATATGTTTACATTAACATAGTTCTACAACTTAATTTAGGTTACGTTTACATAAAAGGTGCATTATATCCATAAAATGTTTCATAAGGGGGGTATATGATATTCATAAAACCTTTCATGTTTAAGAGGGCTCGGAACACATTGAACTGGGAGCTAAAATTCCTCATCAGATGAAGGAACACCTGAATTCGACGTTTACATAGAAGAGGCGCAAAACCAGAAAGGAAAATAATTAAAGTTCGACGCCCTGATAGTCACAGCGAGGCGTGACTTTGAGGGATCGGCGCGAAAGATTCTCTAAAAGGGAGCTTCCATTTCCGCCCCACGTGACTTAAAGGACCTCTCGGCTGAGTCAATCCCCCAGAAGGAATATCAAGTGAACCCCAAGAGATAGAGAGAGAGGATATTGCGATTCACACCGTCCCGCGAGGCGGAGTTAATGGCGGACACTGATGAAGAAGAAGAAGCGGAGAGCGCTTTTACGTGAGAAGAAGAAAACAAGTGACGATCGGAAGAGATCTCCAATCGATTATATCGATCGGCTGCACATCGATCCAACGCAATCGCTTCATTCGAAGAATAAAGCTGTAATCCGTCTTCTTCTTGTCGCGTTTTCAAGATCCGCGGTGCGTTATGTCGTTTATTTACCAATATAGGATATGTAGCGCTTTTTAAGGAGGTTTACCATGGCGACCGCTATTGTTGCGTTACCTTTGGTATCATGTAAATACACTATTGCCTACAATTGGATTGTGCGCTTTTCAAACTTTGCATTGAATTTAACGGATGGCAAAAGACTTAATTAGAAACGCATTCAAATTCTATTTTCAACCCCGTGCAGGGTTCCTTTCTCTTTCACATATAATTAGAACACATATTTAAAGAAGGAACACTTCATAATTTCACACTAATTTAATTAGGACTAATGCGCGCACGATATCGAAATCGGTATCCACAGAAGAAGCCGTTCTTCCATTTTTACCATAACAGAACAAAAGAGAATTTTACAGCCGTGCGATACAGCACTTCTCGTTGCCACATCTGAGCTTCTCGTTGCCATGTTACCCCTAAATACTGAATGATGTCTCTGTTCCATCGGTCCCTTGGTCTTCTTCTTGGTCTCTTCACGTCTCTTGGTATCCAGTTCAGCACTGCTGATGTCCATCGGTTGTCGTTTCTCCTTGCAACATGGCCTGCCCACATCAATTTCAGTGATCTTATCTTATCTATGATGTCTGTCACTCCTGTTATATATATATGTATATATATATATACATATATATCTTGAATGTCATATGTATATTTCGTCAGCGTGATCGTATAAAACGTAAAATTCCAAGAGATAGAAAACACCGTCTTTAAACATTTTGAGCGATAATTCAATTTTGCGCTGGAAAATTAGCGCAACTCATCCCTGCATTAGCGGCATCCCTCTCCTTTTCCATTAAACGTAAGCCAGTTTAGTCCACCACATCGGTTAAACGTTAAAACGCTTCACGAACTTAATTTTCGAAAATAATCTCTAAGCTCTGGTCGATGGAATGTGTAACGAGGAAGGCGCATCGCTTTAAAATGCCTTTTCTTTTTCGCCGGAAGATAAACGACCCAATTGATAGGTTATCGCATAGCACATTGAAACCGTGTCACTCTGCCCTCCACCACACTTGATGAATTGTAAGATTAAACTTGCGACTGTGGGATTAAAGACGGATGCATTTTATACGCTTAGGCTAATCTCGCCGATTAATCACCGATCATGGGAGGGCTACGTAATTGGGAGACGATATTTAGAAAAAAACGAGCGGAGCAGAATTCCGTATCATGTTTCGTAAATGTAGGAGCAGGAAATAAGAGAAAGCGTCGAAACGTCAGTATATTAAAATTAGGAAAACATATTTCAATAAAATGTTTGTTTAGAGATGTTATCGGACGGCTTTTGACAGCATTGCTGAGGTAGAGATAAATGCGAGTGATTGATGAGGGAAAAAATAGCCCTGTTAACTGTGCCGTGACATTTTTCAGACCGTCGAAACAACGGATACATAGCAAACGACACGCCATTCCCGACAACGAAACTAAATCCGTAACAGAATAAAAATGGACAGATTCAATTGGCCGTGATCCATATAATATTAAAAGAGTGGTTTTCTGAAACACTGTCACCTGAATTTCGTACTTTTCCTTCGCTGAAATTTACCATATACATCAACCTCATCGGCTATCGAGCCTAAATCTTTCCCTTCGCGTTAAACCGAAATTCGCGAAATAAATAATCAATAACTTGACTTTTTAAGCCTTTTACAATGGACTGACTGAAATTTTAAACAATCTGAAATTTTATATGCATTTGCATATATGCCGAGAATCTCGTGAATGTTGGAATTATTCACATCCCAATAAATTAGATAGAAGTAAATAGAGGATTATTAAAAAACTTTCATTTCCTAACATACTCATAATACAGACGAGGAGTACGAAAGCAAGCACGGATAATCCGCAAAACGGAAAATCGGGAGTTCATCGCATAACTGCAAAGAAAACAGAAGTTTTAACAAGCGCCATTGAATGTTTCATTTGATCCTTTACATACTTTAGAACTTATATGAAGATATCATACCTAGAATGGCAAGCTACCCGATTCCTGCAAATTTATCTTTCTTTTTCGAAATTTGCAATCTTTCTCGAAAGTCAAGTATAAAGCAAAAATAATTTAGTATATTTTCGAATTCAGCAGTAAGCATAGTTATAATTTCTAGTTCTGCTTCCAATCGAATATTTTTTCCAGGAAATCTGAGGGTACCACCAAATTAATGGTGATGATAATATCAAAACACATATCGTTTAGACGTTATTTATTACGTTCGTATTGTAACGCTTTGGTAACAAAGGCAAATAACGTTGATAGGTTATATATATTCAAAATATAAAAAGTTATGTTGCTATGGTGCCTCACGGATATAGGAGAGATAAAAACACCGCCTAGAATTGTAAATTATAACCGTATTTATTCGAGAACATCATGCGGCACACCATGATCTAACACAGTGGAACGGTTGAGGAGCCTATGGTAATGATGGTAGTATATGGGGAATTTCTATCCTCGTCTCTCAGGGTAAATTCCCACCATTCCTTCCCACTCTAATTGCTTTCAACCCTCCATTCTCCTTTTAGGGTCTTTCCCTTTTAAGGGTACTTGCTTTTCTCATCTCTCTTCCCCCTTTTTTACATCACTCCCGTGTTCCTGTCAAGCACGCATCCCAAATTCGTCACGTGTTGTTCAATAATGCATCGTCGGGAGGGTCGCCAGCGGAGAATCCGGCGTCGCACGGGGCGATTAGATAGCGCCGTTCTCCGGGCGGAAAGGTGATAAGGAAACGAATCACGAACCATATCTACCGCGACCTTCACGAAATGGACACGCTCACTCATCACGGCGATTTAATTACCTCCATTTGACGATCGACGCTAGCCAACATGAATTGAGAGCCTCGAATCTAAATTGCGCATGCGCGTCAAGCCTAAATTGCCGTATGTCATGCACTATCTTCACATGTACAGCGATATCGAATGCTCTCGGCCCGATCCCCTTTTACATAACGCTGAAATTCTGCCTTGTCCGATCTTTTTCTCTTTTTTTTTAATTCGAAGATTTCTTTATCACTCATTAATGTATGATACATTAAATGGCGAGTCAAAGTCTAAAAATCCAACTCATTTTCAGTGTTCAAATCACACACTATTACCCACATTATTGAATAAAATAATTTTACAATTTTAATGTCTTTTTCAACTTTATGATATGAGATAATTCCAGGTGTATACTTTAGAGGGAGCAAATCTCGAATGTAAATGCAGATTTTTGGGTCGAGAGAAATGATTTATTGGGAATTTTTTTGATTAAAAATTTAAGAGAAAATGAAAATTGAAAGTAATATACATTGCATCATAACTCTATTGCTTAATCGCTGGTCAGCAGAAACTTTTTCAAGCAGTAAAAATCATAAGGAGAAGCAGACGTGAAAAATATAGAAATGAATGGGACTCGAACCCAGGTCTTCCACTTTCCAGGCGGCTGTTCTAACTACTAAAATACTATTCCGACCGTTTAAATAATTCTTGAAACAGAGCATGAAGTTTCCTAGAAAGTCCCAGGTAGGTGGTTACAACCCAAGTAGGATTTTCCGTCAGATATTCTTGGAAATATCAAACACACCCGCGCATCCTATCGACTGTTTATTTCGTACATATCAGTCCGGCAGTTCAAATACCATTGAATGACGTTCCTGCCTTCCAAAACACCTGCTATGATTTTAATATCAAGATACGCATTCATATCCATCGGTCACCTTCACAGTAAATACATTTTCCGGAACGTAAGGTTGCATATTGTATATGATCACAACCTATTCATTAACACACTGATCCCAAGATCACAGGTTTGGGTTCCACTTCCCTCCTTTTCGACTGGACTTCTTTTTAGAACGGGCGTTTTTCGAAAAATTGAATTCTCCCTTCCAATCTCCTTAGTTCCTTGAGTCGATTCGGAGTAGAAGTCTCCGTAAATACAGGTTTCCGAGGTATGCACGCAAATCCCAGTAATGATTTCATTTGGCCTATCTTTTCTTCATTACTTTCTCCGGATATCGGCAAACATTTCTGGAGCTTGATTCAATATTAGCTACCTTATGGATTTGCAGAATTGTTTTCGGATATTAATTTTCGTTGTACCGTCGTTTTGCTCTGACAGTTGCAAAATAAAAGATTGAAAAAGTCGAAGAACAATCTTTTATCACTTTTCGTCAGGTCATTACTTTTCATTGTATCCGCGAGCGTGAATTTAAATACGACATAGATATGGAATATATTGGTTTATCCTTCGCTATCTACGACCTTGATATAATATTCATTATAAGAAAAATATCACCTTGTACTCTGGATATCTCAGTTTTCTTCCTGAGATTTCTTTTAAAATTAATAGTAAATATGAAATAAATTCTAAAATGTGCATCCCATAAGATACAGGATTTTTCCTCGTTCGACTCCATTGTCCTGTAAGTGGATCTAGGTGAAGCCATGTAATTGTGGTTACAGTACAACACTAGCTGAGGCCAATCATTTTATACTTCACATCAATTATCTACAACAATGGACTGAAATTAGGTATCTGTGAGCCATTTCTACTTCTACACATATCTGTGACAGCTATGCAAAAATAACAACTGTGGTAACAATATAAAGTAAAAGAAGAATGTAACAAACGTAGTAAAAATTACACTGGCGAAACTAGTGTTTTAGTAAATCTTTTTCCAGGCGTCAATTTGTAAAACAGTTTTTGATATTTTACTTCAAAGGTAAATACGGTTGGTATGAAAGGAGAAAATTAAAATCTATACTTTCCATTAATAGCCCACGTCAGATTTAAGTAGTAAACACATTCCATCAATAAAAGAGTGTATAAATTCGTAAGAATGTACGCAGTTGATCAGTTCATGATGGTCGACTTAGAGAGATATCATATTTTTTTTTAAGTCCTGTACTATATTGGATAATGAGGTTAAATACAGCGTAATGTCAACATTTACAATGGGTTAATCTAAGAATATTACACCATAAAGAAAATTTAACCCAAACATTCCTTCGCTCGATAGCACAGAATCTATCCTATTCCTTAAGCATTAGTTTCTTCTTTTTATTTTTGTCTTTTTATTATTGTTGGTTGTAGATAATCGATACTCAATATTTTATAAATATATTTCACAACAAATATAATGTAATCAATGATAATATTTACACGGTCTAATCCTTTCATTTTCATGAGATTTTTTAGAGAAACAGCCATACAGAGGGCATAAACCCTCAGCACAATTTTTAATCACCACGGTGATTGAGGAAAAAAATCCTCCAAAGAGCAAATGAAGGGAGAGGTATATGAGAAACTTAGATCAGACGAAATTTAACTCGGCACGGCTCATGGCACGGTAGTCTCTGGACAGCGCAACTGGAATTTATGGCGGAACTAAGGAATTACGGAAGAATTGAGAGAGGCAGGTAATGGTAAATGATAAAGTAGATTATGAAGGAATGAAGCGAACGGCAGGGGATATAATGGCTAGGAGAGCAAACAAATCTCCATCTACACTGCAAGCCTCCTTCAGGCGCGTGGCAGGGGGGATTCACTCTCATTGATTGATCTGAGGATTGATATCCCTTGACTGTGATGACTGAGATTTTCCTATTAAATAGGAAATATTTTCCACCTAGTATTATTTTTTCATTTCGTAAATGAATCGTTCTAGAGCATCGGAAACTATTTCGTGCTTTCATCAAAAACTACCTCAGGCTGAAGTCCTTATCATGTTTCGCCTTCCGTAAAAACATTTCTAAGATATATTCGAAAAAAAAATTGGCTCTAATCTATCACATTTTCATGTACTGCTTATCTCACCGTTATCACCTCGTGAAACTACTATTTCACACTTCTTCCGCCTTCGCACGGGTTTGGAAAATTAAATTTCGAAATTTTCATATATTTTACCAATTCATCCGCAGTTTTGAATGCAAACAAAATATATCACGTGAATCTCTGTTGTACATTCTTTCTCACAGTAACTGAATAGATCTCTTATGATCGTCATTTTCAAATAATTTACCAAAAAAAAGTTTAAATTCCGTACAAGAAATTTGGCAAGAGCGAATTATCAAGCTTTCTCGAGTTAACTGAGATTCAACTGAATATATTTTCCATGAAAGTATAAACTTGAAACAGACCATAGAACTATTACGTGACTTCATGAATTTCGTACTTCCGTTTCATATAACAATAATAATAATAATTTCTTTATTTAGGCAAATGTTCGTCTATTGATACCACTCTTACAATTAACCTAGTAAAGACAAATACAATCATCATGCCCCATATCAACCATGCCCTGACCGGGATTTCGGCGTTGTTATGCCAACGAGGCCGGCGTCTCGTCCGTATCAATGCCTCGTCATAAGACGCATTGAACTGATACGAATCATACAGTTGATTAGCAGTATTCTAGTAGCGGAATAGCATCCCTATTGAATATAACTAAATTCGGATAAATAGGTATACTAATTCATAGTTATATACGAAATTCCATCTTGTTTCTCTCTAGATTGGAGATTCCTTTTTAGATTTGGCCATTTGGTTAAAAATTAGACTTTGATTAATATCGTGAGAAATATTTATCTCGTAAACTTTTTCACAAATATTTAGTTAAAAATATAGCTCATTCCCTGATAGCTGAAATCCAAAAAATCCTTCAAATGATTTCAGAAAACAAACCTTTTTTCGAGGAGATTCAAATGAAATGTTCTCCAATATCGATCGATGTTATAAACCGGTTGAAAGGGTAACCGCAAAGAGATGAAAAGACCAGGTAGCGTGTATTTTTACTGTAAACTTCTCTGGTTAATTCTAGATACGCGAACTTTTCATCGCAAACAGCATAAAGCATTCATTTTTAAGTAGGATACGTTCTAATCCGCGTAACAGGATAAAATATTGCTAGCGGTGGATTTTGTTAGAGAAAATATCTCCTAATGGCTTCGCGTGTTCACTGCGTTATCTTCGCGTGTGTGTGAGTTAAATTTCGATGACAATGCACAATAAAGCCTGGAAAACGAGGCAAAGATAAAAAGAGGTCAAGAATAACAAGCCGAAGCTGCACGCTCCAAACTTCATTCCCTAATTGGAAAATGCGGTGCCCTGAGTGCAAAAGGTTACACTCGGCTAATCGTTAAGTTAAGACTTTATATTCTCCAAGCAGGATATTGGTAATCGTTAAACTTTCGGCTTACAAGTTACATCTTTTCGTTGGAAGGTATTGAGTTATATCCTGAGGGCTATATTAATGTAGTGGAAAATATTGATTTACTATCTCAATGCCTCTTTAGACTTAGATTTTAATGGCTCAATGTCGATAGTGGTTGTTCCTGCTATTATACCGTGATTAATGGGATATTTTTCATTTGTCTTTTGGTACAGGATAGAGAAAAATGTATCTTTCATTTACTTTTGTCTCAATCTTGTTCATGGGTATGAACATGGGTCACTGATGCATGAGTGATGCTAAATAATGGTATTAATTAAGGTCTCTTCTCTTCGAATGCTATGAAAAGTGTCACTTGTAGAGTCTTTGAGCTTCGCAAACATGGGCTAGTTCCACTTATAGCATTCTGTCTCAGTGAGGAAAATGGCAAACTACCTCACTCCTCATCTTGCCTAGTAAGCCTCGTTTCTCTCTACTTTCCTTTCGTAGCTGATGGTGGTGGGGATGAGGTTCAAACCAGCCTACGGGCTGAATACTTTACAGACAGTTGGTAGTGGTGCTACCTTTACACAACCATTTGAGAACCAGCTACAAACCGGAATTTCCGAAGAAAAGGTTTCTCAAGGAGAGCTAATGCATAACAATGAATTCACCGATATGCCAATACTTATTTAAACTATTGCTTGTTAGTTATATAACTGTTTAGTGTTAGTTGTGTATTGCTCGAAGGGATAATAACCAGAAGTTAATGCTGAGAAAAAAAAGCAGATTTAGCTAAGTACTCATTCATAAATAGAGGGATTAGAGAATGGAATAGTTTGCCAGGAGAGGTCTTCATACCCTTACCCTAGAATAAAAAGGAGCTTTGGAAACGGTGCAGTTTATTGAGGCGCAAATTGTGTGAATATGTTATTTAATGTAATATAAAGGGTGTAACACGTATTAGCAATTCTTTATTGTGATTTTTTTTATTTTCGAATAAGTGTATATTATCTGATTAAGCTGTCACCTGATTTGTGTACAGCAGCGACCAAAATTTGTAGATAAATAAATAAATTACTTTCTGGTCTACCATTAAATAACTACAAAAAGAAACTTAATTGATAAAGCAAGGATTTAAATCACTTCTGTTCTGAACTTAATCTCTGCAGAGCTCCGACCTACAAACAGTTCTAAATGAGAAACTTCCGCAATAAAAATACCGCGCTCGATTTTGATAATGATACTTAAATAATAAAGGAGAATGAACACCTAAAACAAAGGTTAATGACATCAAATGAAGGCGTAGATTACTGAGAAATCACAATGATGAGATCATAAACCACAATGTAATTAGTGGAGTATTTGGAATACATAAATGGAGCTGCAGAGAAGAAATATATTGTGTCCGACAACATTGTGATTGATTAAACGAACTCAAAACTTTGTAACAATCGATTTATCAAACGTTACGTTTTTCAACAACAACTTCAGCCGTTTTATTAAACCAACAATGAAAACAATTTAGACAGTGATGTGTTGTACCAACGCATCTGAAGCTTATTCATTATTAAATTAATCTGGTTGTATTTCTAATTACGAATAATAAAATTAAATGCAAAATTCAGAGCTAATCATCGATAATAAACTCTCCAAGGTCATTGATACTGTCGATATTTTCAGTCAATTTTAGTATCTCCCCTATATCGTGAACAATCTGACCTCCGGATAACAGCTGAACTTCTAAAGAGGGGAAAGGCTGAGAGAACCTTTGTTTGCGCTAAATGTAGAACGGTGACCATTCCTTCGACTCTTCCATGCGATGAACCTGCAGCGGGATTTCCACCGTAAACGATCGCCCTTCCCATCTTCATTCCCTCTTATTCCCCCACCAAATCCCCTGGCAACTGCTTCCCATTAGAGGGGATCCACGGACAGTAGCATCTCCGGGTGCGTACACGGACCGCTTGGCGCTCAACGACCTGAGCCGCATTTACCAATGCGGTCGTTTCTAGGAGACCTTCTTCCGTCAGCTGTCGATGGACAGAAATGCATGTACAGCTTCAGAGATGTAACACTGCTGAGGCAAATGTGCTTTCGTGTTGCTTGTTACATTCGATGCTATCCTAGGATAAACGGGGGGCACAAAGGTCATGACTTGACCGAGGGTCGTCCTGGATTCATCACTTTTACAAGGACAATTTACAATTAAATTACTGCTTTGTATAAGTTATAGCTACTTTTTCCGTCGGGTACACTGTTTTGTTCGTACCTCTAGATACCATATATTTCACTTATAAAAAATTATCTCTTTATTCCAGATTTATTTTGGGGAGAAACTTCGGTTTATAGATATCCCAAGAATTTTTCGAATATTATCGGTAACTTTTTGCGATATTTGGTCTCTCTCTTCTATGTGAGAATGTACACCTGCGGTCAAAATACTCTTCGATGATTCCATAGCATAACAGCTTTTCGCTACAATAAATCCAACGCTTTCTTCCACATTTTGTTCCCTACAGTAGTTTATTTCTTCAGTATTTAATTTTTATTGAAGAAATCACTTGACTGAGTGCTGATTATAATTACTTTTATATTTTTATTGTTAATTGGATACTAGGTCTGGTGAAAACGTTGCCGTAGGTTGTACATACATAAGGATAACCAACAATAAATGAACTAATTATGTAACCAACTAGGTAAAAATTACCTGTATTCAAAAGAGATACACCAACTAATTATGTTATTGTTAGATACAGCATTAATGAGTTAATTTAGGGACGAAAATTACTTACACTTATTGTTGCAACCGCATTGATATACATTGTTACTAATATAATATTTGCCACATTGTCAACTGTCATTATTTTCCGTCGCGCAGGATAGTTAATATTAGAAGGGACTTCCAATTCTCAACTCGAGGCCGATTAAATCGTTCATCTGTTCGTCTGAGGTGGCTGCGGTTGTCGATCACATCCCAAAGCCGGCCCTGGGTGTATCCAAGTGAGGACGCAGTGAGTAGAGAGGACACGTTATGTACGCATAGTGAGTCTCGTGCGTGTCTCTCTCTATCCCCCTTCCAAAGCCAGCTTTCCTCCTCGGCATCCTTTATGGAAACCCGTCACGCACTCCGATAAAACAACAGCCTAATCATGGCTAAGCGCCCTCACACAACTCACACAAACGCGTCGAGACCAACGACAAACCCCCCTCCCTATTCGACGGCTATCGCGCTCTGGACTTTTAGCCACGCCATTATTCCACCGGAGATAATTCGGGGACGATGGAAGAGGGTTAAAAAGGCTTTAAGGCGAAATTATTACTCGGCGGGCGGCGAAGGAACTAGCTTTCTTTGGCAGCACCATTCGGGGGTCACATAGGATATGTCTGTGGAGTATTCAGCCCGAAGTATGGTTGGAACCTCATCTCCTCAACTATTAGCTAGCATAGGGGAATGTGGCTTACTATGCAAGATGAGGAGTGAGGTAGTTACCGCATCCTTCTGCCTCTAGTATCTACTGCCTAAGTATTCAGCCCGAAGTCTGGTTGGGACCTCATCCCTTCGATGATTAACTACAAAGAGCTAGGAGAGGGGAATGAGGCTTACTAGGCAAGATGAGGAGTGAGGTAGTTTGCCATTGCTTTCCCCACTGAGTCAGAATACTGCAAGCGGAACAATTTCACGTGAGAAAAGCACAGTGACTCAAGACAAGCCAAAGACAAGTCTGAGACACCAGTAAATGAAAGATATATTTTCCTTTATCTTGTACCAAGAGACAAATGAAAAATAATTCATTCATCAAGACATGGCTGCGGGAGTGGAATTACTTCATATATAAAAAATAATAATAGTTTGTGTCGGGAAAGTGTCTTCGCTAATTAGGTTCCATCAATTCGAGGGCCCGTGTATTTTATGCAGGAGAATGGTACTTTATTACGATGTTTGTCAAATAAATAAAAGAGAGCAAATCCTGATTCGGAAAATAGTCCGCGTTCTTCGTAATGCTGACCACATTTGATAATGGTTAAGGATTTTCCAACAATTTAAGTGAGAAGGCAGAAAATTAACGCAAAACCAATATTACAATGAACCCGTTTTAATAGTCCTGAGGTTTAGGTAAACGTGTTCGTGTCAAATTGAATGAGCATATTCATTGGTAATAGATAAAAAATTAACTCCTGTAGCTGATTAATGAACGATGAACGGTTACAGCGGAACATGAAACAATTGAGAAATTGTTGCTAAGTAACGCATCCTTCTCCAGGAAAAGCCTTCACGAGAATAACGATATGGATGTATCTTTTTGCTAGAGTGACTAACTAAACAAAACGAAGTGGCTTACTAATTAAAATAATAGTTCAAAAAGGGAAAAAGACAAGCTTAGACAACCTCAGAGCTCTGTGTGACATGGAACGGCAACTATAATATGATGGATTTCTGAAGACAAATTTATACTTCAAAAGAACACAGTAAAATTCTTAAATTTTTTAGCATTTTACAGTATTGATATTTCCATCACTATGAATTTATTTTAGCGTCCACTTTAAATTGGCATCAGTCTATGAATATTGATATTCCATCACAAAATCTATGGTAAATTAACAAACTTGTTAGAGTCAATTTCAAGAGCGATAGTCCGTGGGAATAGAAAAATAATTAATGGAATCCGGCAGAGTAAAAAGATTGAGGAATACCTTTAACTAATTACGTAAGGATCCGGCAAGATTCATGCGATCATGCCACTAAAATTAGTAGCTGGAGAGGAGAAATGAAATTTTGGGTCTATTATAACCCTAAAGGAAAATAGTAGTCATTGTAAACAGTTATGCTATTTGTTTATTAAAGTAACTATTTTTATCGAGTACGTATACAAGCCATATTTAAATGAAAACTGCTTAGATTTCATTGTTAATCTATTCAAGTCTACGACTTGTTTCAAGTATGATCCTCGATGCCTAATGAGGACGCTTATCTGTTGAAACTAGTTGTCCAATGGTTTAAAGCAGAGACGTAAGCAGGATTTGCCCTTGGGTAGGGTTTAGAGACATGGAATAAACACTGCACTGCCGACAATCCAGGAGCAAGAA
This sequence comes from Ladona fulva, assembly GCA_000376725.2. Lineage (NCBI taxonomy): Eukaryota > Metazoa > Arthropoda > Insecta > Odonata > Libellulidae > Ladona > Ladona fulva. The sequence continues at coordinate 1,015,189 of KZ308438.1, forward strand.
TGCTTCCTACATAAAATCTAATGAAAGTATAAACTTATTTATTTTAACATATATATCCTGCGAATCTTCTGTGGTGTTTCTATGGCAGAATTGCAGGAGGGGCCACCCTCTCGCATACTTTCGTACATCGTAGGCTCTGTTCTCAGTTGGGGGGGGGGGGTTTGGAACCCACAAAACCACCCCCTTGGCTGCGCAAACCCCCTGGGTAAAAGTATCGTGCAATCTTTAATACTAAAGCATGTGATTTAAAATGGACAGTACTACTTTAAAGCTTCATTAGGAGGAGGTGAAAGTTGTTCACGTTATATTTATCGATGTAAAAAAAGAGCGAAATACATAAGCCTGTGAAGTCTTTACAGGAGGTGATATGGCACACTGAAGGTAAAAAACTTGGACACCAAAGTTTCTGCAATTAATCTATTCTTAACAGCGAGTGTCTAGAACCTCGCGTCCTGCAGAAAACTTTCCTTTGCCCACGGCTGCTTTAAGGAAAGCGTAGCGAAGGGCGTGCATGCATAAGAGAAAGGAGATGAAAAATCGACTTCCTTGGAGCGTATAAAAAAGCGAGGGAAAAAAGTGGAAACAAAGTATCGTGGAAGGATAAGGAAAACCGTTGGGAAAACAGCGAGTAAATAAAAAGGGGGCGTGGTGTGGGGAGAAATGGAAAAATGAATGCGAGATGAGAGATAAGAGAAGGAAAGAGCACGAAGGGAGGGGACGATTGACCCCTGTTTAGTGTTGGGTTTGGGGAATTTCGCGTATATGTCAGCCGAGGAAAAACGACCGCTAACGTTGTGCCACGGAAAATTCGATGTCGGGAAATTGTCCACCGCAATTCCGCTGGAAGCAATTTATCGCTTCATAGCGACAGATTTGACAGTATATGCCATGCTTTAAACTGCAAAATCACAAGGAAAAAGGACGCGTGGTTTTAAGAGGCTGTTGTGGTGTTTTCGTATTTTACGGTGATGGTATAGTGAACAGCTATCTTTTCCCCCAATCGAGAGTACCAGAACGTTGAGAGCTTTTGAGTAGTTAAGCGTTAGATAGTATTGTGGGGTGTGGGTACAGAGCTAAGAGCTTTATTTAACTCGCGTTCACTTAGTGCGTGCGTACAAAAGAGAGGATATATATTGGTGGTGTATGTTTTATGCTTCAGCAAAGTAAATTTTCGGTAGCCTAAGGTCAAGGAATAGCAGGGAATACTGTCTTTAGAGTCTGTTTTTAAAGCGATTAGTCCAAAGGATGGTTGGGTCCTCAGCCATGCCGACATTAGCTGACGAAAGCTTTCTAGAGGAAAAGAGGCGCACTAGACAAGATGAGGAGTTTGGTAGTTCGCTATTGCTTCCCTTTCTGAGCCAAAACACGATGAGTTGTTAAACCCACGTTATTACTGCATCCCCCTACCCCTACGATAAACGTTTAACTTTGGCATTCACCAAGGAATGAGCGAGTTCAATACAATTACTCAGAATTTCAATACCCCAGTAACATAAATATTTTACCACACATATAGGCGATACCGAAATGAAAGCGATAGGTGTTTTCTTCTGCCCTGTACTGAAAGACAAATGAAGAATACTGCATCCAGCAAGTCGTGATATCATAAATAGATTCGAATAAGGACTGACTGAGGAAGAATAGGAATGCAAGATTAAGAAAAGATAGAAGGCGATTGTTATAGAATTGATGAACAAGGAAATTAGCCATCTGATCTTAAAAAGAAAGAGCCTGATAGTTAAGTCTTTTAATTTCATCTAAATTTACGAGTATGAAAATTTTCGACTATAGTTACAAGCGTCCTCATTTTCATCAAGTGAGGTAATTTGTATGTCATTTTTATTGTTGATTTTCAACAATTGATACGTTTATTACCGTAATTACTGCCATACTTTTTTGTGATTAGTACCATGGCAACAAGTAACACACTAATTTCGCTCATGAACAGTACCGGTTTCTAGTCTAGGTCGCCCTGAAAAAGATTTGCCTTAAAATTTTAAATCTCTCATAAACTTTTAAGATCTAGGCGTCGATTGTTGCCACTTAGCCCTGCATTGTTGGTTGTAATAATTACCCATTAATCCACATTCATTAATCAGCCGTGCAACATTGTTGTTTGGAATTGCATGACTATTGTAAGTAGTGACGCAAGGCTGATTGCTGAGCCCTGAGGCGCCTCAATTGCTTTACTATCTGAAGACGCGCCTGATTCTAAGTGGTCTCAATTTTTCTTTTTCCTCGCTTAAGTAATTTATGATCTGGGTACGACGGAGGATGGTTTTAGTGCGAAGGGCTTGAGGCGAGGGGTCTCTCAGTGACGTCGTTACCTTCAAATGAGATCCAGATAAGTTAAGGAAGAAAGGAGAAGTAGCAAAGCGAGTTATAAAAAGAAATCTCCAGCGGAGAGAAGTATGCGTAAATAAAGATTAAAGATAGGCGATGTCTGAATTGAAAAAAGGAGGAAAAAGAGAGGAAAAATATGTAAACGTGCCTTACGTCTAACCGAATACGGTCAATCACGGGGAGATGCTTCGCCACTCATGCGTCGTTTATTCTATTACATTCACATATCCAGAAGATCTTTCTGATTTTTTTACGTTAACATAAATGAATTTTATTAGAAAATGCTTTATTAATAAATTAAATACATTTCTGTAAAGTTAAAACTCTTTGTAAAGTATAAATAAAGAGCTTGCCCCGTAAGGTGACTGGTATTCCCATATTTTTAATAACTTTCCCGACTATATTACTCAGAAAAGCACTGATAATACGAGTATAAATAGTGCCAGCTACATAGTGTACGAAATCAATAATCAGTTTGTTTAAATCTCAATGAAGAAATGCAGAGTTGGGAACTGAGAATAGCCGGGTACAATTGATATAATTTGGCGGAAAAATATGCTACCAAAAAAAGGCCGTATAAAGAAAAAAATTCACGACAGTGCTTAATGGTATTCCCGGAAAAACAGATGAAGTACGACACATGCATAGGTAAAGGGAGGTGCTCAGTAAAAATGTAAGGAATGCGCAACAGAACTTGCGACGGCGACCACCGCTGCCACTTCTACTATTTAAGTGCATCAAATACCGGAGCTCGCAGGCGATTTTATCGTTTCAATTTGAACTCTAACAAACTGCGGGGTTAACTTTATCCATAAAAACATTGAATTCTCCTCATGTTAAGCGTCAGATGAAAGGGATCCTAAACTTAGCTATTGATTACAGTGGTCGTAAACATGCAGGTTTGATTCGGAATAAACGATGGCCAATTTACTCTGCTCATGAGTTATAAAATATATCCCTAAGTATATCTGCTGTCGCTACCGAATAATCTAGGATTTAGCAATCGTAAAAGAATTTGGAAAAGAAGAAATGTTGCGAACTTAATTGGCCATTTGTTCTCTTGTTTATCTAGGAGGCGGCGGAGTTTGCTTAATAGCTACATTTTAATATCTTACGAAGCATTTCGGTTACAAATGAGAGGAAAAAAAATTACGCCACATTAAATGGTATATATCAGTCCCGTCGTAACTGGGAAAGTGTAATTAGCAATGAATAGCGCGAAAACAGATTAAATTAACTAGTAAAGCATCTGATTAAATGATAAAATGGGTAGATCATGAAGAATTATCACCATTAAGTCCCACATATTTCTTCGAGAGATATCTCTTGGCAGGTTTACCTTCTTCTGGTATTTTTTGGTTACACAATTCTTGACAAGTATAATCATTTTCAGTATTTGAACCAAACTGTTAAGAAAGTTATTAGTGACCCATGAATTTATTCAATTTTAAAAAGTGTCTGAATTCTTTGTTACCAGCCAAGAAAGTGTACATCTATACCTGTACCCTACGAGCCACCTTTCGGCGTGTGGCAGGGGGTGAATGTACCGAATGTCTATTTCTGTAATTAGTTAAGCTATTAATTAAGTTAATTAATTAAGTATGTTCCTCAGATAAAATCAATCTTCGTATGTATGGCTTATCTCCAGGGTCAAATTTCCTAATATTCCATGCCGAACCTGATTGGTCTATTAACAGGTCTATTAACAGGGTTGATGTGTAACGTAGTAATAGTAGCATTGTTAAAAGTGCTTCGACTGCTTTGGTCATTTCGCACGTAGGCCCCCTCTGGGAATCGAACCCGGGACCGCTTTCGCCAAAGTCGAACGCGTTGCCAACTTGGCTATCCGGGAGCCCGTGTTGATGTGTAACGTCTGCCACGTATTCCAAATACTTATTACTTCTGAATATCAAATTCTAAAAGAAATTATTAACCATACATCGAACTATTATCAAAGTTATATATTTATATGAATTAAAAATAAATTTTAAAAAATATCAATTATATATTTCACTAAAAATATCGTAATTATGGAATTCAATTCTGTTTCTTTCGAATCATATTAAAGACTTAATGATAAAGGGTAATGATAGAGACTGATACGGTCTGGAGGTTATTCCATCTTCGGCGTGGTTCCAATGGTGAATGATAGCGCAGGACATGGGGCCAAGTCACCAACATTTGGGGAATAGCATTCCATTTGAGCCGAAACCGCACGATAAAACACACACACCTCATTAGTTCCCCTTCACTGCGATAGGTTCGCTGAATACTTGGATGGGATATTGAAGGGGTGGAATGTGGGGTCTTGAGGGCTAGGAAAGGAATTTCCCAGGGTCAATCCGCAAGAGATTTGGGCCTCCCTCCCACACTGCATGGTTAATTTTTTCGTCAGTCGCCTACCATCTAATCTTGACTGAGAGCACTATATAAGAGAGCTTCTAAGAAATGCCTTAAATAACTTATCGAGTATAGATATTTAAAACCCGTATTTATGTCTATCGACTCTCGATCAGTCCCATTTCCAAAAGACAATCTCAAAACTCAACTAAAAAAATTGCAACTGTTGAACAATTAACCCAATCATGTAAGAAACGCAATAATTAGAGTATCATCGATTCCGTGGAGATATCTCGGCGAAAAAAATATTTCAACAATCAGTCCAACAATGCTTCCATTACTGCAGGCTTCATTGTTATAGTTCTACAATTATCTGATTCAATAAAACTATACGAAGAAGGATAAAGCAATAACTACATTTTAGAAATTATATATTTTATGCGATTAACATAATTTTAAATTCTATATGACTTCGCCAAAACAACAAATAAATAACTGTTCCACTGCTGGTGATTGAAAATTAAAAAAAAAAGAAAAACGATAAGATCTATAGTATCATTGTACCTAAATATGATTTTATATATTTTATTTTTAATGTTGCATGTCTTATTTTAATATTATTTACACACAATCCGTGATATTTGTTATATTTTATCCTTAAAGGAAACGAGTTTTCCAGCACTAGATATTTTCTTTCCCACACTGATTCAAAGGGTCGGATGAATACGAAAAATTAATGAAGACGTCTTAAAAAGAGTGTGACATGCGGTACATTTACGAGAGGAACAGGCATCTAATATACTTGAATACTCGAAGCGTACACTCCCATCAAGAATTGAGAGGGGAAAATACTCGAGAGAAAGATCTTATTTCATCCCAGTGTATGACATGTCAGACTCCGTAGATGGCTACGGCGCTAGTTCCCTAAACTTGGACGAAAACCGCCGCTTTAACCCGGTTGGAAACCCGATAACGATTCCCACATTTCCGGCATAAGTTCTCCGATTCAGAGTTGATGGTAAAAGGAGATCTGGAAAGGATGGGAGACTCTAAACTTGCGAAACCGGGACAAGATTAAAGCCTATCCCTTAACATATTTCTATGGCGTTTTCTGGAGTAGCATCTTTGAGTTTCGTAACGCACGAAGCAGAAATTCCTATGGCTAGGAAAGAGGTAAGAGAAATAGCAACAAGTCAGAATGATCGGAAAATAGGTTATAAAGAAAGATGGAAGAGATTATATGGGCTAGTAAAATAAGAAATGGAGATGCTAAAAGAGAATAAATGGAGAAAAGGTATGAAGAAGAGAAAAGGAAATAGGACATGGACGGAAAATTAAATTCCTTTGAAAAGAGTTTGATGTTAATATGGACTGTATTTTAATATAGGATACAAGATATATGAAGATTTTCCACCAAATATTGCTGGATATGGTTTGTTGTATGGACGAGATGTTATATACGAGATCAACTTGAGGTCTTAAGAGAGAGGTAATCTAAGGAAAGTTATACTACTTTCATTAAAATCTGACGTGGATTGCGGTGAAAATCATTGATTATTATCATAAATACAATGAAAAATGTGATAAATATGTATAAATAATTTTTCGTTTTCAATGTATGTAAATTTATATTGGTATTAAGTTTGTTGATCAACAACATAATCATAATTGTAAAGTAAGTCTATGAGACGTAATTACCCAAATCAGGATTATTCCTTTATGTATGTAAGTAATGCTTTAGTGTAATTTTATCATAATTGTAATTGTACCTTTTTTTTTTCTTTTCTTAAATTTTCAACTTTTTTTGAGTTAAACGTACGACAGGATTGTCTAGTCCCAATTTCGCCCGTATATAAAGACATATTTTTGTATGTATGTGTTCTACCACCCTCAATATATAGGGTAACATAAGGACAGCCATAATGGAGAAAAAAGTTTGAACAGAACCAGTCGAAACCAATCACCAAAGGAAAAGAAAGGAAATTCATAAGATAAACGAAGGAATAAAAATATCCAAGGAGACCGGTGTTCGAATTCGGACCTTCCATTTGCATGACGGAAGCTTAACCATAAAGCTGATATGGTATCTCCTTCTCTTGTTTCACAAAACTATTCTCCATCCGTCAACTACATGAACAGGACTTAGCGTGCAGAATCCCATTTCTAAAAAAAAACTGTGCAATTTAATTCCAACTACCATTGTGAGGAGGCATGTAATTTTACTATAGTTCTCCGAGGAAATTATGTGAAATAACTTCTCTACAGAATTTGACTGTAATTCTAGCCACTGCTTAACTAAAGATAATCGTGAAGGCTGAGAAAAATGCTCCACGTGGATTCATACAGATTGTTTCGCATTGGTTACACTTGGCCAATGGCTTGACATGAACTACGTAATATTCTTTCGCTTATCCTAATGTTATATACAACTGATTTCCTGTTAACAAACTGAGATTTTTGATTGTTGTTAACATACTAAGGGAAGTTATCGGGTAGCATTGTTGTAAGTCTCTTAACAATGAAAAGTCTTTACAAGCTCGCGTAAGCAACAATGAAGTAAACAGCTTTTAAGAACGACAATAAGGGTTCTCAGAGACATTTTTGAACGTATTTCATTGCCGCCTGCCGAAGTAGGTAAAGGGTTGATAAACCTAGCAATCAACCAAGTTTTGCTGCTATAAAACAATTTTTACGTGATAAACGTACATTGCAAAATTTAAGAGCTTCATTGGAAATATAGAGGGCCAAATAATAGCTCCGTTTCCACACTTCTGAAAAAGTTCTCGATGTAACTTCAGTTGGTGGTACTTTCGTTTCAAACTTCTTTAACGCACGCTATCGGATCGGCTAAAGTTTCGCACTCGCAAATACCTCACTTTGCACAGTTACATTTCCTTGAAGGCGGAGATAGTTTTTAGTTCTGAATGGGAAACGTACATAAAGGGCGAACGGAAGCAACAAGATGGTTTCCGCACCCACACTGCGATTCGCTGCGAAGAGGGAGAAACGATCAGACTCGGGATTCCAGTCACGGAGAGGGGTCAAAGTGGAGGGACACATCGATACAGTGGCGTATAAAAATAATCCAGCATCTTAGAGGGTTCTCTTGAACGCTGCCGTAATGGTTGGCCTCGAGGGAAGGGCAGCATGCCCCGCTATTTTTCGCCAAAAGACTTCATTTAATTCTCATAAAGTTGGGGGACTCAGTGGCAATCCAATTCCATCAGCGCAAAAGCATCGCTTCATCTCAAGAAACAAGTCGGGTGTTAAGGGAAAAGTACACTCACGGGTGTTTGGATATTTATCTTGCGAAAGGTACACAGAACGAAAAATGTTCAAATGTTCAACGCTTCCTCTGTGTTCACAAACATTTATTGGAGTGACAATATCAGTCCATTCATCGAAAAACTCGGCATCCCCTGGCATACAGCATTTACATGATGAAAGGTTTGCAATGCCGAGTGTAAACGTTTTGAATTTTAAGACTCTAATACCACTGGTTATTTGGAGTTAGAAATTATACTCAGTAGAAAATACAACGGAGTTTAATAGTAAGTAAAGAGGTACCTCGAGTAACGAACTATAAATTCCTTTTTGAGCTAGGAAGTTCTTCAAATGAAAAGTTAAATTGGAGTAAGAAACAAGTTTGTGTGCGGTATGGTTTGTAAGTCGAAGTACCGCTGTAATAAAATATCGGAGGGTAGTAAGAGAAAGTCAAGCTTAGAAAAAACGAAAACCAATTAACTAACTCATTGCGGGCAGCAACACGGAGATGGCAAGTTCAGTCGGTATTTGCAATTTGAAACATTCAACAACAATGTCTTTTAACAGATAAGAAAATAACGAGAAACAATTAAAGTTATTGTTGCTAATAACAAAGCGTTTCCTAGCAATAATGGAGATCGTTAATTATACTACGTGATTACGCGATTACGTAACAATGTGAGATTAGTGAAACATAAGTTATAAAAGTCGACAATTACGACATACAGTTAATGTTGCCTCAAATCGGGGACAAATCTGAAGCAGGTTTTGTGTGTTTCGTATTTAATCAGAAGGATGACCATTTGCATTGGAACGTGATTATAAATTTGAAAATATAGATACCGCATCGTTTATGTATGATGGAAGTACTTTTTATAAGCAAAACAACACGTATCTTCATTCAAAAAAAAAAACATTTAAAACGCATAAAATATACTTTCATTACTTTTCGATTGCTGTTTAACTTTCTCGTTACCCTTTTATATCTCGCCGAATGATCCCGAAAATATCTTCGGAAGATGAACCCTGCCGATAAAGATACGAAGTTTCAACTATAAATAAAATACGAGGGGCCTTCACCGTGTTTGGTGTCAGGAATCAAGATTTGTAGAGCCCTTAAAAGGTTTAGTTGATCCATTTTCCCGTATGTTTCCACCGTTATCTTTTTCTAGGGGCTCCATTACAGCATCTCGTCCCATTCCATGTTCTCTCCCCATCTCATCTTCCCTCTAAGTCCCCTTCTTCATTTGCCACCCCCCCCCCCCCCCCCCCCCNAACTACTTTCATATGAAAATGCCTAAAATGTACTATTCCTTGGATTTAACATTTTTAACGTCAATATTCCCTACCTCAACTTATAACTATCTATCTACGAGTAGTTTTCATTTTATGATTTTCGATTACATCATAAACGTATGATTTTCAATTAATACGGGACAAATCCTCCGCACAAAAATGACGACAGTTTTTACTGACTTTGGAGCTAAGTTCCCTTTATGATTCATCCAAAGAGTGTTCAGTAGATGATTTTAACTAAGCCTAAGACAGGAAGAAGTATAATATGAGCAAATAATTGAAAAGGTAGTGTCAGTTTGTGATTTATTAAATGGACACAAAAATAACTGTTTAGATGAGGAATAGTTAGTCGATATGCAAACATTTCCTGCGAAACTTCTCAAACATTTCCTGCGAAACTTCTCAAACATTTCCTGCCATGGAACATATCGTAAACCGTACAATTTAAAAGGAGTACTTTATTTCGTATGGCAGGTAGACGTAATCAGTAATTCTTTCTAAATTTCTTAGATATCGTTACTATATTCACTGAATACTAATTTTCTTAGAGCATTAACCCTTCAATCATGTTTTAATTCAAAGTAGACGTTGCAGGTTATAAAACGATTCCAGGTTTCACTCGGAACACCTATTAACTTTCCTTGTTTCACCATGTATAATTCGGGAAACCTTGCTATAAAGCGTTACTTAGTGGCCAACAACAAAGAAATTTTCAAAGGAATTATCAACAGAAAAACCACTAGTTGACATTACTGAATATTAATTTCTTATCGAGTAAATTTATAAAGCGCATAGTAGGTAGATGCGATGAAAAGGTTAGAGAGCGATGCTATTTCACCTTGGTTAGGCCTCATTTGGAATATGCGACGAGTATATGGGATCCAGCGTATTAAATGAATGCTCGCGAACTCGAGAAAGTGCAGCGCAAGGCGATACCGTAAATCACGTGAATGGTATTTTGCGACCCCCTTATGCTACTTCGGCCGATGGCATAATGAGTGTAAAATAAGAGAGAGAAATGCGAGTACAAGTCGTTTTAGGGACTCATTCTTTCGGCGAACGATACGTGGTAAAATAAGCTAACCAGGCAACTCGAACGCTTGGTGTTTACACCCTCTGACGCACGTCGAAAGGTGGCTTGCAGGGTATTAATGTAGACGTGTAGAAATTAGTTTTTGAGAGAAAAATCAACTTGAAAACATTCCCTTATAATGTAACCAGAAATCATATGAGACCATGACATTCATTCAAGAGTATAATATCAAAGCTGCTTATAACTTGGCTACATTTTTGTATAGATAGAAAGAAAGAAATGAAATCAATTTCCAAGAGAATATGCATGGATGAAATACATTTATAATTCATCAAAAGGATAAAAACGCCTATGTATTTGTACTTTGATTCTAAGAACATAATTTCGCTGCTTTGATAATCGTATAATTAGATCTATGCATCACCCATTGCGATTCATCGATTCCAGTTATTTTAATGTTTTTGTTTATCTCATATGTAAAAGGGAAAAATTCAGAATTTTCAACTCTGTCATTTTTTGTAAGTATTCAGGAGTAATTCAAATTTCTGGAAAACATGAGGAGAGCCGAAATATAAAAAAAATCAATTCACAGAATACCGATTTTTTTATTTAATTGTGCACAAATAATTTAATTATCGTTTTCAAAACGGAAAAGTAATTATCTCATGAGCAAAAAATCTAAATTGGGACAATTGGGATATATTTTAATTAACTTATCGTCGCTCATATCCCTGTGATTCAGAGTTTTGTCAGCGAAAATATTTAAACAGAAATAGGTCGATATATATTTTATGAGAAATTCTATTATTTTTTTTTAGCACGATTTCAGTAACATTGACAATTTAGAGAAAAATTAGAACACCGAACAGGACCGACATTTTTAGAAAATGGGAAAAGGGTCATAAAGATAGATACATTATTTACATATAATCAAATGTAAACTTTTTCATCGTTTTGTTTTAAAATGAACTAAAACAAGTGAATAAAGAATACCTGTTCAAAAGGAAATTTAGATGAGAATATTAAAGAGAAAATATGATGGAATAGAATATTTAACCGGTCAATATTACAAATGTCTCGTGGAAAACATATAATTGCATACGTTATGCTTACTGCTTTAATGGCATATTATATTTGTGTATTCGTTATTTTTGTCAAGGATATGCGATTATCTTGTACTAATTTCCTCTGTGTTGTAGTGGTTTGTTTTTATACATGCGTACATGTACATTGGTTAAGTGTTTAATTAGTCAATTTCATTGGTTAAGTATTTATTTAGACAAAACAGTTTTTCATCGGTGGCTTTCCAAAAAAGATAAAAGAATTATTGTAACTATTATTATTATTTAAAACGTGAATTGCATCACATGCTAAGGTACAGGTACTGGCAGATGTAATTATAAACGATATATCAATCCCAGTAAGAAGATTTGAACTGCCACTACCAGAGTATAACCTGCTGTGTAGGAAAGATTAATTACTTTTAACGTGGCATTTCTAAGGTCTAGGCGACGTTAACTTACGCGTAACAATACATAAGTACCGACAATAATATCATTTATGCTACACATTGTTCCTTCCGGTTCAACAGTACCAGTTCACGTAAGAGGCAATACAAAAGTGTGGCTTCAAATATTGTCGTTATGTATCATATTGTTATTCAAAAAATTGTCAAGGGTTTAATTGTCTTTTATTTAATTGTTTTAGAGTGTATTGTTGATCATATTCATATTTCAATGCATTCATAATCTAACACCATATTTAAATAAATATGGGCCACCCAATTTATATAAATTAATAATTAAATACTATATAACAATATGATTTACAAAAATATTATTCATAATAACATCATATACCAATATTCTGCGTCCAAACTAATAATTGGTCTACTGGTAATTACAGCTAATAATAAGTTGGAGTTAATTATTACCTAATCTAATATTACAATATATTATTCACCTCATTCATTATCCTGGAAATGTGCTCCACTTGGCCGCTACCAAAGCGAATGGTAACGCAGTCATTCACTTGCCCACCACCACTTGTAGTTTCGCTACAGTAAAACAGGGCGGAGGTGGGCACAATTTACATCAATAACTTTATGCATATGTGCTGGGGAGGGGAGTTTTTTTGCAATTCAGAACGTAATTTTTTTAAATTCTCGTTTCGGAGTTTTTCACTAATCCAAATGAACCTCCATCTCACGCAGTCCTTGCAAATTAATCCTTTTCCGAGGACACGGGATCCTATTTGCATCCAATGCCGCCGAGATTTTTACTAAAGCCGAATATCCGAGATGAAATTTACACGGAAACATCCCCTTTCCTCTCTCCATCTTCGCGAGTGCAATTCTTCCCCAAGATTTTCTGAATAATCGCAAATGTTTTCGCCGATCCGTCGCCCGGTAATCGGGAGTTCTTTCGTAATTGGGTGATATCTAATCCAGTCTCTCTCTCCGCGTCTACCTTTTGTGCTTTAATCTTCGCAGCGGCCGAGGGGAGGATGTATAAGTCCCATCGAGAAAACCCCTTTATTCACGTCGGATTGGTTTTTTTAAAAATCCAATCCCATGTCTATTTTTTCAATTTCCGAGCATCCATTTACCTCTCTTTTGTTTGCTATATTTCTTTTCCCCATAATGACATTCGCTTTCCCAGCAGAGCCCCCATCCCCACGCACTTAAACACCCATCTCTTGGAAGAGAGCGCAGCGGGAAAAAATTGGAACGGATTAAAGGGCTCGTTTCGAAATCCATCCGAATTCTGCAATCCAATTTTGAGAGACGCGGGGGAGGACGTTACTAGGCTGCGGGGGGGAGGAGGGTGACATAGGGGGTGTTGGGTGACGTACTGGGTGGTGGGTGTCATGGGGTGACATAGGGGTGGAGTGGCATGGAGGGGAGGGGGACATAGGGGGAGGGTAACATATGGGGAGGGGTTACACGTTGAGAGGGTGTGACAGAGGTGAGGGTAACTTAGAGATGAACGTAACATGTATGGGAGAGAGTGGACGGGGGGGAGGGTGACAGTGAGGTGAAGGGGAAGATGGAGGGAGGGGAACATTGAGGGGAGGGTAACACGAAGAAGAGGGAATCTTAGAAAGGGAGTGGGACATAGGAGGGAGGGCGAGAAGGGGGGGGGGGTAATGTTCAGATAGGAGGTTACAAGGAGGGAAGGGTGACATGAAAGAAGGGAGAACATGGAGGGGATGGTAACTTAGAGAGGGAGGGTAAAAGAAGGGGAGTGGGACATAACAGGAGAGTGGTATAGAGATATGGGTTTGCAAGGGGACATGGAGGGGAGGGTAACATAGAGAGGAATAGTAACAGAGAGGGGGGAGAAGACATAACAGGAGTGATATAGAGATAGGAAGTAGCATAGGGAATATGGAAGGAGGGAGGAGGGGATTTTGAAACAGAGGAGAGTTATATAGGTTTGGATGGATGAAATACAGAAGACTGTCATGGAGGGGTAAGCTGACGGAGGTGTGGGTGGTGGTTCTGGAGGAAAAAGATGACGAAAGGGAGACCTGGATGGGATAGGCGATATGGGACGATAGGTCGATATAAGGAATATCGAAGTCCTGGGTCGAAAGGTTCTTTTTTCCACCCGCCATCTACGACAAGTCCGGGTAAGAGGAATCGATATTGACGTTACCATTCTCCGTTTGAGACAGTTTCTTTTTATCAGAAGGAGATATTATGGATTACTTCCGATTTGATGCTTTGAATACCCGCGCGGAAATACGGCTAAATTATCGGTCGAATTACCTCTTCTGAAAGGAAAAGGTTTTCTTTTTAACCACTGCCGAAATGTTTTTTCGGAAATGCTGTTTAGCAAGAAACATACCGATTTTGCTTCGACGAAAATATTGCCTTTGATATACTCAGTTAAATCGTCTTAATCATTGGACATACCAAACGGTTTTTTTGCGTCGTAAGAAAAATATCACAGATAGGGAAATTCATGAGAAAGGATGATACGGTATATCGCAAACATTGATAACACACACCAATAATGGAAATGAAAATAGAATATTTGGACCGGGACTCGAAGCCGGAATCTTTCATTTTATGGGAGGATGCAATAGCCAATAAAGTAACTTTAGGCAATAGCGACTGGTTTTGTCACGATGGTAGCGACATAAGGTCTCCCTTAGCAACAAGTATTTATACAGGATATCTTTCCCTCACATAGCTATATTGCATACAGTGATTTCAAAACAAATTTAACGAACAGAATTTATGTATTTTGCATGAATTCAATGAGCGTATAAAAATTTATTTTACCAAGCTCGTCCTCCCGGTAGCCAGTTCTAATCTTCCTAGTACTCTCCTCATGCATAGCGTAAGCCAGAGATAAAATAAACACCTGGGACGCTAACAATCTATGCTACACCTCGGGTAACTAAATTGCGGTCACTGTAACGCTTTAACATAAACGCGCGGCCTGTTAACTAATACATCCGGTCACTTTGATCCCGACTAATGTTAGCCCATCAGCTGTCAGACAGAGAGCAAAGGATTCGTTTCCCATATGTTACTTTCTTTGCTTCTCGACAAATGATTCCGTGACAGCGTCTGTCTTACCGTCCGAAATGAGTTATGACCATGTTTACTCACGGACCACCAGAATTGCCGTCAACACCCATGTTGGAAAGGTTAAGGATACCCTCTGCTTACCTGTAAATAGAAAATAATATAGATTAAGTTACTGGAATGAAAATTATATTAATGTATTTAATCAAGTATCTTAGATTACTCATAGTTTCCATGTAATATACTTCTCACGGTAATAGGTAAAGAAAAATATACAATTAAACATTATAAGGATTAATGAAAGGTGTATTATCTTTGCATTGTGAAGCCGTGCAGCTGAATTCCAAGGAATAACACATTTTTTCACACTTGTTATTCCTTAAAACATTTTTTTTGGCGAGAGAATAAACGGTAAAGTAAAAAAATTATGGTCTTGCACTATATCAAATCTATGATTCTTTCAAGTATCGCTACGATAGATTTCTAAGTGCTACCATGGTGATTCTTGAATATGAGAAATTGCTTGAAAAAAGGATTGTGTTAAATTTGATACATAAATATACGAGGTCTACGTTCCCGGAAGACGGAGTAAAAACTATGCCCTCACCCTGCTTCTTACTCGTAAATCTATCAGGTACTTCTGCGGAATAAAATCAGAGTATGTACAAGAGGTGAACAGTTTCAGCCATAACCTAGGGAAACAGCAGTTTTTGGTTCATAGATTTAGAACATAATGCGACCATCAAGTTAAGCTAATGGACGACTTAGGAAAGGTGTATTTATGTGAGTCTAATTATGTGGTTTTCTAACATATCGTGAGCAGAAATTCCTGACCTTCCTTTGATCGAGATCTCCGCTTATCTGAGAAACGGAACAAGGGCTTAATGGGCTTTCCGTGACGCAAGAAAGGACTCCAGATGTGTATGACTTCCAAGTTGGTGCTTCGGTTTAGTTTCCACGGTAACTATGGAACAATCCAAAGTTACACTCGAGGAACGTGTGCGTATCCGACGCTAATGATTTTATATTCTCCGAGGATATATTTCTTTTCTTCTTCTCCTCGTATTGCATAAGGTCCCTATTTTCTCCCATTCCCATTGCTCCCCTTGGGGCTGATAAGGGAATTCCTCTTACCCAAGAGCATGGAATTGTCCTATCTTTTGAAGCTTTCACAAAAATAATAAAATGTATGCTGTCATTTATTTATTTATAGTGTATGTAGTTCAGCTAATGAATATACAACTGCAGCATTAACTCAAGATACAACAAAAACTACAACAAACACATAAATCTGGTAAAAACGAAGAGAAGTTAACAAAATTCTGTTGACACGGTGAGACTAGGACAAAAATTACTTTATTTCCTTACAGAAGTGCTCCTGAGCCTTACACGGAAGTAGTTTTTTACAAGAGGTTTTACAGTTACTATTTTTTTTTGCATTTTTGCAGTGGTTCAAAAGAGTCATCTTTTGCTTACCCTTACTTGTTTTAAAATATAAAAATATAGTGGGTGAATGAATGTTTTAACATATTAAACGAACGTAATTTGAGTATATATATGAATTTAGCCTTTTCTGAGTCGAAAGTGTCACTTTAAAACACTCAGCAATGATATTTCCATGGTAGCTTAGGGTCTTGTACTTTTCACGTGGTAATTTTTCTAGCTTTGACCTCGCAAAAGTTAGCCTAGTTAAAATATAAACACTGATATTTAAACATCCATACTGACAGTGTAAAAATCTTTTCCTATCAACTGGAAATATTTTCGCTCCGCATTCTTTTATGAATATTTCTACAAACCCACGAAAAAGTAGTACTGATACCTTAAAGGATATTTTTCCCCTAAAGTAAATTTTTCATAGCGTCAAAATAAAGGAAATGTTAACTCCTAATATACCTACAATTTACAATGGTAAACTGCAATCATTGGTATAATGGTGATTTCCGCTTCTTACTATTTGGTGTAAAGAAAAATTCATTTCATTAGCGGAATACGATCTATTTTACTCATCCGTAGCACTCTATGTTTATGCTTTGTGCTTTTAGGACTTTTAAAATGTACTGTAAATTAAATATGATGTTTACATAGTCCCTCGTCTACATACTAATCATATTACTATAATACGATGTTGTTATACTTATTCGATGTTTAATAATCTACGACGTCATCAATTGCTTCCTTTATTGTTAAAAATAGTTTTGGTCGTTGATATAATAATACTAAGCTAATGTATGAGTTGAAATAAAGCTGAAATGTACAGCTTTTCAGAGAACCTACATTCATGTGAAAATGCCTAAAATATATGCTAGTCCTTGGATTTAACATTTTTAACGTCAATATTTCTGTAAACGTTATTTAAATATGATATGAGAGCATACAATTCAGCAAATTAGTTATTATTGCACATTAAAATGCAAATGAAATAAAAATCTTGCGTCCAAAGAGATTCAGCTGAGATAAACAAGGCTGAAATATTGCCATCCCAGAGGACGGCTAACAAAAGCCCCCATAAGAGTTAAGAGAAACTTTTTTGAAAACAAATTTGTAGCTGCTTTGAATATCGCCATGCCTTTTGAAGGCTTCAGCTCTTAAAAGTTAGCGTGGTTTCGTTTTCTATTCCACACCAGGATTCAACAGAAATCCTTTGCAAATAATACGATTTATTCCATTATAATATTAATGATTTAATATTAATACATTTTGAAACTCATTTTTTCGGTATAATACTATCTAAAATTACAAAAACGAAAACGGTAAAAAATATAAATTTCGAGTTTCTCAATGATATTCCGAAAGTGAGTTTTGGTTGAGGTTCGTATTGCTATGGATTCAACGCCTCAAAGTGCCTAGCGAAGATAACAATCGGATCTTCAACAAACACTATTGTTATTATGTCATTATTATATCAATGGATTACGTTGTTGAGCAAACAATCACGTAATCCATACTTGGAAGAACATAGTATGATAATGCATAATAAAGGGATAAGTCCCTCAAATGTTTGTCTAATTTACGATACTTTTAACGAGTATCCCTATGGAAAGAGTTCTTCATAAGTTAGGTCGAATAACAATTATGAATTTTCAGAATGCTTTTCTTGGTTTTCGTCCACTCTTTATAGTAAAATTATCGGCAAGTTCATATATCTGACAAATATCGAGCTCGAAGATCAGTTTGAACTTCAACTCCTCTACCATCAATCACAGAAAGCTTTGAAGGAATGAGGCATCTCTGCAGGAGACGTATTTGTCGAGATAGATTTGACGAAAACGTTCAGGTAATTGAAGCACAATGACCCAATGCATAATACTTTTAATACAACCGATAAGGAGTAAATGCCATGGTTCATTCATACCCAAGCAGCTTTCATATAATTTTTCCCTTGAACAAGACCGAGACAAAAGTAAATGAAAGATATATAGTACCTTTCTACACCTTATTAGAAAACGTGAAAGAAAAATATTTCATTCTTCAGGATTTGGCAGCAGGAACATTCACGTATCGGTGACTCCTACAACGCGTGACTGTTCAAACACATCGCCTTGTTCGGGCTGTTGATACATCCTTGAGAGTTCAGCCAGACTGGGCCTTTACTCGTACGGATTAAAGAATTCGAACCCGAGATTTTTATTGCTTGTCTCGCGTTTATCCCTTTCAGCGAAACGTGCACCGACTTTCCTTTGGAAAACTCGAAATTGAGTTGGTTCTTGTAGTTGCTTAATGCTTTCGAGCGCTCGGTTAAGTCTTTCAGAGTCTCTGCCGTTAAACACTAATTGCACTCTTTATCCAATCCTCCGCTACAAGTGAAGGCACTCGACTGGCGCTTATAAAATCGTATTTATTTCAATCGGTTTGAAGAGTCAGCTTTTAAAGCTGCGGCGTCAACAAATTAACTGAAAATTCACTCCCCGCTTAGAGGAGTCGGCGAAACGTGCCGCCGTAATACGCCAAGAATTATTGCTGTCGTTTTGTTCGCAGTTCCGTCATTTCCTTGTGAATTCCCTTTCATCGTCGAATGGAAATTCTGTGAAGGAGGGTTATTTGATATAAAGGGAGGCTGATTGTTTATTTCATGGCCTATTTCAGGGGAATGTTCAAGCAAATCCTCGAGTTCTCATTAAGCGTTAAGCATGCGCTCATAAATGGGTCGGAAAGTTGTGTAAAACGTTGGTAATTAATACACCTCATTTTATAGAAAGCTACAATCAAGATTATACAGAAGCTTTTAGTTATAGGAACGGAAAGTCAAAACGAAACATTTTCATTTGATAATTTACATCTATATAATAAATTTAGAATAATTTTCGGTAATTGCAGCAGGAGTTATTACTCTCATTTAACTTTATTCCTTCGCATATTATACAGTCTCGTAAGGCTCTCGCGCGACCTAATAGGTGGGGTTACCATAACCTTTACCTTAGGTAGATACGCTGATACGCTGGGAATAAAGGAACGTCGCTTGAAAACATCTAAAATACTCCATTCCTCAATTCGTGATTTATTTCTTAATGTAATGTATACTATTTTCTTCAAGGACTTTTCTTCAGCATAAACTTTCCTTGATTTCACTTAAGCTTTCTCATGTAAGTAACTGTCTTATACTTTTGCTGTGATTCGATCAAAGAAAATAAAATCATAAAGTTACTTTGCTTTGGCCAATTTAATGTTTAAAAACGATGAGATACGCATGGTACACATGCTTTGAATTTAGCAGAAGAAATTGAAAGGGAAAAAAATCTGCCGCAGCCGGGAATTGAACCCGGGTCACTCACTTTCCAGTCGGGTGCTCTGTCCTCTAATCCAGTGCTCCGCAACCTTTTTCTCACCTATGACACACCAAAATTCTTCCTAGAAGTCCGCGGCACATCAAAACTAAAATATGTACATAAGGTCCCTATTTTCTTTCCCATTGCTCCCCTTGGGGCTGATAAGGGAATTCCTCTTACCCAAGAGCATGGAATTGTCCTATCTTTTGAAGC
>KZ308439.1:0-10086 GCA_000376725.2 Ladona fulva
TCGAATTCAAAGTTCAAATAAGACAAAACATATTTTCCTATGAAATATTTAACAGTGCATTGAAAAAATCATATCCAAATTTACAAGAAAAAGCTAAAATAAGATGTCATAGGAGCAATGAATGAAAATCTAAATTAATTTCAACGATATTTTTCCATTCCACACTCCCACGAGCTAAGATGTTTCAGCTCAATATTTTTATTCAAAACGCTAAGTATTTAGATTTTAGCCTGCCAAAGTAAGCGTGGAGTTGTGATTACAGCCTACCAGATATTTGCGCTATGTCAAAAGAAAATATTTTCTATCAATTTCTACTATTAAAATCATTTTACAGAAAGTAGATATATCTGTGTAATATTTTATTTAAACAAATCATCGAAGAAAGATTCTTCAAATTTGATTTTAGATTCATTTTAGGCGAGGCTCAGATTCGAGATGGAGTGTCGAATTTCGAATGATGAAGAAAGAAATGTTTTTCTTTTCAGTGTCACGCTGTCACGTTTAGAGTGTAATTATGACGATACAGCGGTGTTTGGAACCTCAATTTGTAGCCGGGAGCTGTTTGGAGGTCTGCTTCATTACATTGGACCCTGGAATTTTCTTCGCTCGATTTCCCAATCTGTGAGTAAATGTTTACGCAAGCTACGCATTCAAGTTTTGCCGAGTCACATGAGTGTGTACATATATGTGCATTGCTCTTGCTCTAAATTGCCAGGCTGAGCAATTAACGTTCGCAAATTGTCAGGGTACGTTTTTCTGGATTAGCTCTTTAAGGCTCAAAAGGTTTTTCTAACAGTTGGTTGCTAAATATTTAGCCTCTTGAGTATAAAAATGATATTTTATGTTAAATTTCACTTTTTTTAATTAACTTGTAATCTACTTTTAAAAATATCAATTACAAATAGTTTACGCTTTCGTTACAAATAAAGAACCTTGGGAGTTAGCAAGTTTAGGTTGCTTGCTTGAGCCTAACGGTGTGATATGAGGGGATATGAGGATATCGCTTAAACAAAGGATAAATTTAATTAATAAATTTAGAGAAAGCACGTTCACAGATGATGTAGCTAACATAATGCGTCTCCCATGTTATATATGCCGTTCTGATTTTACGAGGAAAATCAGAGAAATAGATGCTAGAACAAGTCGTTCCAAAAATTCATGTTTACTGTGGACGATACGCGAAAGCTATCGATTAGTGAAGTAGAGTCATTGTGCTTGCACCCCCTGCCACACACCGAAAAGCGGCTTATAGGGTACTTATTTAGATGTAGATGAGGGTAGTGTGACCGTCAATACTTCTCTTTCGCCAATTATTGCTGTGTTTTACCTCTGGTACTAATTTTTAGGATATCCATGGGAAAGAAAGCCTTCGAAAAATTAAAAGCTCTATTAAATTAAAAAAATAGTTATAATTTAAGGGAATAGATTTCCAAAATGCTTCGTATGTAGTGTGGTACTCTATCCATCAGAAACTTGGACTTATAGAAAAAGGAAAATCAGTATCTTGAGTATTTTGAAATGTGGCAATAGAGAAACATGATGAGAGTGAGCTGAAAAGACAAGGTGAGGAATTATCAAGTTTTGGAACAGATTGAGGAGAAGAGATCAATCATTAACACTATAAAAAGGTAGGCAAACTGGTTGAGGCACGTCATGAGGCATGACTGCCTACTCAGTGGGATTAAGAAGGAAAAGTAAGAGGAAAACGGATGCAAGGAAGACGAAAGTTTAATATGTTAATGGATGTACAGGAAAAGAGAACTTACCAGGAAATTAAAAAGCAGGTATTAAACAGATAATTTTGGAAATGTTTAGCTGTAACCTGTACCAGGACAGATTCATCTAGATCAGTGCTCCGCAACCTTTTCTCACCTATGACACACCACAATTCTTCCTAGAATTCCGCGGCACAACAAAACTAAAATATGTAGGTATTAAATTGATATTATTTAGTTATAATAATTATTCTATACTACATTTTGAAAAATAGACAATATTATGAAAAATAATTTGTCATTGTGTATTAAATACATAATAAAAATAGTAAAATGTCTAATACATTGAATTTGACCGCGGCATACCAGTGTGCCACGGCACACCGGTTGCGGAGCACTGATCTAGATGACTCATTTTTGCAGTTTGAGTACCTGTGGTCTCAATTCTCGGTGATTGCGACTAATGAACAGCAGCAGCTGAGATTCGAACCTAAACCTGGCAGGAGAGCGTCTTAACCGCTACGCCACTAACGCTGTTTACACATTTTAATATTTTCACCATATCGTTAAAGTATAACTTTAACTATACTGATAACTTAAAATTTATAATAACTTCCTCTATTGATAATTTCAGATTATAGTGAAAAAGCAAGAACTCTTCATTAAGAATGTGAGTTTATATGATTCTATAGATATAATTGGTCAAAATTTACGATGAACGTTAGTTAAACAAGGTCCTTTACCTCATTAACCCAAGGATTGCTTAGCCTTCAAAACGGAGTCAAACAGTTAACAATTTGTCACGTTTCTTCTCCTTTACGCTAAAGGTATCTGTGTAACTAACACTTCCCTCCGAGCTTTTGTTCCTTTCACAGTGATACGTTCTCCTTCTTCCAGTGCTATATCACACTTGTTATCTCCTTGTACCCCATATCTTCCTTTTATTTTCTTCTCTCCACGGATACACGGCCGCCATCCTATTAGGCGTTCCAGAAAACCCTTTTTGAAGCCGACTCACTCAGCACAAGGAGAAATAGAGAGAGGGAATGAAGAGTTTTCTTCCCCCGATTTCTCCATCCTGTCTCCCGTTTAGTGTGGATGGAAAGGTGGGACCACAGGGGGGACGTAGCCAATCCTACCTAATTGCCAATTACTTGAGGGCTGACGACTGAGACACCAAACATGCTTCAGCGTCAATGACGCCGCGACATCGGAGAGCACGTCCAAAAACTACCTCCTCTCGCATCTTACGACCCACCTCTTCTCATCCACTTTCCTTTCTCTCTGTCTTTCTCGGTAACGGCTCCAATGTCTATCTCTTTAGGCCCATATCCCCTCTCCTCCATCTGTCCAAAATGTCACGTTCTCAGTTTGGAACGTTTACTTTCTTCTTTTGGCTCCTCCGTGTCTCTATCTCTGGTGGTACGAGAGACTCGATTCGTCGTTGTCAATGAAAATGAGAGTATGGTTATGAGATAGGTATATTTATTCTGCGTATGATTCCTCCCGCTTTGTCATCGAAGTAATGTTGTAATCGACTGTTATCACAATTTTCGCCACCTGAACCAGAACTTGCGGCAGGTATATGAGTTTCTGCAAGCCCTAGAATTAACCGGCCGAGATGGACGAGTGGTTAGGGTGTTGGTGTTACAAACCTAGGTCCCGGGTTCGAGTTGGTGCTTATCGGATTTTTCTTGTTAAGGAATGGTTGAGATTGTGTCTGTGTTTCACAGTAAAGGTAATTATTAAAATGGATGTAATGGGGACAATCTTCCTGTTTTCATGAAATAAATTATTAATATTAGAACACGAAATATTGCACAAGGCAGTGTGATTTGCTAAACTTTGCTGTGGTGGAAGAGCTGTGGCTGTGGTGGCACAACCATACTGCATTTTCTGTGTTAGATAGAGCCTATTCCTTACTAATTACCAGTTTGCGATTGACATTATTCGTGTTGAAATTAACTGCACACTGTAGTTATCAGCTAACTGCGATTGCTAGCGACCGCTAGCTTAAACTATACCGTTAATTGTGAAAGTAAATACAAAGTATTCCTCTTTCCAGAAATTTATATTCAATTTTGATAAAACATTTGTAAACCGGGATACTGTGCATTTCCATTCACATTGGACGATACAGTTCTACGTAGTAAAGGCCATTATGGTTTCGCCTTTAACATTTCAAATCACCCGAAGGCGACCATTAAAACTTGGAAATGAAAATCTTTCTTAAATATTGAGAACTGCTATCTGTTCCAAAAATTTTATAAATACATTTCAATAACTCAAAACTATACTGCGTGAATAATTTCGAAGGAAATTAGAAATAAAGACATTATAAATGTTATTACAGTCTGTTTAGTTAGTTGATGATTCGTTCATATTTAACGGAAGAATCCCAAATAAATTATTCCCTTAAATGTAATTTTGAGGAGTTCAACTTTTTATAAGTATAGGATACCGTGGCGAGTACAAATATATAAGAAATTTATATGAATTTTGAGAGAAGTGAAATGATGATTGATTGTGTGTACTTGAATGGATTATTATTCATTAAATAAGAATAGCAGATTCTGAAATAGAAGCTTTTGTGGATTAAGATAGAATATCGGTGGAATGTATGCGGTCAATGCATAAATATGAGTGTATGAGGTAATAAAGGAAAATAATATAATTAAACCGAGTAATGCTAGAAAGGAAGATCTTCTAAGCTTGCGGGATTAAACGGGTTGTGTGAAATGATCTATCGCCTGGAATGGACTGGACCATGGAGAAGGCTACTAGTGTACTTAACCCGATAAAAAACAGATGCCTACTGAATTCAACTATAATTTCTCATAATTTGAATGTTTTTTGTTATTAATTGCCGCATAAGAAAATTATTAACATCTCACATTCATTAGGAAGCCATATTTCAATCTACTTTTCTGTGTATGTGTTCTGCGGTGATGCAAATCTCAAGACGATTCTTTACCGTAGAAATTCGTATTTTTATTTCACTCACGAACATCTTGCAGAGAAAGTAAAAATTCGTTCAATCGATATAAGTACTCGCGTAGAGTTGAGGCCTCTTTCAGTAATACAGAAACAATTCAGCTCTACAAGATCACGCTTCGGAAATAAAGTCATCCACGATATTACCTTACGAAACATCTCAGCATCGGAGAGGGTGCAGCCAAGAGTCCGGATTCCGATTTTATTCCTTCGTAACTTGAGATCCTCTCGAAAGATGCCCGGAATCCCACAACAACTCTGGCTCATTAAGGGGCAAAAGAGGTCAGCTAGCGACCTTTTCGGACCACAGGAATTCTCAGGGTAAGGATTTGGAGATGTGACTGGGGAGGAGAGGAAGAGAGTCAGTGAAAATGGTGATAAAGGCAACAGGTTTCATTGGGAATCGAAAGTTTTCCGGCGAGGGCTATACGAGGGGTTGAAAAGGAGTCGAGAGGGAGAAAGGTTGCGGTCAAGAGCAGTGCGTGAGGAGCTTCCTTGGACCAGGGAATATCTTTGAGTTAACGGATACAGCGGTCCTGAATCTCATGAAGCGGGCAATTTAAGGAGCTGGAGAGGCAGTTTGGAAACATATATTTCCACGGTAACTAGATCTGGTTGAAATAACGATCTCATGAGCTGAGTGTTTGATACTTTCTCATATGAGAGCTATACCTGGTTCTGCTTTTGTATGTATAAAGTATATCGAAGGCCTATTATGTATATAAAAATAATAATTCTCCGAGGAGGATATTGTGACTTTTTTATTTTAAATCTCAGCGCTCGCCGTTGCCATGGATGGCGGTTGAATTGTATGTATTGTACGCACGTGCGATTACATATTGTAATGGTATTAACCTAACAAGCTAAATGAACGAGTCCATTGTGTCCAAGTTGATTATGGTAGGCCGTTAAATCGGTCCATCTTTCATGAGGACGAAGCTTTGCAGCTTTATGTTTAACAAAAATTCTTAAACTTGTAGGCGTATTAATATCCCTATAATTAGAATATTCGTAAGATCCTCATCATTTTGCAGTCAGGGCATTTCCACGTCATTTAGCAATCCCGAGAAGCAGCCCTCTGCTTTCTTCCGTTATGGTTAAACCGGAAAAACTTCTCAAATTTTGCGTTATAACTGGTACTATAGAAAAGAAACCACTACGTATAATCGCGAAATTAGGTTAGGAAAGAAAGGTACAACTAGGGGCACATTTAACTCAAATCTTTGCACCTAATCACCCCAAGAGACCATGGTGAGCTTGAATCGATTGCTTGGATCATGGCGTCGCTGTAAGACTCTTATGAAAGGAGAAACATATACTAGGAAGGAAGCTAATACTACTGACGTCATTTATTTGTGGTGCCATAAAAGTAAGTCTCATTGTCCTTCATGGTATGAGGTGAAACGCCATTTGCAACTTTATATCTTTTACGATTTCAATAGATGTTTTCATT
Organism: Ladona fulva; assembly: GCA_000376725.2. NCBI lineage: Eukaryota > Metazoa > Arthropoda > Insecta > Odonata > Libellulidae > Ladona > Ladona fulva. Next base: position 6,163 of record KZ308439.1, read on the forward strand.
CTCCTACCCTTCTCTACAGAACCTAGGAATTCAAATACACGGGTGACATGATTTCCCATATCAATTTAATACGCATAGCATTTTATAACTATTGCGGGCTTAGTTGTAAAATCCCGGATCAAAATTACACAACAAGCAATACTTTGTAACGTAAACTTACTGGGCTTCGTCGAGAAAACTTCTTACATGCAATTTCGATGTTATGCTATTGAAATATGGGCAAAACGCTGCGCAAAAGCGACATGATGGTTTCACATTCGGTCTTTTTTATGCGACCAAATGGTGAATGTGGCTTTCCGATAGGAAACGTTCCTCACCCCTGAACTAGAATTTTGATAAATTAGCGGAGAAGTAGTATATATGCACCTAACAGAACAGAAGTACGAATAAAATGACTTTGCTTTTGATTATATAATGTAATAATAAGTACAGTAGAAAATACAAACCTGAATCCTGTGTAATAGAAAATTTAAAGTTTCTTTAGAGAGGAGATAAACAAGAAAACGAATGTAGGGAATGGAGAGGCAGATTTGGAAGTCTACCCAATAATTCGGAAAGAATTGTATACTAGGAATCAGGGTGTGTAATCAGACTTTCAGTTCCATTGAGCGGAAGATGTGCAAACTTGTTCATAATAACTTCGCTAACAAAGTGAAAATTAATCAAATCATAAATAAGCGAGACTACTCAAAATTAATGAAGCGATTGAACTCTAGCGTTAATATTTCCCGAGCCAGAACATGGTAAATAAGATTATGGTTAATCGATTTTAATTTACTTCGAAGAGAAGATTTGTCGGTATTAGCAAATTTACGTTTCCTAGCCAATCTAGGCACACTCTAGGGTGTAAAAGACGGGCAAAGGTCTGAAGACGCAAAATTTGAGCGATAAAATTTGGGAATCAGTCCGAGAACGATTTAAAGTAGGAACCACTCATAACTGGATGCCATATTAATTCAAGAAACTATAAAATTTTAAATTAAAACACTTAGTACTTAAATTTATGATTGAATTAATGAGAACCTTTAATCGACACTGTAGCGGTAACGTCAGCTTAAATTTCTCCTTTACATCTTTACCTTAATTATATTTTACCAGAAGGCCATAATTCTCATATTTACATTTCACAAATTAAAAATTCATTATTCAGCGTCATTTTAAGCTTTAAATAAAATTTTGCGGTCATTATCTNTAAATTTCTCCTTTACATCTTTACCTTAATTATGTTTTACCAGAAGGCCATAATTGTCATATTTACATTTCACAAATTAAAAATTCATTATTCAGCGTCATTTTAAGCTTTAAATAAAATTTTGCGATCATTATCTTGGTTTCCTAACTTCATATGATTGATTTAAAATTATCAAATAAAACTGTCGTATGACGAATGCATAAACGCTGGAAAAATTACATCTTGGGTAACTCAAATCAATTTCTCACAGCCCAAATATTGGCTAAAGATGTAATCTCGCCTGTCAGCCATCAGATATGTAAGATTCCCAGGAGTTTTAATCGCCAGAGTCCCAAGTTTTTTTCACCAAATAGAAAATTTCGGCCAAGAATTTGCTTTACTCTCTAGCAATCTGGCAGAAAAACGTTCGTTGAAACCTTCCGTGGTAATTTTGAGCGTACCTTCCGTTAGCAAATCTTGAATAATAAAAATTATCTTGTTTTCTTCTTTATTATCGTGCGGTTGTCGATCGTTTCTTGTTTTTAATACGTAGAGGATGCGATAAGCTGTTTCCAGCAAACGAATTATCTCATGTTCACTATGAGGTTGAAATGCAAAGTCATTACTTTAAAAACATAGGTCCTATATTGATTTGTTTACTGCTAGTTTGATTTTTAATTGAATCTTACGTAGGTATCAATTATATTATTCCTAATAGCAATTCTTTCAAGACCTAAATTTAAGACGTACTTACTCGCTATTTAGCTTTATACCTATTTAGTTGAACAGTAGACGGAAATTTCACCCAAAAATTAACATTAATTTTTGGCAATTTTATTAATTTTTGGCATTTTTTCTGAAAAACAAATACTCTGCTATAATTTGTTACTAGTGAGCGTTATAATTTTAAGATAATGCTATGCTCACTACTCAAAAAGGTATGTTAAATAAAAAAACGAAAATTAGAATGCATCGATGAAATTAAAATGCAAACGAAATCTTCTCTTTAAATTAATCTGCCTGAAATTGAGCGCAAAAGTCATATTGTTGAGCGTCACGTATTAAAGTGGTTTCAAATGGGAAAAGAACTGCAACTGTAATTTTCTACAGACTTGTTTCGATGAAGAATAGATCCCCGGTTTTGAATCAACAACACAATTATTAGGCCTTGTTGCAGCATTGTAACTGATAAAGATTTCCTTATGTCTTTGGAATAGTTAGAATCATGTGTATTACTCTTTTCGCACATTATAAATTCCTCGAAGCATCACGCACAATTTTACTATTTACTTAACATAGGCTATCCTTATGTCCGAAAACCCAACTAAGGAAAAATTGTACTGTACTATTTTAACGACTTATGGTTGAAAATGGTAGCATGCCAGTGATCAAAGCTTCGTGAAATGGCAAGCAGATTTCGGAAATCCAATAATGTCGGCATCAAAACTTTTTGACGGTATTTTTTACGCAACTCATCCGCCCGAAAACATCTTCAACTCCGCAGAAAGCGAACTTGCTTCACCGTCGATCTCTTTATCACGTAATAGTGTGAAACGAATCTGCTGCGAGGTATCCTCGCGGACGTAAACAAAATGGCTAACTCGCGCTATCTCGTGACAAACCGCGCTTAAAGTGAGGAGGAAAAACGTGCAGACGGATAGAAAGACGTTTGAAAAACTCACATTACTATTTTTAGGAGGATTCATAAAATTTGATAGCGGATCGTAGAGTTGAACATTAAGGTGAAATGAAATTTCCTTTCCCTTTGCTTTTATTCCCTTTCTCCTCTTATCTCACATTACTACTAACCCTTGCTGTCTGAACCCCTCTGTACTTCTCCACCATCTCTCCCTCACTCTCGACGTTCAACTCCAATCCGCGCGCAGCAATTCTCAACTCATCCTCAGCTGTCAAAAAGTAACGCCGCAATCTCTTCCTGTCAACGACTTCTTCATACTTCAAACGCGCGCGAGAAACTTCCACGCAACAGTCGTACATTTGCCTCCATTATGGATCCGACCGTAAAACTACAATTTCCATCCCGGCCTTTTCTTCCACCTTTCTCTCTCTCTCTCTCTCTCTCTCTCCTTTCATTCCCAATTCCAGAATGGAAAGCAGGCTTAGATTCTCTTCCCCTATGGAAACGGAGGCTGAAAAAGATCTGATAGGGCTAACATACAACTATCACCAAGTTTGTAGCTTGGAGACTTCTCTCCTCTTAAAATTGCGACGCAAAAAATTTCTCTCGTTCTGCTGAGTCGAGTACATGGTTGTAAAACACGTGCAATTCTCCAACTGTTTGCATGATTTAATTGAATTATTGTGATTGATACATAGAGGATAAACATAAGTGAGAAGCAACTTATTGCTACGTTAAAATTTATTAGTGAGAATACCCGCACGGAATATAAAAGTACTGGGTCCGAATGCCAGTCATGTCATACTTTTCACTTCTGTTAATCGGTTTAAAGAGCATACCTCCTAGTGCCTTGTCAAACATCACTCCCTGATCCTTTATTGTTATCAGTATGTTTCGGCTGTTTGAAATATCTACATCTACATCTACATAAGTACCCTGCAAGCCGCCTTCCGGCGTGTGGCAGGGGGTGTAAACACCAAGAGTAGAATTACTTTTTTAATTTATTATTATCGCGTATCGTTCGCGGAAAAAAAGAGTCTCTAAAACGACTTGTCCTCGCGTCTATTTCTCTTATTTTACGCTCACTGTCGGATCGGGCAAAGTAGCAGGGGGG
>KZ308439.1:16288-83041 GCA_000376725.2 Ladona fulva
CTTTTCTAATTTTTTTTAGTACTCTCTTTCTTTTAATTTCATTATTTTTTCTTCAGTTCATCGAAAATGTTTAGTGTAGCTATCGTTCTAGTATAAATAGGTGTATGAATTTGTATGGTATATACTCGTATTTTCTATTTAATGCGTTGGTCAGCTACTCAATATCGGGATTGAACTATTAGCTCTTTATGAGTAACCTGTCAAAGTTCAAAGGTCAAAGTCATTTTAGTATCTACGGGTTCAAGATACTCCGTGTAGTTTTCTATTGTAATATTTTCCTACCCTTGGTTTCACATAAACTGTGTTCCGCATTAAAAAAAATTGTATTCCTCTTGCTGCATTTTGCTTTAAGATTAAAATAAGAGTCGATGCTTATTCTAATCAACTTATGAGCGATTTATTCTTCCATTTTTTCAGTTATTTTTTCCGTTTTTCCTCTTTTTACATTTTCTTCGTCTCCATTCTGCTTTTCCTAAAACCACATCTCCATCATTCACTCTCTATTCACCCATCGCTTTTCCCATCTCGATCGCCAGGATCCTTTATGCCTTTGTGCTCTTTTCCTCTCAACCTGAATCTCCTTTCGCTTTATAATCCTATTCCTCAACCCCTTCCTGTCCTCTTTCACCCTTACATTTTTTTACCCTACGCCTACTCCTCTTTTTCACCCTCTTCAACTCCAGTCTGGCCCGTGATAAGGTTCATTACCCCTCTAAAATTGCGTTCTTTGAGATCGATGGTTGAGTACTCCTCTCTTCCGATAATACTACCGGCTTCTTTCCTTCTTTTCCCCACTCTTTCCTTCTCTATTCCATAGAAATGCCGTCACCAATTCAGAAAATTGCCCAGGTATTAGGAGGGAGGCGAAAGCGGTATTATAGTAAGAAAACATCAAAGTATTAATTTTTATACTCCGACAACCGAGGGTGCGCCTCGTAAAAATGCGAGTGGGACTTTTCGGCGTTAATTAAGAGCCATCAAAAGACAACATTCAAGGTTCGATAATTGAATGCTTTCTGTTGCCTTTAAAGTTTGCGAGATTTTCGGGATAGGAATTAAATGGAAATAATATTCCGTGGAATATTTAATTACTGTCAAGCGAGTTCCGAGGGTCTCTGCGGAGCAAAGTTCCGACTTTACGGCCAGATTTAATTTGTGATAGTGGAAAGGGACCATAATGAAGAATATTTTGAGGAATTTCTAAATTATGAAATAGACAAAGAAAAGGGGTTTCTTGAGCATAAATTATCATTTCCAAAAGCTTGTAATGGTATTCTCTGGCTATTATGAGCTATTATGGATCCAAATCTAGAAATTAAAAGTTGGGAATTAATTATCGTAAATTACAGCTTACAATAGTTGAAAGGATTATTATGTAAGATTCGCTCAGCGAAATTCTGCGGGGATTTACGCATCTTGAAGTGTCTGAGATGCAAAGCAACATAAGTAAAAGCTAATGTCAAGGAGGCATAACGTATTCTGAAACGCTAGCAAATGTGACAATACGATTTTGGGCGAGGAACCTGTATTTTTCGAAACGAATCTCAGGAAACAATTAAGTCACTCTTGAAATTCGTTTTTCCTGCATTTGAATTCGAAATCTTACTCGAGAAAAGGAATTCACTTTTATTTGAAATTAATCAAAGCAGATATAGCCAACTCATTTTCACCTGACATATAAGAGAAATTGAGAAAAAAATAATGCATTAATATTTTATGAAGAAGTGAATAAAAGGCCCCCATTTTCCTCACTTTGACCGTGTTTGGGAAATATATTTATTACAAAATTTAAGTAGTGGAAGCATGAAAATGAAAAATTTTAAGACAGGTGGAGGTATTGATCGCTATTACTACTACAATGATACGAATGCTGGATTCTAAAGGATGTAGTAAAAAGTAATGACACAGTTCTGCCTTACATTGCATGAATTTCTTTCGTTAAAACAGTACAAAAAATCCCTCAAAAAAGCATAAACGAGCTTAAAATTCCAGTAATATGACCATTCTAGCGCAAGAAATAAAGGGTTACACTTCTTTAGAAGAATATGCTTCCAACTGGAAACTCGTTTTCTTATGGATGAGTGTTGCTGAGATTCATAGGAGGTGAAAGAATGAATGTTATTTTAATTTTCACATTATTTGGTTCAAAAAATTGCCACCATTCTTATCATAGTAAATTTGTGAAAGCATTCCTCACCATTTCATACTACATGGAGAATGGAGTCCACTACGAGTGATCTCACGAATTTAAGTTGGTCGGTTGCCTGCCTCATTCGTTCCCTATAATCAATAGAATATATACTATATGGATAACCAAACATTGAGTTATGATAAATGTTGGAAAAATTCTCTGTATAAAGGGAGAGTGATTCACATTAAATTTCTCTTCAATGAGTAAAGGGTTTGTGTATCGTTTGTCTTGCATTAGAAGTTAAGAAAGTGCCTATTAGCAACCATTCTTAATTTCCAATTCTTAAGTTTAACTGGCATAATCCAGGAAATCTATTTGCACTGCTGGGTATCTTTTACTCATCTTCTTTTATAATAAATTAATTTAGAACACATGCATATTATTACATTCTACTCGTAGGTTATACCTTGTCATGTTTTCATTTATAATATTTAACTATTCTTTCTTCATTTTTGACTCGCTGTATTTTTGCAAATTATTTCCTCACTACTATGTAGAGAAAATATTTTTAATCCTTCTGAATTTCGGATATCATTTGGTCTCTTCAGCAGAAAAGGAAGTACGGTTTCTGAATTTCCTCGGAGCTTATTATTCTTCTAGTATAATTTATATACTAATTTCTAATAATTTTTCTAGTTCAATTTATATACTAATTTCTTTGGACTTTTCCTTTCATGGGGTAGATTTAATCCTCTTTGTTTACTCGAAGTTTAAGTACTCGCTTGTCTTATTTATTTGTAAAAGCTTAGGTACATCTTATTTTCTACAATTCTTTCAAAGTCGTTTGCAATTCACATTAGTCACGTCCTTTTTTCCTTGCGTCTCAACATAACTCGCGGTTCAATAACTCAGGTGACAAATCGTGATTCATAATAAATACTTAACAAAGCAGCTGTTCGGGAATGCTGTCAAGGATTGATTAAAAATATTGAGTAGAGTTCCAGATAATCGGCTAAAATATGCCCCAACGCCGTCGGCAGAATTAAAAACCCACTATGGATCCATATCTGGGCGAGTAACGTCACCCCCTAGCTCATTCTATTTTAGTCCATAAAGTAGCGTTCAACTACTTCGTAAACTAATTTTCCCTAATCTTAGAAAGCGTTTATCGTATCATCATTTCATAAGTTAGAGGAGAGTTCAGTAATTCGGCTTAACATTCTCATCAAACTTTCTACTTATCTGCCGAGGAAGTTCTTGATAATGACATCTTTAGAATCTAGCGGCGTCTTCGGATATGCACTTTCTATTCGCGATATACTTAATTTAGTTCTGAATTGTTTATTTAGGTACTCCGAATTAGATTAAACAAAATGCGGAGATGCGGAATGCGGATCTTTTAATATATTATTTTTTTATGCAGGAAATAACTCAAGAAGTTTGTGTAAATAATAAATATATGGAAGTTATGACAGTTTCTTTCACGAAACTTTTTATAGCTTTCCAAAGGAAAACATTTGCTCTAAATTGACATTTCCATAGTTGTCTGTTCACAACTGCTAATATTATTACTTTATGTTATTTTATTCTCACCCATAAAAGGTGCTCTTTCTCTTTGTTTCAATATATGCTCTTTCATTTCTATTTCATTCACTGAAGCAAAGCAGCTTGCAATTCTTAGTCAATTTTGCTTGAAAAATAACATGTTATTAATGACTGTAAATAGAATTTGCTCTGGAGTCAATGAAATTTATAATGACGGCAAAGTAACACTTACATGATAAATAAATGCGTTGAACTGGTTCTTTAAGTTCTGAGTATTTGATTTTTAGGTAAGAAAACATATTATGCTTACATTGCAGATTAATAGCATTAAACATGACGTTCATATTAATGTACTTGCGTAATGCAGAAGTTTCATAACTTGGAATCAAACTGTTGGCTTTATCATTTATATATGTACTTACTCTATCAATGAAAAATCCTATGTATAGTAAAAAGTCTTTGTAAGGGAATATTATATAATAATATAATCTAGCATTAAAAGTTGAGTGTGATCGTAATGATGTAATGATCGTGAGTTTATTAATTAAAAATTACATATATTTGAAATTTCTTCAATTCGGTCTACGAGGTATATCCGATTAGCAGCCGAAAGGGCGCAATCACTAAAGAATCATATTGATCTAAGTGGATATTCTCTTAGTACGTCCCTCCTTGGACCCGATTTAATGATCTTAAGAGCAGAAAAATCTTTCCCCTAAAACTTTCCTCGGATAAATTCATCCCAATGATTATTCTCTCTGGATAGTAAGAGAAAGGTTGCACCCCTAGCGCATATGATCCCAGATGCAGAGAAGGAAAAGAAATGAGCGAGAGATTCTTTAAAACAAAAGAGGTCTACCAGGAGGATTTTTCATTTGTTTCCAATGCACCACGATGAATCGAAGAAGGAAAGAATAACGGTGCGCTACCAAAACGAGACGTCGATGCGTTTCTGTCGAGATATCCCGTTTGGCGTCTCGACGCCGTTTCTTTGTCGCTGAAGGAGCACTCTCCATCGTCATCGATGAGTACTAGAGCACCGTAGCGTTTCTGATCCGTTACATTGATTCAGGCTCCGTTTTGCTGCGGTATAGGGTCTAAGAAGGGAAAAAACGAAGGCCCTTGAGAGAGGCTAGAAATCGTGAGGTTATGGAAGAAGCGAGAGGGCCTTAAATTTCCAGAGCTGTCGTATAATGCTAGCCTCTTTCTATCTCCCATTATTCTCTGGTTTTGAAGGGTCGCGTGAATGCTTGGGATATTTAGGTCGCCTCTCGTGCCTTTAGATGAGACGAAATTGAGTTAATCGTGGTGGAATCCAGCACACTTTAGGCCCTGATATTTATGTTTTTATAATTGCTATTGAATAGTCTCCGTAAAAGACTTGGCTTTTAAACCCTTCTCTTCTTTCTCTATTCAAGCATGAGTCTCGAAATGAATTCTAACACGTGCGTGTGTATGTTTGTGTTTATGTTTGCCTCGATTTTGAGAGCTCGACGTCGAACAGCTCTCACACTTCCCGTATTTTGATTTCTGTGGAAATCGATTTCAAGCCTGAAACCAAATTGATGCTTGGCTCTCATTTCTCATCTCATAAGTTTAATGGAAAAGGAGCATGGATTCGTCGCATTCATGAAATGTGTGTGATAACTGCACAGAAGACATGGTCGTTTCCGATTTAAATTTTAGAAAGATTGTTAGCGACAGTTTTATTTTACTGTTAATGATTTTTCGATTTACCAGTTAACGATTATGATCGAATTAGACCGAATTTTTTTCGTTTGGAGAGTAATTCATGAAAGGTTTATTTGATTACAAAATAAGCTTAAAAGGTTTTCAGTAATGCCTCACTTCACACTTTCAAAATCCATTGTCATGGTATTCTACAATAATTGTAGCCATGTTTATATACGATTTATTCTCCTATTCATCGTAATAAATAGGACGTAATTTGGAAAATAACGTATTTTCTTTCAAAGTTTTTATCACCCAGTTTTCATCACCTAGGAAACGCCAAGTCTTTCTGCAAATTTCCATATAGTAACGAAAAATTAATTTCTAATGTTTGGTACAGAAATTTATTTGAATTAGAAAGTTTTGATCTCTGATTTTCAATTTTATTAGACAATTTTACCCGAGGAAGCAACAGAGATGATACCATCAGTCCATCCTTAAATACTTTTGAAATTATGGAGTGATTTTAATGTTTTAACATGTGAACAATTTGAATGTACGCTTACAAATGCTAGCTTATTTGAATTTCGGATATCATTTGGTCTCTTCAGCAGAAAAGGAAGGACGGTTTCTGAATTTCCTCGGAGCTTATTATTCTTCTAGTATAATTTATATACTAATTTCTAATAATTTTTCTAGTTCAATTTATATACTAATTTCTTTGGACTTTTCCTTTCATGGGGTAGATTTAATCCTCTTTGTTTACTCGAAGTTTAAGTACTCGCTTGTCTTATTTATTTGTAAAAGCTTAGGTACATCTTATTTTCTACAATTCTTTCAAAGTCGTTTGCAATTCACATTAGTCACGTCCTTTTTTCCTTGCGTCTCAACATAACTCGCGGTTCAATAACTCAGGTGACAAATCGTGATTCATAATAAATACTTAACAAAGCAGCTGTTCGGGAATGCTGTCAAGGATTGATTAAAAATATTGAGTAGAGTTCCAGATAATCGGCTAAAATATGCCCCAACGCCGTCGGCAGAATTAAAAACCCACTATGGATCCATATCTGGGCGAGTAACGTCACCCCCTAGCTCATTCTATTTTAGTCCATAAAGTAGCGTTCAACTACTTCGTAAACTAATTTTCCCTAATCTTAGAAAGCGTTTATCGTATCATCATTTCATAAGTTAGAGGAGAGTTCAGTAATTCGGCTTAACATTCTCATCAAACTTTCTACTTATCTGCCGAGGAAGTTCTTGATAATGACATCTTTAGAATCTAGCGGCGTCTTCGGATATGCACTTTCTATTCGCGATATACTTAATTTAGTTCTGAATTGTTTATTTAGGTACTCCGAATTAGATTAAACAAAATGCGGAGATGCGGAATGCGGATCTTTTAATATATTATTTTTTTATGCAGGAAATAACTCAAGAAGTTTGTGTAAATAATAAATATATGGAAGTTATGACAGTTTCTTTCACGAAACTTTTTATAGCTTTCCAAAGGAAAACATTTGCTCTAAATTGACATTTCCATAGTTGTCTGTTCACAACTGCTAATATTATTACTTTATGTTATTTTATTCTCACCCATAAAAGGTGCTCTTTCTCTTTGTTTCAATATATGCTCTTTCNAAAAAGTTTCAAGCAAATTGTGAAATCTTTTCCTTCTTTCTTAGGTTTGTACCAAATGAAATTGCGTCTGTTTCCTTATGCTTTTTATTATCATCTCCTTTCTCTTTAGCATTTTTACTCCTTAACCTTTCATTGTTTTACTTCATCTCTCACCTCCGTCCACTTCAGTCAAATTTCCATTTATTTTCTTCCTTCCTCTTATTTCTTATCGCAATTCCTCTTTCCTCTTCTCCCCGCCCTTCTAATCATCCCTTACCCTTGCTCTTTGGACGGCTTTTCAGGGTTCTTGCCGCGTGCCACGGTTTAATGAATACCTCGCACGTCTCACTAACACGGACGTGACCCAAAATGAAAAAAGGTTTTTCATGGTTCCAAAAATATACACATTCTTTAACATTTTTATGTTTGGCTATGTATATCTCGATTATCCGTCACTTATATTAGTAAAACGCATGGGTGTAAATAATCAGTAAGTCAATTAATAAAAGCTACTGCAATAGGATATGAAGCTTGAACTTGATATTAGATAGATGGTTGGGATGGATATAATATTGTGTGGTACCAAGCAAGAAAAATCGGTAATACGTAACATAAACAAGGTGTGCTAATTCAGGAAAAGTGCTGGAAAATAAGCCATCATGCCCAGCCAATTAAGTGTACCATAACGAATGAAAGCCAAGTCGGGGAGGATTCCATCCTGTCTTATTGGTTGCGCAAATATCCACTCCCTGTTAACTCGCTTTGCTCAGTTTGTCCTCGCGGGACTCCTAATTAGAGAAAAAGTCACCATAACCAAATCAAACAAAAGGAAAAGCAGTTACTTTACCCATCTGTGGGAAGGACCTCTTGGCGGAAGCTTTCCCCTTTCGAAAAAAAACTGGGAATAGTTTTCCTTTGGATTGTGAGGGCAAATAAGGGACAGGATAAGGAGGTAGAGATCCCTTTTCTCGCCCACTTCGAAAGGCCATTCGAAAGTGGAATATGGGAAGTCAAACAGAAAACGGGATCGGCGAGTCATGAATCCGATTAGTCTCGCCGTGGAATGAGGAAGAAAATTGGGCGATCGAAATGTCGGTATGAGAAATATCGACTGGATAAAGGAAGAGGGACGGAAAGAGAACGTCGTTTTTAAGACGGAAGGAGTTTAATGGAACGAATGGAATCTGGCGAAATTGAGAGGATGAAGAATCGAAAGGCATTTCGATAGATCGAAATCGATCGATAGTGTAACGCCACGTTCCAACTTTGATGAGGCGTAGAAAAAATGGAAAAAAAGGCCGAGGGAAGCTAGCGACACGGCCTAATGATCTATTCGTCCCAATTCCTCGACATAATAAATGTTTTAGGTGGACGGGGATGAGGAAAAAAATCGGGGAAATTTTGGAGCTGGAATTCAAAGTTCGAATTTGCTCGATTTCCGATGTATTTATGCGCATTTATCGCCTGCGCTGACTTCAAATGCGTCATTTCCGTTAATGCTCTGCTCTCTGAAGATAACCCGCGTACTTTAGCGTTTGATACATACAGATTATCTCCAGCGTTATAATTCATCGCGTCGAGGTCGTCCTCTTTTTTAACGGGTTCATCAAACGGATTGGAAACGAAAGGATTTATTTGCTGATTATTGACGTCGATGCATGCAAAGTAATTCATTCCTCGCGGACTGGGTTCACGAATTTCAATGGGCTTTATCGTTCAGGATATGGCGTATTTGCAAGTAGGTAATTTGCGACGAAAAATCTCTTTCGTATTTGGTCCAGGCACTGCGTTATCTCGCCGTCGGCAGTTTTTTCAGTCCGTGACTTTTGTTCGCAAGATTTGGAATTAATCGCATTGGCTGACTTTCCTGATAGTAAAGAGTCGAAAATTTCAGCCTAAGGCCGTTTGCTTTCCTTCCGCCCATTTGTTTTCAGGTGTGAATACTTACGTTAATAATTCCTTCGAATAAGCAGGATTCTTGTTTATTGTAAATAGAAGATTTATAGATTTATTTTCCATTTTTTAATTGTTTATGTAGAAGTATTTCTTTTCCATGGCGTAAATGTGCATGTAAACAAGAAAATTTGATTGATACTATTTTAACTTAATTGCGTAGGTGATTAGTTTACTTCCGAGTATCAAGCTAACCATCTCTGTGTATAAATATGCACCATTTTAGCCAAATGTGCATGTTTAGTACGATCATATGCTGTTTGACAGACCTGACCAACAGCTTGATTGCGATCAACTTTCTGACCTCAGAAGACGATTCGGCCAATAATCACTAGTTATTAAATGGCTTCAAAGCTACCGTATTTTTTTTTATTTCTTCAAATAATTAACGTCGTATATTATGAATATTATAACAGAAATTACTGCGATGCGAAAATCGAATATAAATCAAGGAAAAGGGTAATTGGAGACTGCAGGTAAAGGCGTACATCCAGGGAAACTTGCAAGGAAAAAAGAAGATGAAAAAAGCGTGACAAGACCGGGACTTGAATACGAATCTCCCGAATCTTGCCTTCAAAGTCGCCTGAACGGCAGATCTGTATGTTCTGGCAAGATAGCTTAGTGGTTAGAGCAACCACCAAAAGTTGGAGTTCTCGGTTCGAGTCTCGGCTCCGTTAGGTTTTCTTGCGAATGTGAATCATATCTTTATTAGCTAATTCGAGTTTATTTATATCCATATATTGCGTTCGTGGACCGTCAAAATATTAGTTCCGAAGTAGATCGAAGCAAAAGCTTTGTTGGCCATCCCTATAGCAATTTAAGAAGTTCTTGTATTATTTCAATAATTTTAAACGACATAAATCTGTAAATATAATTCTGTAGCTATGAAATAATCGTTACAAAATAATTTCCCACTCCTAACTTCAGAATACTATGGAAAAAATCAAAATATATCATTTTGACATTTTATAAATGGCCGCTTATTATTAGCTATACCTACATTTGAATTTTATCGTGTAATGCTCGATCTTCTCTGTCTCCCCAACTTATATACGGATTCATCTCATGTCTTTCTCACTCGAGATATCTTTCCAAGCTCTCTTTTCTCGACTTCCAATCCCAACCAGTTCATTTTTCCACCCACATTCTCCCTTATCTTATTCTTCCTTTACCTGTCTTCCATATCTTCTCTTCCCCATTCAGCCCATAGTTTTTGGTTTCCTTTTCCTCTCCCTCGTTTATATTTTCCATTTTATCACCTTACATATGTTCAAGAAATTTTACATGTGTCCTGCATAACTTTGCTTCTCTCTATCGATTGTTTTATTAGGATTGTTTACTTTATACAAAATTTCATCCTCTTGGGGGTTAAAACCACTCAACCAATATTTTGTTTCCTTATCCTTATGATGTCACAAACGAATATTAATGTGAAATGTTATTTATGTATCAAAACGTATTAGCATTGCATTCATATGAGAATAAAAAACCAGTGACAAGAATGCCAGCGAGGGATGTCGTAGATTTTAAAGAGAGAACACTCAGAATAATAATATGTTGTTTTCTGTTCCCACTAAACAAATAAAAATATGTGCTTGTTGCAATAGAGTGTTCGGTTAGATAACATGAGTAACCAACATTCTTTATTCTAAATATTAGAACAGGTATACCTCAGAGCTACCTTTACCGGAAGAGCTAGCTATCATATTGTTTTATTTTATTTACTATAACTATAAAATTAAGTTAATTTTGCTTCCTTTAAACGTACCATGCTTCACATTATGTTCATGGAAGACTTAGTCCATGATGTGACTACAAAACTGTAATTTCTTTCGGAAAACTTTGCTAATCTTTTACTATTACAAAAGTTATCTTCATTTGTTGATGTACCATTTGGATAAAAAATATTCGCAGAGTTTGAATTTTCCCTTTTTAAAGCATCAATAATTCAAGGCTAACTTCTGCTCATTTTTTCCTTTAGTAACGTTCTTTTCCTCTCTAATTCTTGCAACTTGTTTGCATTTAAAGAAATAATAAACCGTCAAATGAAAAAGTTTCAAGCAAATTGTGAAATCTTTTCCTTCTTTCTTAGGTTTGTACCAAATGAAATTGCGTCTGTTTCCTTATGCTTTTTATTATCATCTCCTTTCTCTTTAGCATTTTTACTCCTTAACCTTTCATTGTTTTACTTCATCTCTCACCTCCGTCCACCTCAGTCAAATTTCCATTTATTTTCTTCCTTCCTCTTATTTCTTATCGCAATTCCTCTTTCTTCTCCTCCCCGCCCTTCTAATCATCCCTTACCCTTGCTCTTTGGACGGCTTTTCAGGGTTCTTGCCGCGTGCCACGGTTTAATGAATACCTCGCACGTCTCACTAACACGGACGTGACCCAAAATGAAAAAAGGTTTTTCATGGTTCCGGGCCAGAGGGTAGAGAAAAAAATGAATTACGCGCATCAATAAAAGGTATTTCTTAGTTATGGCCGCCTTTCTCATAAGGCGGGGCAATTACACAGGAAGGGAACGTAAAATTCAATTCTTGTTTATGCTTCTTTTTATTTTCAGTTTGATCGCATCCACACCAAGAATAATTCTTTTTCCGCTCCAGTAAAAATGCCTTCATCTCGGGTAGGAATTCGATGTAGCTAGGAATGCTTTGCTCGGAATAGCTTTGTCAAATGAAGCATTAAAGAAACTGAACGTTCTTGGGTTTTTACGCGTGTTGGCTTTTTCGGCGCTTGGATAACATTTAATTCCTCCTTCTGTCTGAGAACTGCTGAACTGAAGCGGCAAAAACTTAGAGTTATTGGGATGAAAAATGTGTTTTCTAAGGCAGAATCTAGCTGAACTTTAATGTAACTACTTCATTCACATTCAAGTATTTGTAACGCTTAGGGTTAAGTGCTTAATTATATCTACGAATCTTATCAATGGATTCTAATTTCTTTAAATTTTCCGTCGTTATCAATTTTCTTGCTCCTACTGATTTTTGCTACGTTAATTTTTCAAGATCCGAGATTTTAGTTTGTATTTAAGAAATATGCAGCTTATTGTCCGTCATATTTGCTCATATGATTGGCTTGTTTGCTTATACGCAAATATTTTTTATGTAAGACGTTATAATTCTCACTCCATCTTCTGTTTTAAAGGAAAAATCCAAAAAGTTTGAGGAAAAAGCAGAATATTTTTGTAAGCACAATCCAAATTACTTTAAATATATATTATTTTGAGCAATTGAGACATGATATACTCGAGAATTTTTCATGCAGATGAGCTGAAATTTAATCGTAAGCAACCATGAAAAATGTTTCCCTGCTATAAACAAAAAGAATCGATGTTTGCACAAAGGTAAACATCGCTCCTCCATGTAGTTGTACGGAAATTTAGAGATGTGAAAATTAATTAAATTTAATGCTCTGAAAAGTTGGCCCGTATTCCTTAAACTGCCCGATTCATAGTGAGGAGCATTTTTTAGTGCCACCCTTAGACTTTTACGCGCGTCCTAATTCTAATTTCCAAAGAGCACGGAGTCTCACTTCTATGGAATAATCCGTATACTTTTGTTTTACGGTTCCCATTCTACCTTTTACGACTTCCATCCGCCCTTGCTCCACCACCCACTCCAAAAGGCTTTGGGGAATCTATTCCTGCTGCCCAATCTCCTCCATATTCTCTGCGTTGATTGAATCCTTCCTGCTGGCATTCAGCAATCAAAACAGTGGAGATGAAGACTTCCAATGGTCCCTAGCATTTAAGAGCTGATTGTTTTCTTGCTTCCTCCTTACGAGGGTCTCTTTGGGCTTGTAGAGAAAAAGTCTCGAATGATTACGTAACATACTACATTGTTGAATCTATTGATCTGCTCTGCAAAATTTAAGAAATTCTTAAGTGTGCTATTTTGTTCATCTATTTAAATGTAAGTAAATACGGTTTTTCATTGTATTCTTATAAATGAAACAGAAAAATATCTAGTATAGCAATATATAGGTGCTTCGACAGTTGAGGTAATTTCGCACGTAGGCCCCCACCGGGAATCGAATCCGGATCCGCTTTCTCCGAAATTAAACGCGTTGCCCACTTTGCTCTCCGAAAGCCCTGGAAAACTATCTTCTAGTGTTCTGGGATGAATGACGGCTAGTTCAAATTTAGCTAGGTCAAATTTTAGAACGGAAAAATTTCAGCAGCAGCTTTAAAGAAACTGCCGATGAAGTAAGGAAAGAATTCAGAAGTGTTAGTAGGACCACCAGGGATGGATAAAGTTAAACATCTACAAATATATCAATAGAATTATAATCCATGGCAAAAGGCAAGGATTACAATAGATTTTTATCGTGGGGAAATGATAATAAAACCTGATTAGATCTCAGAGAAAGAAAAACTCACTTTGTAGAGTCCACAAAATGATTTTAATAAGATAGACCTAAGTTTTGTTACAGCGTAAAATCTTCATATGAAAATACACGAAATCTGATCGTAATATATAACCAGAATGGAGGTGGGGTGGGAGAGGAAGCTGGAAAGGTGGACTTTACAAAGTGAGTTGTTCTTTCTGTGATTATGAAGGAGTTCCACCAAGTCACACTTCAAACCGTCATGCTGATTAGATCCAATTCTATTGAACCCAGCTAACGAATTCTGAAGATTACATCTGCAAGCAACTGAATCGCGGCCACCTTGAAAAATTTCCTCTAGTTTAAAATAAGAGCATACGCATCCTAATTCATACTCAGTTAAGCGAATACATTACTATTGTATCTATTCTACATGTACCCTCATTTATTTATAATCTAAATTCATAATTCCTCGATTAATGTACATCTAGTATCTCACCATAAAACCATCGTTGAGCTACTCTACGGAGCAAGATTCTTACAAAAGCCCCGCCGTTGCGTGTTTAGTCGCTCTTGTACGGACACCTTATTGTCTTCCTCTACGTCACCGCACCCTTTTTCAAAACGACCACCAACTAACCAATCCTTAGGAGGGAATAGGCGGTTGAAGCACCTCATGGCGCACGTTTCATCGCATCTCCGCCGCATATCCCACACAACCTCCGCTAATTCCCGAGAAAACGTTGATGACGCGATGCACCCTCAAGCCTCTAGACACCCACGCTGTGCGGAACAAGCGCCGCGAGGGATCTACTCAAGCATCGCCGCTCATCCGTCTTCGCGGGGGACGATTGTTGTCACGCTATGACAAACTTGCGCGGGAGCTCAACGTCGTACGTCTCGTCCTAGCGTAGCTACAACAGGAATTAGTTTGAAGAGTAAGAGGTTTCTTTCCCTCTCTAATGACGAGATTCCGCGGAGATTCTTAAAGTGTTATCTTCTGTTTCGTCGATGGATCACCTCTTGTAATCCATTCATTAGGGAAGAAACTTGGCCGAACTTAAGGTGACTCTACGAGGTAACGGCATTCTCAAGGAATCGGTTTTTTTTGCCTCTGTTCTTCTCGCGAAAATGAATTTTTGGTAATTATGCGAAGGAGAGGAAAAGTTGTAATTTTGATATTTTTTGCATTCTCAGTGATAACCAAAAGATAGTCCTTTGAAGACGTTAGATGATATTTGCCGCAATAATTTTTTATTGTAATGAAATGCAGCTTTAATATAGGATAGAGGAAAATTGATCTTTTCTTTACTTTTGTCTTAGCCTTGTTAATAGATGTAAGCTACTGAGATATGAGGGATATTGTATACTTTCATTCATTTAGGTATATCCTTATTGATTGCTGTGATAATCATCATTCAGAGGGTCATTGTGGTTCACTTAAACGGATTTTTTCCCCGCTTTTGGCATTCTAACTCAGTGAAGAAAATAAGGACAGAATCTAGTTGCCATATATTCTCTGCCAAAGCTTTTTGTAGCTAATGTTGGGATTTGGTGATCGTTCCATTCTTCTGCTTGATGAGGATTAAGACTGTCTGAAAGAGACAAATGAAATTCAGCCATTATTCATAATATGTAATAGTTTTTAATCAATCAATTTAATCAAATCAAATTTTACCGACCGTGGGGGTGGAGTGGTTTGCATACTGAAGCTCCAAACACAAGGTTCCGGGTTCGAGTCTCGGCTAATCGCATTCTTCTGGTTAGGGAATGGTTTATTGTTAATTTTTGTGCATCACCTGTAATTTCCAAATGATTGGATTTTTGTGAGGCAGGGTAATTTTTTAATTAAAAAATATTCCGCTAATAGTAGACCAAGGTATTAGCTAGAATTAAGTAATATGTAAAAAGGTATGTTTGCATTGTATATTTATTTTCCTATCTACTTATAAAAACTTTTTCTTCTCCTTTTCCCTCGTAACTAGTAACATTTTTCCTGCGCAAACTATGTATTTTAACCAACTTTCTCAATAAACTTACTCTTACTTTCTTCACATTTCAATTTTACTCAGTTTTTGAACTAACGTGCACATATCATATCGTATTTTTCGTATAGTTCTTGTTTCTTAATTCTTATGCATTGGACCTATATGATCAAGAAAAATATTCTGAAAAAAATGTATATTTTGAGGTATCGAGGGAAAACGAGACTCTTCGACTCTACCATTCTGCGGAGTCAAAATTGATTAGCAATTTTTTCAGCTGAAGGAAACACGTTTTAACACACTGCGTGTGTTTTGCGTAATTTATTTCATTAGAAATATCCTCGTCAATTTAACTAGAAATCTCCGTACTAAAATATTCTTGTTGATCTACAGAATCAATAGGACCCGACGCGACTACTCACGAACCCTAGAAGTCACGGGACTACTTAAGCAATTAATAATACTAATTATCTGCAACGAATTAAGTGTGAGGTGGCACTCCTTAGCCTTTACTCTTCCCTAAAAAGGTTGCATTTATCCACGAACCAATAGCAGCCTGCTATCACCTGATATTAGCTTTTCAATGCCATTCTCCCGCTGCTTCGATAGAATTTTTACTTGAAAAATTTGTCTTGCAAGCAAAGAAGCTCGTATTTCTTACACGATCATCACATTTTAGAAAGAACTCTGGACTCAATATAAATTTATCATTTCTTATAATTATTTATCACTATCTATTATCTCTATCCAAAGACAGTATCGCCCCTCTGTTGTT
This sequence comes from Ladona fulva, assembly GCA_000376725.2. Lineage (NCBI taxonomy): Eukaryota > Metazoa > Arthropoda > Insecta > Odonata > Libellulidae > Ladona > Ladona fulva. The sequence goes on from KZ308439.1 coordinate 32,301, forward strand.
TTTGATTTCGTTATAAATGCCTCCTTACTGGTGAAGGAGTTACTCGACAGAGTTACTTAATGGTTGCTTGTGCGTGAACAATCCGACATTCTATTTTTCGCACAGCCTTCATCATATTTGATCTCCGCATTATGAAGACGTCGTTTTCGATTTAAGGATGCTTGTCGTTTTTCCCCCTCGTGGGCCTTCATAAGCTACAAATAGATTTCTACGGATTTTGTCGAGTTCCGTGATGCACTTCAGCTACGTTTCTCCTTTATTTGCGACCTTTAGAACGATCTTTACGAATAAATGGCATAAAGGGGCTTAAATAGTTCTTTAAATTATTACTTCCTAAATAAATGCTGCAACCGTTGAAGCACCACCAGTAAATTGAGATGTAATTTCAATTGAATTACGGAATAATGGATAGTTCAAAAATCGGTTTTCACAGTTGGCATGTTCGAATTTTTTTCTTTTCAATAACACTGTGAAAGGAGAAGATATTTGTTGCCGTAATTGACGAGACGATTCTTTAAAAATTGCAACAGTCGTTAAAAGAGCATTCAAATATTCCAAATGCTAGCTCATGCATTCAGAGAGAAAACCTTTTTCATATTCCAATGAGCTATGCAATGCATGGCCTCGTACTAATCACTATCATAGATCAATTGTTAATTGATCATTTATCATTGATCTAATGAACCGTCCTTTTCTGGAAAATGACTCTACGAAATAAACTTTATTAGGTATAATTGGTGCAAAGCGTATACGATCCAAAATAAAAACTGCTATTGCATTATAACGATTAATTTAGTGGTTTTAAACTAGAAAACCATAGCATTCTCGCGAAAATTATTTTTGTTCGGGCACTTTCGGGCACTTATTATTGTAGGGAAGTATTTGTTCGCACTGGAATTTTGCGTACACGAGGATGTATCGAAATTTCAGTAGTGAAGAGAGACAACCTGTATCATGGAGGTTTTAAATTTATCAAATTTATATCCTTCTCACAGAGTCTGTCTTCATGTTTTCGCATACTTGTTCGAATAAATCACGGAATTTAGTTTTAAGTGAGATTTATTGATATCACTAATTGGTGGCGGACACCCCTACGTTCACGAAGAGATGAGCATTATTTTCGAAGTTTTGTGTTTATTATTTTAAAGAGGCAGTAACAAATCATCCAATTATAACACATGGAGGCGCTCCTTCCTTTTAAAACAGGTTTAACCCAGCGTTTATTGCTCTTGAGATGCCCGGTGACATAGGGATAGAAGTAAGCATTCAGTCATAATTGACGTGACGTGAGAATTGATTCGACGTATACAATGGCAGGTTGGATAGGATAGTGTTAAACGATCAGGAAAAGAACACATAGGATAGATAGACGACATATGTATGAAATTCCTTCAATGGTTGATCGAATCTTTAAATTTATGTCAATGTAATTACTGTCAATGTTGTTTAAAGAGATTTTGTTGTGTTAAAATAATTTTTTGTAGTGTTTATATTTTTCGCGCCATGTAATGTGGCTGCTTATTTACTCTAATTGTTGGTAATTATTGATTTAAATTGATGCTTGGTTTGGCGGTTATTCTAGCGTGGTCTTAGCGTTCGTGGTGTGCTATTATGTAGATGTGTGAAGCGGTGACGAAGGACTAATAAATCCAATATCATATATATATTCTGGGATCTCTTCTTCTCCACAAATTATTTCTATACGACGCTGCTTGACCATTACTACCTTATTCCAAAAATATTTGTAACTCTGAGGTTCCATATGTTGACTCAATCCCACCGGGTTGTTCATATTTATTCAGAGTAGATATTAAAATTGGAATACATTAATAAGGTGGTTAGGGATATGTTAAACCTTTTGTACCTTATAAATTAATTGAGTGTGAATGAATGAGAGAAATAATGGAAGTTCTTTCTATTATAGTTAATCAGAATTTTTTAATCATTAAGTAAAGAAGAGCATATTCCCAATATTTTCATTATTCGTATTCTCTGTGAAACATTTAAAAAAGATTTCGTCCACCTCTGTGCATGCACAAGTTTCTGCAGGCCATTCCTGAGCTTCACTATACCTTTAGTTTTCAGTGTGTATATCTAACATTGTTTTCTGTAAGAGTATTATATACATGCGTTCCATTTCCAAAGCCAGCTATATTGATTATTTATTTGTCTAAATGTTTGTACCGCAAGTTATTTTACCCTATAAATGTCCACGAGTCTTTATATGTTTTCCACAAATGTGCCTTTGCTTTGTTCGTTACTTATGTTCTTTTTTCCGCTGTACACGCAAGATCCCTTGAGCATCTTTACCGTATTTTATTGGAAGAAGAGCAGGAATGTATGTCTGACCTAGATTGTGGAGCATTACAGTAAACAAAAAAATAAATGTTAAGGTATTAATAAATGAAATGAATGAGTCAAAACAAAAAATGCTACTGAGTATGGTCTCAAGATGTTCGTGTATGCGTTTCGATTCAAATGTTCATTTTCTCGGAGTCCTGAAGGATAGTTTTTGAAAAATCACAACAACGTAGTAGGGATCTTCGCGACGGATACTCTTCTGGGATCCAAAGCAGCCCAATATCGGTCCACGTTCGTTATTTTAGGCTCAAGAAGATAACGCAGGAATCACGAGCTTTGATTTTCCAATGTTAAGGATCGCCGACACAGTCACAATTAATCCCGAAGGAAATCTGACTTTATTATCTCCAATCCCGAGAACTTTTTTGCTCCGCATCTGATTCAGATGGAATAACCGTCGGGGATGGAACCCACGTATTCCACTCACGGTCCTAGAAGGATAAAGGGATATACGTTGGGGAGGGAGAAGGAATGCGTGGGTGGGGGAAGGAGGAGTGGAGGAAAGAAAAGGTGGGCATCCGGGCACTTTCTTTATGATCCGATTGTGGGGGTTCAACCGCCGCGAATATCAATGGCGCTGGTGAGGGTGGAGGGCATGAGAAGTAAAGGGATCATTGAAGGCGAAAAAGTGACAGTCGTAAATTCCGGAAAAAAGGGGCTCTTTGCAACTTTAGGAATGCAGAAATTACGGGATTGGCGGAAAAGTGATGATTTAGTCGTCGGCGAATTACTTATTTATTGCAGTTCGCGGGGAATGGCACGGCTCTTTGGAATTTTTTCATACGCCGCGCTTGTCGGAAATTAAAAGAGGTCGCATTAATGAATAAAGGTTATTTCCGAGGGTGAGATTTTAGTATAAATCAAACAGTCTTGTAGAATTATGCACAAAGACCGCATTAAAGAATTAATCCGCAAGCTGAAATTGAGACGAAGCTGAAGAAAGCGTTTTTAAGTTCACCATTTTTGGCCCAGGCATCAAGCAAATGCATTTGAATGAGAAACGTGTTAAAAAACGAAATTTCATTTCATCATAAATTAAGAATTAAAGAATTTTTATACTTTTTCGTATCCTTGATCATGCACTTAATGAAAGCTGTACCTTAAATCCCGATCAAATTTTGTTAGCAGGCATAATATGTGAACATAGGCATGATTATGTAAGCTTGAAGGTAAAGAGACGTACTTTTTCCACAAGATTTTAATACAGACACGACCAGGTTTCAGCAAATGATCGCCATCATCAACAAAAAAGACCTGATAATGGCGATCATTTGCTGAAACCTGGTCGTGTCCGTATTAAAATCCCGTGGAAAAAGTAGTCTCCTTTTCTTCAAACATGGAATTATTTTCACAAAAGATCACCAATGTCTGTGAATTTTATAACTATGTAAACTGCTTTATGAGCTATGAATGCAAATAAATGAGAAGGAATCATTAAATACTTAAAAACATATGTGAAATTTGATAGAAACCTTAACTTGCTCTCAATTACTAGACTATACTATAGCAAATATGGTGCTATATATCGTATACGACCGTCAGCAGAGGTAGCTAAGATGTGTTTCATTTCTGATGCTTTGCACTACGAATTATTCGGATTATAACTTACTTTCAGAGACTTACTTTCAGAGACATTACAATGATTTTCAGTCTAAATAGTACCAGAGTTTTGAAAAATCCACGTAGGCAGTCTATACATTTTATCGTGGTTATACCATAATTTTTAGCCAATCAGTCAGAGGAAAAATCCCAGCATTTTTTCGACCTAAATTCATTTTTTCAGAACGTGAACCCATTAACATTTTGGAAAGATATTTTACTGTTATAATATTATTATTTATGATACCTGCAAACCGCTTGAATTTGAAAGAGCTGAATCTAGATTGAGAAAAAACGGTTGTTTTCCGTTCAAAAATCAAAAAGACAACGTAGAGTTGGCTTAGTAAAAAAACATTTATTTTCTTATCAAATCGAACATCCTTGGAATCTGAATATTTAACAAAAATGATCTTACACAGTGCGCGGAAATTCATATTCCATACAAAGGATCAATACATCTATAACTGTTTCGTATTATTGATAGATCATGGTTAGATATTGCATTGTCAATAATTGTTGTAATATATCAAAAGAGTCTCATAGTGAGTAATGTATCTTCAGCAGAAATTCATTCGTAATCGTCCCCCTTACATATTCAGCCGAATCAATAGGATTAGAACGCAATACCTGTTAATAACCAATTCCTGTTAACGCGTAGCCTGTGGCTACACGTTAACATTTAAACTAAAAAAATCTCAACACATGGTATCAGAAGTTAATTAATTGATTTAGGTAAGCTCAACTCTGATTAAATACTAATGAACTTACTGTGGGCTTTGAAGATGTAGGCGAGAATTCTACTTTTACTCTGTACAGTCTATTTTTCCTAAAGCATCGTTGACTTGAAAATCCAATTACGAGTCGATGATTATCACATTGAAAGCTTTGTATTTAGTCTTCCGAATTCCTAAACGGCCTTCGTTTAATCGCCTTTGAAAACGCTAGAAGCTAACCCGCGCCTAGTATTAGCTCCATAATCTTTGCATTTTCGTTCCGGACTCGGGAAAGAGGAAGATGTACGTTAAATAAAAGACTTGAGCGAGCTTATAGTTCGGGTTATCGTAAACTGCGTATTTAATTATCTAATGCCCATTATCGCGGGAATTTCGGTAGCGATGAAATTCGCAGCTTCTTTATCTCCGTCTTCCTCTTTCCTCGATCGCTTTGGGTAAGAATTTCCCTCCATTCCCTCCTTGCACCGACCACATTGGAGCAACAGAATTGCTCTCATTGAAACTCGGCAAAACCGAGCCAAATCCCGTTAGCCCAGGAGCGGCGCAAACGCTTGCGGCTTGGGCTCGGCGAAATAAAAACATCCTCCAGAAAGAAAAATAGAAGAAAAACCCCGTTTTCCTTTCGCGGAAAAAGGTAGTTCACGCTCAAATTCGACCGTAGAGGTGGAAAGAATTTAATGGCTAAATGGAAGCAGTTGAGACGGAGAAAGCTAATATATTAATTTTCGAGCAGGGCTCACAGTGCGTTTGAAGTAATTAATTCGGGTATCCAGTATTCTGTTGCGGGAGCTCCGTTAATGAAGTGGTTTTATTTTCGGTTTATCACCGAATGAATTTTCCGTCCCTCTTAATCCCTCAACGTGATTTATCTCTTTTTAGGTCTGCGACTGGGAGAGTATGTCGAAAATATATGACGCCACTCGGAGTAGAGGCTGCTGCCGTTTCGAACGAAAAATTACAATGTATCTCATTTTTGTTACTCGTTCCTAATTCATTTATAATTTTCAGTTTCTACTATTACTGTCCTCATGAAACTTTCTGGAGTCTTTTCTCGATCTTTGAGAAGATCGTGAGGTCTTTGACTGTCTCTAGTGTAAGGACGGGTCAGGAAGCAATGGGAAACTGGGTCATGTGATTGGGATTTCGAATTCTCAATTTTTTTAAAGCTCACTTTTATAGTTTTAAAATTAATGTTTACCAGTTTCCATTTATATTCCTACGCCCAAGTATCCGAACAAGAGCTATCCAAGTTCCCGAAATATTTTCAGAATTATTTATTGGACAGTTTATTTTGAATTTCTTTAGGGAAGAATTTTGGTTTAAATATTCTCCATCTGGTTCTTTTAAAATCAAGATGAACATTAACATAATGTGTTCTGAAAGTAAACACATTTCCTTGGTAAATTTCTCGTGAATGAGAGCAGCTATAACATCCAGCATCGTGGACGTTATACATGTTCTGCTCGCAGAAAAGGAAAACATTATTCTAGTACGAAATATTCAGTAGGAAATTCGTGGATTCGTGGCGGACCGTTGAGACCAAGTCTGGATGGTTCTTAGAAGGCCTGTTAATCCTTTTCCTTCCCTTGTTTCCAGACTTAGTTTCCGCCTGCAGGTACCAACCACCGATAAAACGGCTTTTGGAACGTTTTAAACCTCCAACCAAATCTTCATTTATTTTCGCACGCAAATAACTAGACCATAATTGTACGATCGGCTTAAGGCAGTTTTGCGGATTTTTGATTTACTTACGGCATGAATACCTGTATTTGTTGCGAAACATATCAACGATGGTTAAGAATATTTTTTAAGGATCTATGTAATAATGTTTATATGTAAGGTTACATTTTATCCGCATGATTGAAATCTATATCTCTTTCGTATAAACTTCCATATTGCTCCCTGAGACTGATTCAAAAGCGGAGTCAGAACGAATAACAAAATATTCATAGGCGATATCCAAGAAAGAGTGGAAGAGCTTGGTTTCCGCAAAATACGGGTTTGATTTCAAATTTATCATTTGGTCACGAAGATATTTTTGGCTCAGAATTAACAGAAAAAATTAAACCCTAAGAACGAATTGCTCTAGCAAAGAAATGGATAGGTATTACATTGATTAAAGTTTAGTCAAGTGTATATTTCACATATACTGTCATGTGGCTTTATGAAATGTTATTTACTTTTTATCTTAAATCCGTTCATAAAACGCATTCGATTGTGTTCATGGTTATTATAACTTCACAAATACTTTATATTCTTCAATTCCAAACATTCCTGAAAGACAATTCGTCTCGTATAAATTAAATATTAGCAAAAGTAATGAAGAATTTTTATGAAAATTTTGTATCATAGGCGATGTATCGTAAAATGCGTTCAAGTAATATTATTGCTCTTTGGCATGGTGAATCCTCCTTCGTATTTAACTAAGCTGTAACGCTCAAATATAAAGAATTCGGATCTCTAAAATTTCTGAAACATTTTTGAAGGTAGATAGACATAAATAGACTCGCCCCAATTTAATAATTTTGTCTGTTTTTAATTAACTCGAAATAAACTCAAAATTAACTAAATATTTACTCAAGATTAACTCAAGAATAAATTTAAGGTTCAATAATACTGAAATTAATATCGATTTTAAGAGATGCAATCCTTCGTAAAACTACGTTCATTTTAGAATGTCGGAGAGGAAGTCAAGACTATCACCGTAGGCATATTCCGAGGAATAATTTTAAAGCAGACGAACTTCCCTTTTGGGATTAAATTGTGGTTATATGATGTTAGTTAGAATGATGTAGATATATCTCAATTTTTTCCTTTTTTTGTATATATGTTCAAATATATTATTTCCATTTTTATTCTTGAGTTTTTTCAAGTAATTACTCGTTTGCTAATGTATGAACTTAAATTTTCAGTAATATAAAATTTTAATTAATATTAAATCTCGTCATTTTAGCTTTAGTATGTTTTTATTATTCTACGAATCGTTAGGAATGTAATTAAAATACGGCTGTGAATGAATTGGACGTTTAAAATGCTCCAAGAACTGTTTAACACCTCTGATTATATGTATTGCAATATTTTTAGCTTTTCACTTCTGCTGCAAGATTTTCATTCCTTTTTATTATATTTTTTTCTACAATGAAATTAGTTTTTACTAAAAAAAATTTTAATTTCTTCATACTCTACGTTTTTTATTTTCTAGTTTTAACGCTTAATTTCCGACATCGGCATATGATATTTTCATAAGTTAAGACCTCCTAATATTAATTTTGTCCCATACAAACTTTTGGTGCAGGTTGAATAATAGACCAGTTTTTTGTTTCAATCAACATCAGAGCTATTTTTCGTTCAATTTTCGTCAGGTGCAGCTAGATGACCTCATACAACGGCATTTTATACGTGTAGGTCCTTCAAATTTGTCGCCTTTTCTTATGACTCCAGCCTCGCGAAAACGCTACTCCTCGTAATCTTCTCCCTTCTCAGTTAAGCCACGGGCTTAAATTTTTCCCGGCGAACGTCGTAAAATTGATCACCAGGAGCAAAGTCTTGATCAGCCGTCCATAAAGCTTATTCTGACGGATCACTTCGCGCGGAGATGGGGTAATTAAAATAACCCGCTCAGTCATCAATTTCTCATCGAAAATGCATTGGAAGTGTATTAGCGCGCATAAGAACGCAACGATCCCGGGCATCGATATTTTTTAACATCGTCGCAAATCGTCCGAAAATATGTCCGTAATGCGCTCTTCACTGGATAATCTCACGCCTACATTATGGGTCTGAGCGCGATGGTAACTACGGAGGGAGAGAAGTATCTTGAAGGGGCGATGATCATTTTTTCATCGAATATCCATTCGCCATTTGCGTACCGAGGAGTAGCGGGATTTCTCCGATCAGTGGCGTGGAAACCGAGAGTAAGGGCAATATGATTTTTACACCAAGATTTAAATTAGAAGATTTAACCAAAGGCACTTAATATACTTAATAAGTTCAAAGGAAATACATTATCAGATATAGCTGATATTTTGCTTCCTACTTCTTCATAGGCCGTTATGATACTGCGGGAAAAATCAGAGGAATTGATGTTAGAACTAAGTCGTTTTAAGTATTCATGGAACGATACTCGGAAGTAACTTATTAGAGAATAAGATTCATGGTGTATGCATTGCACATGCTGAAAGACGCCTTGTGTGGTACATACGTAGATGTAGAAGAAGATGAGCTAGGTATTAAATAAAATGATTAAAAAGAAAGGGTTACGGAATGGGGGAGTAAACAGTGTAATGTAATTCTGGAATTTGTTCTGTTGTTCTCCTTTTATTAAAAATATTCGTATTTAATAAGTTATCAATCTGGTTGCGCCGCACATTATCTCGATTTCGGTTCATAGCGGTAGTATTATTATTTTAAATATGCTTAGGCAGCTATGGTTATTTCACATGTGAGCCCTCACCGGGGTTCAAAGGATCACTTTCATCAAAGTCGAGCGCGTTGCCCACTTGGCTTTTCGGAGGCCCGATTCCAGTTAGTTATCGTTACCTAAATCAGAATTCGTCGAAAAAACCAAACGATGACAATATAATTGGAGATATTAAAATTTTTACCAGAAAGGTGTCTATTAGGTAAAACATTCAAGCTACTAGGTAATTATTCAACTGCAGATGCGTATTACATGAGGGTATTTGAGAGATTCGGCAATCGAATGAGAAAACGTTAAGAAATCCTACGAACTCATTTTTGAAAATCGTACTATAGGACTTGGGGCAGCGAGTGCGCAAAAGAATAAGATTTACAAATTTTCATAACCAATTCCATATGTATTCGGGACATTTTCAGAATGAGGATTTAACTAAGATCTTTTCCTTTTAAATTTTTCATTCTACGATTTATTTCCTATCAATGTTACTGAAATAACCATATACCTATTTTAGTCGTATCATGCACGAATTTATTCCTTATTCTGCGTAACTTAATATGATGATGTTTCTCTTATAACCCATATTATGCCATTCGAGTACAGCACCGAAAAGGGTATGACACTTGAACGGGACTCATCAATAAGAAATTTCTTTTCGACAAAAAGATCTTAGAATCTAATGGAAAAACCAAAAAACATTGCTATTAAATCGACATTTCCTTCCATTGCGTCAGTAACTTAGTGATTGAAATAGAGCGATATGGAATACGGAAGTTAATAGTAGTAGTATTGTTAAAAGTGCTTCGATAGCTAAGGTCATTTCGCACGTGAGCTCCCACCGGGAATCGAACCCGGGACCGCTTCCACCAAACTCAGAGCGTTGCCCACTCGGCTATCTGGGAGCTACCAAGCTAGTTGGAGCGAGATATCATAATATCATTAGAAGGTGACAATATGGATAAGGAAACATTACCTTAGGACTTGGGTGATCCTAAGGGATCGAGTTCAGGATATTGCTTTTTTGTAAGGAGAAAGCAGAAGTTATTTTAAAAGTTACAACGAGGTGCTTGATAATCAAAACCATCCTCGTTTATTAACATAATAGAAAACCATTGATTTGTCAACGGCTATTTCAAAATTGAGCTGAAAAATAGGTGTCCTTCACCCAAGGGTGACGTTTACCGGACGCGGTGGCGGAGTAGTTGGCGAACTGGCAATCCAACGCCAAGGTCCCTGGTTCGAGTTCCTGCTAATCACAATTGCCTGTTTAGGGAACCTGCTGAACATTTTTTTTTGTGTTCGTAAACGATTATAATTATTAAAACGAATGTAATTGAGATTACATTAAGAAGTTATTATTATGAAAGGCTAATCTGTAATATAGGACCTATTGATGCAAATCGCAGCATTTATATAGAGCGTAATATAAAGTTTTGATAATTACAGAAGATAAAGAAAGTGTATTTAAATAAAACTTAAAAACCAGCAGAGAAACTGGAAGTAACCCTCTTGTAAGCAAGAAAATGGAGCATAAGATACGGAAGGTGAACAAAGGATAGAACGATGAAATGGGGGAAAGAAACCAAAGAAGATTGGATGAGGAGTAAACGGCGGCTGGATGTGGAGGTTTTATGAATGAAGGTGGATAGGTATGGCTAAAGTTTTAGTACCGATAGTTGGTAGGCGACCATGGAGAGAAGGGCGCTCTGGAGAAGTTTACGTGTCCTGCGAGATGAAGCCACAGACTGAGGGAGCGATTGGGCCGCAAATGTTGGCTGAGATGGGAAAGGGAGAGCGAAGAAGACGTGAGGGGCATGAAATGGAGGAAAGTGCGTGGGGAGAGAGAGAAATGGAAGAATAATAACACGTTCGTACGGAGGAAGAAAGGAGGAGAAAAAGGTGAAATTTTCAGAGGTGCTAGCGAAAGAAAAGATTTCGCGACTGAATCTTTCTCGAATGCAGTGGTAAAGGTTTCGCTCCAAATCCCATTGTTTGGTCGGATCAGACTAGGAATTTGAAAGCATTATCTCCACGTTCTATAAGTTTATCAGTTTTTGTATTGCTACGCGTGTTTTGGCACTACTTGTGTTTCTGGTCTTCGATTATTAGAGACTTTGTAGAGTTATAGTCAAATGTATACTCAAAGTACTTTTTATTGTATTTAATATTTCAAATATGGTCAAAGTGCTTATAACTACGTACATTATATCATAAAAGTTGACTATATTCTCAAATGACCACCGTAACGCTAAAAGTCACAGCTCAAAATTAAGGTGGAATATCTTTAATGGCTTTGGTTTAATTCGAGCAAATTTATCACCTGTGATTATATTATCCTTACGTGACTTAGTAAGAGTTAAGAAATATGTTGGTATCTGTTAATAACTGAGAGTTCTGGCAATTTTCTTCACGAATCTATACCAGAAAAATGCTATCAGTTAGAATACACTCCAGGAAAGTAAATGTAGTCATCAGGTTTTGTATTTAGGAAGTAACTATCGATTGAAGTACAAAGTAATTTACGTATTTCTTTCACAGGCGGAAGGTTTTGAAGGTATTTTCCTCCTTTCTAAAGCTAATACGAAAATCTGTTCAAACTAAATAATCCTTTTATTCAGAGTCCTGCCAAGTTCACGAACTTAGCTGTCGCATCTCGTGTTACACAATCATTTCCACTACTTATACAAGGTTCTGATTGTTGATCCTATTTCCGCATCCAATTGTAGAATTCGATATCATCATCATTTGCGTTCTACATTTGGTCTGTGAGAACTTCTTAACCGAGTTCTCGATTGTTCCCTTGTTTCTCTCCGAAAGTCCCGAAACCTACTTTCATTCTTTCTGAATTCACTTATCTACCGAAACCCTTTCCAATACATTGCTATTTAAATGTTTCCTATTTTTTTCTAACTTCCATTCAATTACCCCTCAGCTTATTCTGAGATGGTAACCTTTCCAAATGGATTTCTCCCTTCACTCCATTTAATTTTTATTAGTTCCCAGATGCCTTAAATCCTTTATCAAGCGTCCTAATTCTTGATTCTGTACTGCCACTTACTCGTAAGAATTGTTCTAAATGCAGAAAATTCTGAACTACTGAACATACTGGACTGATAACTCTGGAGTACTCAATGCATGCAAAAGAAATATATTGGACCAAAAAGTAAATTATGTTTATAGATTCTTAAAGAAATGTATTAAATCGATCACTTTCAAGCTTAGGACATGAGAAAACTAAATCACCATTCTCAAGCCAAACAGATTCAAAGTACTCATACATTTAACTTGGTTAACTTCTGATTTCGCATAGTCAATTTTCAAATTTTGTCCCTAAGTTATGAACATAATAAATCTTCACTTAAAAATTATTTCTTTATTATGTTAAATATTTAAACATAATTAGTATGAAGACTTTAGCTGTTATAAGATGAAATTATGACGGCTTTTAGAAATACGGAATTTTGGAAAATGATGTTTTGCCAGCTGCATCGTTGGCGAAACGTCATCATTATTGATAACCACTACGTTTCCTCTAAAACCATCCCATCATTTAATATTTGTTATACGCACTTCGCCGTTGTAACCATGGTAGTTGGACATCCGAAATTCTTTTAATGATTATCTTCAGTGAAATGGAAAATGCTATTGACAAACAATCTTGGGCGACTGCAGTAAAGATCTGCAACCATATGAGTTGACGGAAAAAAAATCCATTGCATTTTCCCTTTTTAAATACAATTTCTGTTCTTAAGTAAACCTTAATTCATTCAATGTTTTTTCTTTTAATATGTATAAACGTAATCTATTATGTGTCAACGTATCCTGTTAAATATTATTCCACGTTATATTAAGTATTCAATTCAAAATGTAATACTTTCTTCATCTTGGCTCGCTGTGATTATACAGAACTCGATTGCAGATCTGTTATGACAGCGTGCAAAATTTCTGCAGTGTATCTGAAATAAACGTATGCCTTAAAAATGCATTAATCGATTCCAGCAAAGCTGGGAATGGCTTAACTCAAAAGAGGCGAAATGTGGGTGAGAGAGAAAAGGGTATAGTATATTACTAAAAAAATATTTTCGATAGATTGGTTGGTGACTTTCCGCATAACAGGCGATGTTATGCCAGAGTGGGCCTCTGTTCTACGTAAAAGTCGTTCCTAATATAATCTCTTCTTATAGATACAGACAAACAACTCAGTTTAAAGGTCACGAAGGTTGTGAGAAAGTTAATTTCACGATATGAGAAAGCAAGTCAGGGAAGTAAAAAATGCTTACTTCTCTAAATACAAATTAGTATCAAAAAAGTAAAGTGATGTGAAAAATACGAAATATATTAAAACATTAGTTTAAGTTGTTATGCACAATCAGAAGCACAAGATTCGTCTGGTGAAATGACATTTAATTAATACAATTCAATAATAATAATGATATAGTTAATAATTCATATTTATTAGTCACTCAATGAGTTTACGGAGTTACGGAGCTTCACATTTTTTTAGTAAATCACCTGAGATTTATGCGGTAAGACTTAAGATAGAGCCGGAAATATTCCATCCTCTTTGAAGATTACACACGTGCTCTTGTAAGTCTTACACGAAATTTAAATTACCGGGAGTACCCGGAGGACCGGATTGCATAGTGACGAGGAAGGATGCTTAAAAAGGCGGGATTAAACTCGTAGGAAGTAGATCAAAATGTTTTCGGTGTATAAACAACTTCATAAAACCGATTATTATCTACGAGATAGGCCCCGATCGATTCATCTTCAAGGCTGTTCCTTCACGCTAAGAGATATTTCCTGGCCTAGGGGGCAACATTTTTCTCCCGAACAATCTCAAAGAAGATTTTAAAAGTGTCTTTGAAGGAGCTTCGCTCAGATTTTTTAGCAGGTATCAAAGGGAGTGCGGGCTAAAGAAGTAGAAAAAAGGCTGAACATCACGTAGGGAGGCGGGAATAAAATCCGAGTTGGAGTCGGAAGCAAAATAAGACGTGATGGAGCAAAAAGGAGGAGGAGATTAAGGCAGTTATTGGAGACGGGCCGGACGTCCGGGCAATGCAGAAATTAGGCTGAGGAGCAGCGGGAGAGAAGAAATGGATTAGGGGAAGCAAGGCAGTAATAAAGGGATGAAGGGTGGCGAGGAAGGAACGCGGCACGAAGGAGAATACCGGAGATAATCGCCTTTGCAGTTGAAAACGGCAGGGTGGAGGTAGGAAGTTATGAAGGTTAAATAAAACGAGTTTGTGCAGGAGACGGCTTATAGAACAAATTGAGGCTCTTCATCATGACGGGATTGAGATGAGTGAATCAGTGCATTCCAATTTTTCAAACGCTTTGTATATCTTTTTCCTTGATGGAAAGAGTATAGAATAATGCCATACTGCTACTTACGAACGCATGAGAATTACGACCGAGCACATATGTTTTGTATAAAACCATCGGACTTAACTATTTGGAAATCCATAAAACATTATTAAAATAACTTAAAGAGAAACGGACACGAAAAAGCCTTTGTAAATCACGCGCCCTTGTATACTGTTTCCGGAACGATATAAGGAAATGTTCTGGCCGGGTAGATCAATGGATAGAGCAACCAACCGGGAATTGGGAGACCTTGGTTCGAGTATTGATCCCGTCAGACATTATTCATATCCGTTTCTCCGTAGGATTTTTCCTAGATGCTCGCCTTTACGTGCCAATTCACCTTAACTCTTTTCCTCGAGAAAAACAATTATGTAAATACCTCAGTTTTATTAGAAACCCTTCAAGTTTCGTCTTCTATACAAACATCCCCAACAGTGGTTCAGGGAAGGAATTTCATAATTTCCTTTCTTACCCATACCTGATGATATTTACATTGATATATGTACATTAGATTAATGATATTTATGTCAAACGAAATCCGTCGTTTGTACAATAAACGGTGAAATTTTACATATCCATTCTATTCTATTCCATATTCCATTCTATTTTTTTAACATTCTCTTCCATTATTAACAAGATTCTCTGACATCGAATAAGTAATGTTGATAATTAGAAATTAGAATCATTGATAAAGGTAAATAAGCTGTCATTTTGCATGTGCAATTTATCGTACTCTCTTGTAATTTTCTTAACCTTTTCAATTCTTTCTTGAGAAACAAACAGTTGCACGATACAAACTCGTGGAAAGGGATGGTAATTGTTCTTCTTATTCCTCCTGATGGCATCTTAGCTTGAAGTTAGTGCCCCATTTCTGGTTTATACGTAATATTTACTTGATTATATGCTCTTTCAACGCAGTCGATATTCAATGCAACTATTTATCAAGGGTGTGCAAGCATTCTCATCTCGTCCGTGTCTTAAAATATCCTCAGCCCCGGGCTTAAATGTATCATTCAATCCGCCATCCATCGTCAAATCAGTACTTTTTATATTGTTATAATCTAACGTGGAAGATAACGTTTTAAGGGTTTGAAATAGCTTACAATCTAAAACTCAAGGACGCAACGGTGGCTATGCGGTAGTGACATATTCTATTCTCATTCAAGAAAACTGTGGAATTCCTGAAGGATTTTATTCCCTTTGCAGGTTTTATCATTATTTATGATCTCTTCCATTAAAACTTTTTAAAGCCAAATAGTGACTTTAAATCTATTATTCGTGCCAGGAATCGGCCATGGGGGAAGGGGGGTCCGAGCAATCCAATAAATGCTAAATTACCTACAATCCACGGACAGAAATACTTTCGCGCAAAATCTAATGAGAATAGAAACCTTTATTTCAACATGTATAATCTACAACGGTACTTGTATAGCATAATTACGAGAGGCCATCATCTCGCATACTTTGGTATAGGCTATGTTCTCAAGGGGGGGTTAGGACTCACAAACCATCCCCTTGGATACGCCCTCATATCTTCTTGCTTTTTATCAGGTAATAACGTACGATCGTTGTTTTTAATTTAATTTTATAAAATAAACAACCTCCAGAAGTCAAGAAAACGTACTTTACGTTCATCTCGTATGAAAACGTATTATGGGCTCCTGGGTTCTAACCCGGGCCCTTACAGAGATGAAAATAGTTTTCGTGTGGGTTTCAACATCGTAGAAACACAATGCAGTTTGTTTAAGATCTCCAAAGCAAGCCGTTTCTGAGATAAATAGGGTGACGGACAGATGGACGGACGGACAGACATTTGCTTTTTATACATACATTATATAAACTGGTCGATCAGTTTTAGTATATCTCTACTGCTAGCCTTGCCTTTAACTTGTGCGATCATTACCTGCATGACCGTAAATAAATTCCAGACCATTATACGTAGAAATTATAACCAATCACTTTAAGTTTCTTTTCTATTGAAACATTTATGATCGCAAATTCTTTATTCCCTAACAACAGCAATTAAGAAATAAAACATGTTGAACAATATTAGCTAGTATACATAGGCACAAATAGGATAGAATAACTATCCTACCGTATGTGTACATTTATTTAATGTAAGATTGTCATTCCATTTATTTTAGAGTTCTGCTCTCAGCAGCCCCCTTATTTAACTTATTTCATCAAAATCTGAGGAAACAATTTTCCATCAGCAATGCAAGATAAATGATTACCTGAAATTGTAATAGAACGATATGTTTCCATAATATAAGAAAGGAAGAGCAGACAAAAAGAATCTGGGGAAAGGGAGGAATGGCAAAGAAAAAGCAGGCCTAACTGATTGACTGACTGATTAATCAGGATATTTATTAGATCAGCAGTTGAATTTTAAGAAAATTCCCTTGCCCTAGGAAGAGGGAGACGAGAGTGGAAAAAAATCTCGAAGATATAGGATGATGCAGAAAAGATGAGACACCGAGATGGGAATTGAATAGATTTAATCTCGAGAGGACTCGGATTCTAGGAAAAGTTGAAAGCGTAAGAGAAAATGAGATGAAAATTTTATGAATAAGAGATAATTTGGATAGAAATAAGACATAAGGCGATGGAAGGAAAAGTAGCTCTGAGAACTATCACTTCTTCCAAGTTTCTCTTCGCAAACAAAAGAGAAATAAGGTTACCATTCCGCATGTAAAATTATTAAAGAATTTGAAAAACGGAATAATAATGTTGAATGGAAAAAAGGACGCGTGAAAGCAAGAATAATTTTTGAATGGTTTTCACAATCACCTACCGATATTTTTTAGTGTTATCTTTAAGAGGATAAAGGCAAAATTAAAGAATTATAGTAGGTTTTATTTAAATAACGTGGGAATTTTCTTAAATTATTCTTCATAAAAAATGGAACATATTCTAACTTAACTATCTTAATTTCTGTAACCGACTTAGGAAAATAGACTGAACGATGCATGCTCAACCTGCCGTACATATAAAGGTTGCTGTAGATATGTAGATGAACTGTCACCTACTATTTTCCTAATAAAGCGACGAGAAACGCATGGTTTACATGCTTTAAATTTACATGTAGAAAAAAATGTCTCTATCTACTATTTTCCTCCTAAGAACAATTTTATTTAGACAGAAATCACAAACCTGATTAACACAATCGTCCCATAGATATAGTAGAGAGGACATTTACTAAATTTCTCATTCCAGTTAGAAACAATGAGATACTGGGGTAATAAAAAAAATAGTGAAAGGAACGGTAATTGTATTAAAATAGTAATAATTTTAAAAGTGCTTCGACGGCTAAGGTAATTTAGTATACCTCAGGGAATTGATCCCGGACCCGCTTTCATTAACGTTGAACGCGTTACCCACTTTCATTCATCCGGAGATCCCAATTCTATTAACATTTCCTTAAATAGAGAACAACGGAGCAGAGGTTTAGAAACACTCCGTAAGCCGTCTTTCGGTAAGCGTAACTCGCGCTCGGAGACAAATGGGAAGCTCCGGATTACGTATTTCTGGGAAGGCCCAATGACCATTTCGGGGAAAAAGCCTCCATCCTCAGGGGGTCTCCACAAAGAAAGTCGCCAAAGGGGGTCTCCACAAAGTACTTCCTTCCTGGAAACCCACTGAGGATGGAGGCTTTGTCCTTCCCAGAAGTCGGTAATCCGAAGCTTCACGAGTTCTGCTTGCCGAAAGACGGTTTACGGAGTGTTTTTAAACCTCTAATTCATAAACAGCTGTGTTCCAAACCTTTTTTTCCTACAACATCGGAACAGCTGAATGTAACTTTCGGTTTGGTTTCTTAGTAAACAATCGCCATCACGTGAGGACATCGCTGATATTTTAACTCTATTATTTCCTGATATTACATTATTTACTGATAAAACCCGCTAAATCTCCGCATTGAAAATTAATTATTTCAGAAAGCAAGGTAAGATGAGGGAATGGGGAGGGTTGCGTAAGATTTCTATGGATGGGTGCGCTGAAAGTGAAAGATGCGGTTAAGAAGAATAGAGCAGCTACGATTTCAGTCTTAGATAGAAAGAGAAAGGACGGGCAGCGTTGTCCGGAAGACAGCCTTCGATGCGTTCCAGTGGAAGGGAAAGCGGAGATAGGTTCAGATGGAGGTTTTGTCAGTACTCCACCCCTCTTTCCCTGCCTCAAGCATAGAGGTCGCGATGAATATTAACACCCCCGCTTCCTTCGTATTCTCCCTAATAACACTCCATCCGTAAGGCACACCTCCATCTCGTGCAATTCCAACCCTTCTGCTCTCCTGCTATTTCTCGCGTATCTCGCTTCCTCCGTCCCATTCTCAATCGTCACATCTCCTCCTTCACAATTCAAAGGCTTTTTCTTCATAGCGTCGAACCTCTTCCATCCATCTTCATTACACTCCTGCCCTTCGTGGAATATCACAATCCCACGACTATTTATCTGCCATCTTACCATGCAGAGCTTCGATCTTACTGTGCTGAATTTTCTGAATGATTTGCCACATTTTTTATTTCTATGTTTGTTATCGGCTAATTTTTCAAGGAGCCTCACTTAGGTTAATTGAATTTTAACTATAGCAGCAAATGAAGGTGGATATTTAAAAGAGTCAATATTCCTTAACGTTATTGGCACCTTAAGTAATCTACTGTTGACAGTTTTTCCCAATGTTTTCTCCATTAAGTCTCTAAAACTTCCTATCGAATTTTACAAATCTAAAAGAATCGAGGCGTAAATAATCTATATTCCAGGAAAATATTATTACTTTTAATCAATGCACGTATAAACTGTGCTTCTAATTCTTTGATATGCTATATATTACCTTAAATAATGTCCCATATTAAACATCCCTCACTTCATATAGCTCCACCTGCGCCGATGCTTATAGCATTTGATGATAGAGGGATTACATTTTAGTTTTCAGGAGAGAGTGATGATTTATGGCATTGGCAAAGCAGTTTCATACACTGCTATAATTATGGAATCCTGTAAATGGCAAACATTCATTCTAAGGTGTAGAACTTTGAATGAAATGATATTTAAGCTATTCTTGTACCTTCACGCTATTGTTATGTAAATATTTCAGAGCTGCCGAAAGTTTTAATGAGACTGAGTCAATTCCCTTCAGCGTCCAATTCCTTTCTTCCTTTTCCATTGCTTCTTTGAGAACCGTAGAACATAAATTCGAGAATCGTTAACGTTCCAATCCCTCGACGTTTCTTGATTAATATCGGCCATATAGCTTCGTTTGTTTTCTGGAGGTCCCCAAAGCGGAAAAAAGGTTAGTTAATTCGGAGTTCTTTGGAAAGGTTCTCTCTCTCGTATTACAGTCGTAATGAAGTCGGAACCATCGGAGGGAGCATTTTCTCCTTTCACCTCACCATTTCACCTTCCTTTCTCAACTTTTATACACTCCCTCACTCACCTCCCCTGTTGCCCGTTGCTTCAATACCCCATCTGCGCCTCGACTATGGCACGCCAACTAATGGACAGTGTAATTCTACGCCGCGAAATTCCTTTCGGTCCCTAAATATGAACTTTATGAGACGTTAGGGAAGATGAAGGGACTAAGAGGTAACCGTGATGAACTTGTTTGTGCTTTCAATATCTAGAATCAACATGATTAGGCTTAATCATAGCGAAATACTATGGCTAAATGATTTAGCAAGCTATTCTTACAATAATAATGACCTTCAAACCCCATCAGTTTATCTTCATGATAATAAATTACCTAATTATTTTTTATACGTGTAATGAATGGAATGAAATATAACGAAAGGTATTCCAGGGAAACATTATATCTATATTTTATCATCAAGGTTTTAAGAACATAATCGTTAGATAGGAAATTGCCCTAAAAATAGAAGAGAATTTCAGAACGCTTTTTCTATTCTGTTGGTCCATAAGATTCTGAAAATTAGACGAGGTAAAATAGCAAGAATATGAAAGGTAAATTTTCCGTTTTTCATTTAAACATTCCAAGCGTAATTGAATCCCAGCGCATGGGTCCATAGCTTGCTGTTCCGTCAAATTTTGAAAATTAATATGGGTGGTCGAGTTCAAATGTTGGACTTTTCACTTTGTTTCTTATTTAACAAAGCGGTGAGAGTATTACTCTTAGAGTTTTAGAAAAGGAATAAAAATATCTTAAGTGATGCTAAGAGATACTGTTTGATGAAGAAAATTTCGCAAAATACTCGTTCATACAGTTTTTAATTGCTAACCTTATATATGTCTTTTTTTCTTTTTCTTTCCTTTTTTTCTATATATTAGAAAAAAATTTGAAACCCTGCGTGATGATGACGCAATGTGTCGAAACCATGCTAACATAATAAACTCTTAGTGTTATGGGTAAAAGTCTTATTATGGGTATATATATATGATTATATTGGGTAAAGGTCTTATTATTCTCCTCGTCATGTCGAACCTACTACGGAAGCCGGAAGGAATTGGTAACTTATAATTTGTTACGGAAGAACATGGATTATTTTTCTTGCTGTTATTTATAAAGAATTTTACCTTGGACATTATCGTTTATAATTCAATCTTTAAAAACAAATAATAATATTTTATGATTGAAGCAGTCAGTAGTGATTGTGTCATTGAACATTTTGAGAACATCATCTCTTACTACGATTAACGGCCACCTTATTTATGTAGGTAGAGGATTATTTCCTTTATTACTAGGTTATACTGCTCGTTGCCTTTGTAAGTCCCATGAGTAAAAATTAATGCTTGATTAGTGAAGTACCCATCTACCAATGGAGTGGCAAAGTTGGTAACAGGTGACGTACAAACATCTTACCTCTTCTGATGTTATTTCTTCCATATACCGAGGTAGGAAATAACGGGGTCATGTGACAGTTTTACCTATTTGTTATAATTTCATTATATAAAAGTTCAATGGATAACCAGTAGTATTATTGCTCTTTTTGTATCATCATACATTTGAATCGACAGACGACTTTGAGCTATCGGAGAAAATTGTCTTTTTCGCTCCTCACCTAATTTCTAATGAAGTTTCAGTACAGCATTATGCGTATGAAACTCGTAAAATTGTATCTCACCGCTTCGCATTAAAATTAAACGGGCTTTAAAGGAAACGAATATGCATCTCTCTTTCCGCTTCCACGAATTCCAAGCGATAAAGGCCACCGTAATTGTTTCTAGTTACCGGCAGTTATCAGGAACTGTTCTCATTTAAGAGACGCATACCTAAGCAACAAAGAAACGTTAAACCTCCTTATGGGCACCTTTTCGCCTTGACGACCTCCCTTGATCATTTGTCTCTCCCAACTTCAATCCCTCGCAAAACCTTTTACCCTTCCCATCCTCTGCCCAAATCCTCCTTTCTCTCTATTGCTCTCTACACCTTTCTCTTTCTCTCTCACATCCAAATACCTTCCTCCCATGCTCTTCCACACGTGGCCTTTACCTCTTCCATCTAACAGCCGACCCACTCTTTTTTATGGATAGCTCAAACTTTCTCAATCCAAATTCAATTGAAAGATTTTTTTCGCAAATAAAAAGATACTGGTAACATTGATTTTCGAATTAAACAGTTGATTTTAATGCATCAAAGATGGCATAATCCTGCACTGATCACGATGTATGTATTTTGGAAGCTTTAGTTGTATGTTTGACTTCAGTCCAATTAACTTCATCCATCATCAAGCAATTTTATTACCCGTCGATCTCCACATGGTATAGTAAGCTTATATAATACCTCATAGTATTTCAGCGTATACATATATGCTATTTAAAAAAATGTCTTTCCAATGATAGTGGGATAAAAACAACTTATACAGGTGACCACAGGATTTATAACATACGATCTATGTTTCGACTCGTAGCATCATCATCAGATAATAATGACGCTACGTGTCGAAACTTATAAAATATGCATTAAATCCTGTGGCAACGTGTGTAAGTTTTTCTTATTCCTCTTACATCATGAAGAGCTACCACAAAGTTATTTTTTTCGCAGAGAGCGTTTTTCTTTGTAAACCTTATTATGCAAAGTTAGTTCTACACAGGAATTCTCATACTGATATTCATCATTTTCATCAGTGCTTTCAAACGCTACTTAAACTTAAAGATACGTAAATAAAGTAGAAGGAACGCAAATAAACTCAACTGATTCGAAAAAAAAGAAACAGAAGCTTTACTAAACGGACATTATCGTTCACGTGTGTAGGTCACTATTATTTGTACCTTACTTATTCACTATTCACTACTATCTGTACCCAACCTATTGAAAATTTACTATACAAAAATTATTATTCACTATACTACGTAGGAATTTTCAAATTTATGTTTCTAAGCGATACTGAGGGCTTAAAGTAAGTATAACTTAGCTTTTAATAATGCTACTTTTCTGTCGTTTAATTTGACAATAGTATCATATTAGTCGGTATATGTGGCATTTTATTTTTGCAAGCTTCAAATATTTAGTGGAAAATTGGTTGGACTCGTTTTCATTAGAGATGTCAGGGAAATTAGTAAATAATCTGTTTAAATATGTTGTTGTTAATAATACAGATTGTAACTTAGCACGTAAAGGCGTGCACCTAGAAAAATCCACCTGGTGATGATTCTTAGACATTGAAACTGATCGTTTTTTAACAAGGTTCAGTTTTTATACGATATATCTCCTATGAAGCTTTGCTTTTATTCTATTCCAGTACTTCTCCTATCCCTTTTGGCATTCCTCTACCTTTCAATGTCATATATCTATCCCTCTGCTCACATTTGTTCCGCACTAGCGATACAGGTAAGAGAGAGCCCCTCTGCGTATTCACTTTAACTTCGCGTATCACCCCTCACTTACGTCGTTAAACCTACCCCTCGAGTCCCCCTCGTCATAACAACCTCTTTCAGCCTCCTCTTCTATTTTGGCGAACGAGGTACGCCATCACCATATCATGGGTCTCTGATCCCGTAGTTCGTTGTTCGGCATATTCTTCCCCTACTTAATCCTTCTTCAGTATCCGACTGCGTTGTTAGAGGCACTTTGCCGCGATGAGTCCAAGTCCCCATTTCCATCGCTTGTTCCTACAGTCATCTTCTCTCGCATTCTCCCTTGCTTCGTTCTCAAACTCAAAAATAGAACATGGAATATCTCTGGAAGTGTTATTTTTCGACAACCAATGACTGTGGGATTAATGAATAGAGATCTTTAAGGCTTCGATAAATGATAGTGATGCTTAGGAAACTTTGATATGCTTGCGGAAAATATTGATCCATATGATATGTTATGCGTGAAATACAATCAAACTACTTCTGGGGGCGAGTATAAGCCTAGGATGTTCCGTTTTAAATCGATACTGTCACTGAATTCTGATGTTTTCAGTGTACTATTGCTATGATTTTTATCATCGATTTAATGTAACTTGAATTGCAGTTCTGATTCTGTGATTTCCGTTAATAATATACTATTTTGTGATTTCCGTTAATAATATACTTATGTAGATGTAGATTTTTAACTTCCTCTCAAAGTAGGTATGCACAAATTTTCCTCTCCCCCATTCTTGTTGGTGTTTTCCTGGAGCGTATCTTTTCCCTGAAATTATCTCTCCGATTTTTCAGATCTATAATTCCTACGAAGAGTTTTCGTTTATATTTCAAATATACACCAACATTATGATCATTTGTTAAGGCATATATGTTACAAGGAAGAAGATATATTTTATGTTTGTTTTTCATCCTGGATAGAGTGTTTCGTCTAGACGCGTTTTTATGAAAAAGAGTGGACATTTTCTTGGTTATGTCTCTATTGTAAGAAAAATAAGGCTGGAACACGGCCTTTGTGGAGACCCCCTGAGGATGGAGGCTTTGTCTCCGAAATGATCATTAGGCCTTCCCAGAAATAGGCAACCCAGAGCTTCCCGTTTGTCTCTGAGCGCGAGTTCCGCTTGCCGAAAGACGGCTTGCGAAGTGTTTTTCACCTCTAATATGTCTTTGTTCTCAATGATGAGATTTAATGAAGATCACTTCTCATTGTATCGACTATAGCGTTACGTGACTACATTCAGCTAGTTTCTCGTCTTCTCCGAAACTGCTTCATGTTCTGGATTCTGACCTCCTTTCGTCGATCTGTTGAGGTTCACTACTATCTCACTTCAGTTTATGGAACTCCCTGAGCGTATCTACCAGTCTCTTGTACGTGTCTGTGTCCAACAAAGGTTATGTGTTTAAATGTAATTTTTCAGGGCGTAACTCTCTTCATCCTCGTCACGGTTGTCTTATATTTCTCAGTGTATTCCAAATCCTATTGTCCAATCTGCTGCTCCTGATTCATTGGACATAAATAGTGATCATTTCATGAGGCTACTCATTTATTTATGCCCTTAATGTTTGAGTCCTCCTTTTCCCAAGTATCACGTGTCTTTCTAGGGTTAGGAAAAGTGTTTTTCTTAAGATATGCATCCGTTTCCATCTTATCGGATTCTATATTCTGTTATGGGTTAGACTTTCAGATGTTGAGAATCTCATTTAAAGCAAAAAAAAAAAAAATAAGTGGAAGCACGCACTTGGAATTTGCGATTTGACGAATTTTCGTATGCATCTTTGGGTGGTCATCACCGCCATAAAGGTATGAAAGAATGCTTTTGGAGAAATCGGAAATAAATACAAATGCTCCTGTGAATTTTGTTTTAATTCTATTTTCTGCGGAGGAAAGAAAGAGATTTCTCAGTGGCGTTAGATTTTTTTCTATTTA
Organism: Ladona fulva; assembly: GCA_000376725.2. Classification (NCBI taxonomy): domain Eukaryota; kingdom Metazoa; phylum Arthropoda; class Insecta; order Odonata; family Libellulidae; genus Ladona; species Ladona fulva. The sequence continues at coordinate 57,505 of KZ308439.1, forward strand.
TCTCCATGTTTTTTATATCGCTAGATTTTGGAGAATCGTATCATCGGGGACATTACTTTGGGGATAGCGTTGATTCTTTTGGCCTTTACTTGGTGGTAATCCATGATAAAAAGAATAGCAGAAGTGATATTTTAATTTGTGCATCATAAAATACATACATTAACTCACGACCTAGGTTTCAATGCAAGGAATCGTCATCAAGTGATCACCTGATGATGATGCCTTACATTCAAACCTGGATCGTGGGTGTATGTATTTTGTGATGTTGTATACATTAAAATATCAGTTCTACTATTCTTTTTACTTTGGGGAGTTGTAAAATTAGCTTTGTAACTATCGTTCCATAGATGTTCACTGATACAGAAACCAAAGACATGATAGAAGTTTCGTGATAGTTAGGAAAATATCACAAGAAATATAATGATTAAAGGTTTTAAAGTCACTTTTAATTACATTTTTTCAAATAGGTTTAGAAGAAATGACGGTCTTATCCAAAAGTATTATCTCAAACCATTATTTGAAAAAAACCGACATTTTTCGATAAGAATCGCAACAAATCCTTCTTTGCTTCGGATAGAAGTAGAACTCGACAACGCCAGCGGCGAAACGATTGAAATCCACTCGAAGCGAAATGGACACGCCCCTTTTAAAGACGACCTCTTCGAAAACGCTTATGATCGGGAGATCATATCTCCTCCATCGGGAAAGAGACGGAGGATTATTAAATTATCGGAAGAGATATGAAACGTCATTAGCGGGGATAACTGCCGACCACCACTTTTGACCATCGGAACATCGAGGGAGAAAAACAAAGAGATTTAGAGGGGCCGTTCGTCGGAAACGGAAACAGTAAATGCAGACGGCGATTCGGTGTGCGTGGGCCCCCTTCTCTGTGTGTCGTTCGAGGGGCCAAAAGGGGAATTGGTGAGAACATCGCGATGGGCAGGAACGTGGTCGAGGGCGATACGACGGACGTGATTAGGAAGAGAAATAAAAGAAGCGAGGGATTCGAAAATGTGGAAATGGGATGTGAGGGGATTGGAAAAGAGAAGAAAGGAAAAGGAAGGCTAGAGAAAATGGTGATGTTGCAGAAACAGGAGTTCAAAGAGATTTGGAAAAGGTAGCGAAGCGAAGAGAAGGTAATTTAGTCAAAGGAGATGGAATAAGAATTAGAGGATGGGATTGGAAGGGAAAGTGCAGATAAGATGGTTAATGAACAGATGAAGCAAAAATGTCGGCTCTGAAAGAGTGAATGCACCTTTATGAACCCATTATTCTTTCCTCGATCGTCATCTGTGTATGTAATTTTAGTGCTCTACCATGAGAATGGAGACTGTGGTTATACGCTGGATAGTGAATCGAGGGTAGCACAAAGAATGAATGAAGGTTCATTACGGTTGAAGAGATCCTCAATTCTCTATAGAGTGCTTTATGACGGTGCATTTGGTTTTCTTTGAAAGTCTTACATTTTTTTACTGTGGAGCTGTGTGTTTTAATATTTTTTCTGTAAGTGCCCCTTCGTGAAACCTCGTCTAGCTATGTTTAGTGTCATAATTTTTGCTGGGACGGTCTTATAAGTGTGCTGGATAACGTAAGTATTGTTTAATTCACTCCGTAAGTCATATGCTTACTGAAGACTTCGTTGCCATTTAGGTTTGAAAGTCCTTTATCTTTTACCGAGTCAACGCTCCCAAGCTTCAAGTAGATTTTTCTCGTTTGTGTAACGCAGGCGTGTCCGATAATTTCATCGTGGTGGCATGTCGATTACAATGAGATTATAGCCCCCCCTCGAATAGCCATATAGTTACTTCAAATTTACAGGATCATTTCACATATTTGAGATTTTCGATATTTTAGATCAGAAAGATTAAGGAATCTCAGTAAAATACCATCGCACTAGATCTGTTTTTATCGATAGAAGTCGGTTTCAGAAGAAGATATGCTCGAGAATAGAGAGCCAACCAAACCAGAAGGTATAATTTATGAATTTTTAAATTCTGGGTATATTGTTTTACTTCGTATTAAATGGCATGCCAAATTATGATTTACTTGCAACTAACGTGTACATCACTGTTTATTATACACTTTTTACCTTCATTTTACTATTCGAGTTAATATTTCCTTTAAACTCAACTTCAAGTATTTGAAAAGATCAGTTAATTTTTCATTTAATTTTATGTAAATTGATGCTTCAAATTAATTCTATAAAAAATCATTCATTGGCGATTGAGAAAAAATATAAAAACGTCAGCAATACAGTATACAAAATATATTCTGAACGAACGTTTAAACATTATTATCTCGATTCCCGATTTGAAAGTAGTTTCTGACAACAAGCTGTAGAATAGGAAAGTAAAACTGTGAAGTCCACAACATTATTTAATAAATCCAAATTTTTACGATACATTTTTAAGTGTGTATTTACTTGTGAAAATATTCGTTCAAATCATCGATATATCATTACGTTTTCTCACGTCGAAGCTTTCTTTCAGAATTATCTCTTTGGTAGTTGTTTTAGAGTGATGCGTTTTCTCGTTATACAGAAGGTTTCATTTGAACGTTCCGTCTCTTACCGATTCCATAGAAGTGAAGATAAAATAGGGATTAATCATTGCGTATGAGAGGGGCGGAATTAAAAAATGGAAAACATTAGGGGAAATGAATTTCACAAAGAAAGACGGAGGATTAAGGCAGTGATGAATGGAATAGAGTGAAATTTATGTTAGGGATTTTAAGTGAAAGTTGAGCTACTCAACGATGAAGTTTTATACATGTGAGAGTTAATTAGCCGTGAGGTTTTCGAGGAAGAATCCATAGAGATCAGAGGAAAGGAGAAGATTGAAAATAGAAGCAGGATCGCAAAAATGTGAATGAAGGGATTGAAATCGAGTTGCTAAGAAGACATTGGGGAGATATCCCGCTGTTTGGAGTTGGATTCGAGTCGGATCCAAAGACTTAAGGTCCAGACAAAGGATGGGAATAAGTCAAAGGAATCTCACCAAAGAATGCTTGAAAGGAAGCAGGAAAGAAGAGAATCCTTTGTGAACGGAGAAATGAGTTCTTACGCATAAAAAAGTTATCTGGAGAAGGAGGGAATGTGGTAAAAATGAGTCCGTGGAAGTAAATCTGTTGAATTAAAAAAAGAATATATCTAGGCGGGCAAAAGACATTCTTGAGAATTTCCATGCAAAGAAACTCAGGTTTGAACTTTGAGAAAAGTTCTTTTCGGAAAGCCTAGATAACAGTTTGTACCCATAGAATAATATTTCTTAACTGTAAACGAAAGAAAAAAATCACGATCCAAGGATATTCCTTCACGATATTTTTTATGGCTGGTATTTTTTTTACCAGCCTATAGCTATATATAGCTGATAATTCATTTAGTAAAGTATTAATTGCTTGGTTACCTAATAGGTAGACGTGAGGTTGTATGATACTTACCAGAAATTAGAAAATCACTCACGAATTTCTTTGGTAAATTATTATTTGTATTATGTCTATCTATAAAATTAGATCTTTCTGTGACAGTTTTCGTTAGAATAATTCTCCTATATTGCTTTTAAAAATTGTTTGAGATTTAATAAATTAAGTCGTGCGGAAAAGGAATTAATAAAGTTAGTACTGCGTAATTACTAAAGTTATTTTATGATAAGTATGATAATTATGAAAGTAATGGAAGAGAATTTACTTAAAACATTATAGCTTCTGTTCCTTATTTACGTAAAGTAAAAATGGCAGGAATACCTTTTCATTTGATGTATCGGGCCCTTTGTTACGCATTTGCTATTAAATAAAATATTGGTCTGTGAAAAGCGACGAATCTAGCTAAAAACTGTTCCCTGTGTGTGACAGAATGCCCTCGATGTCCCTCTTTTAAAAACGCAGAAACTAAAGCACATGGTAATTTACTGTAAAATTTTCGCTACTGCTAGCGTTGTCAGCATATCTAAGGATGCATTATAGCGGCAGAAAGATCACAATGAACCATTAGGAATGCAATAATTGGAACTTGTTTTCATTGTTCGGTAATACTTGTTCCATAAAGTAATTTTAACTCTCGGATAATGTATCAGTGGGAATGTAGACTTCATCATTACTCACAGTTTACGTTCAGTAACTAAGTCGAGTCAGCCAACCAGAGAAAGCGTTAAAATGCGTAATATTTCGTGATTTCAATCATTCTGTTTATTATCACACCTCGCATATTTAATTGGGATTCAACTGAATGAAGGAAAAAGGCAGAGAATTACAGTTAAGTGCAAACATTTTAATAAATTGCTTCTAAAAAACTCGGGGAACCTTCAAATCATCATCGTGCTTAAGGCGGCTTGTGTTTTTCGTAAACAAAGTGCCGCATAACAGCAGCAAAATTTTCCCCGTGGTCCTCAGTCTAACTCATTCTTTTCCCCACTTCCTTCCTCTTTCATCTCCCTCTATCCTCATCTGTCTTCTCGTTTCTCATCCACTCTTCTTACATTTCAGTCAGATACACTCTCTTGCCAGTCCCCATTTCCCCATCTCCCGTCTCGTTGCCCGTCTTTGGAGAAAGGAAAACTCGGATGTATCCTTCCGCAGCCGTGGGTTGTTGGGCAAGGCGGAGCCACTGAGGGTCGTAGGCGGAAGAGGGTGAGATGCATGCAAGAATATACACACCGGACGAGTGAAGAGGCTCCCTATATGCATAGGACAGCACTGTGACGAGGATCTCTTTTTTGTAAGGGTTGGTAGTGAGGATAAGGAGAAAGCGTTATTAAGCAGGTCGGAAGACAAATGTCAGAGGATGCATAGTCTGTCAGATGCAAACATTACCTCTACGGACAATCTCTATTTACCCTTCATCCCCCTCTTTCCGTTATCACCCTCCTTTTCTCTCCCAGTTCCTCATTTCATGTTTCCGGAGGTCCGAGCCAACGGTCTTTATCATTTCTTCCCAAAAACCAGTTTGCTTAACCGTGTAAGGATATAAGGTTTGGAATTTCCGCCCCTGGTGCGGTTTGGAGCGCTTTCCTTCGTCTTTTCCTTTAGAAAGAGAAGGGATATGAATCGAAATGGAAGAGTTGACGTTAAGTGGATTTTGGAAATGATAAGGATCTTCTCTTTCTGCCCCTTTTTAGACGGAGGAGCGGATTGTTGCTAATGTTTGAGACGGAAAGTAATGGGACGAACTTTTGTTGCTGGTTCGTTTGGTTTGCGTATAATTTTGATCGCTTCAGAAAACAGTGTGAGATAATCAAGTTCTGGCAGACTTCTTAATTGCTGGGATTAAATTTATGGGAAATTAGGATAGAATAGTTCGGTATATCATAAATTTGAACACCTTTACACTGTGATTTTTGCTCTAAAAATGTATACAACTATGATATTCATTATTCATCATTGTTACCACTATGAATAGTTTCAGGGCAATATTTATGGGTTTTTCTGAATGGAGTGATAATAATCATAACAAGTTTTTTTGAAAATATTCCTTTTTACGTGGTTAATCACCATGTATATAAAAATGTTAATGTTTGTAATAAATAAAGGATCATCTATGAGAGATCAACTAATCTTGATAACAACTATGCATGTTTATACGTCATCACATTCTTTGGTTACAAAAGACGCAATTACACCATCCCTAATTAGCAATTAAAATATAGGTATTAGCGGAGTTATAACGACTCAATTTTATAAAAAAGAAATATGTGGTATTTAAAAAGACTCTTTTCCTTTCAGCGTACACTATCAACTACCATCCACTATTTATTTTTTGTTAGATGCTTCTGGCTATATTTAATGTGTCAATAGAAGAATTAATTTCGAGTAATTATCATTTTAACGCGGTTCTTTATCCTTGCAAAAAATCTTTTCCTTACATTAAAAAGTACTCAAGGTTATGGCTGTGAAGAATTTAGAACCTGAGAACGAAGAAAATTACATTCGGATCAGTTTTATGGGCTCAAAATTTGAGACAGAGGTGAGCACGTTGTTGATTTACTACGACAAAATAATCCGAACGCGCTTTTATGGCTGTTTCTGCAAATGCGACTTTTACCTGGGACATAATTTAACGTCGAGCCTGAATAAACACGGCGGCAAAATTACATTCCACCGATTTAATATTAGGTTTTACATCTGTAAATTCACTAATCCGTTGCAGATTAATAACAGGATAGACAAACAAACTCCACTTTATTTGTTCACACAGCATTGTACATCTCAATTTTTATCGCAAAGATACATATGGCTGACTTATCCGAAAAAATCAAGTCCGATGTTGGATTCGACAGCGATGTAGAGTCAAATCCGCTTTAAAGTATTCCTATCAAGTCACGGGTGACTCTAAAGTGTAAATGATTTGAAGATAAAATTTTGATTGGAATATTTTAGATATTTTCATTGGAAATTACAACAAAATAAATGGTGTAGTCTGCTGCATATAAGAGTACCTCCCTCTTCATAGAGGATATCTCATCACCACAAACAGTAACAAATAGTGTTTCAAGCAATAAGAAATAGTTTTATCTAAGATTTCCATTCGTATAATATGGAAAATAAGGAAAGGACTCTGGTATGCCTTTAAAAATTCAATTTAAATGCAAAATCGAATGTTTTTATATATTCTCCTTTTAAATGCATAAGAAGGGAATGTATAAATATGTTTACAAGGGGAACCAAATGAAAACTTTCATTTAAAATAAAAATTATCCATTACTCATCTACATTCTTTTGTTAATTTTCCTCCTTAATTATTACATATTCAAGCCGATTTTCATATAAATATTTTTATACAACATCCAGTAATATCCCTTTCTTTAATGGTAGTGATTACATAAACTAACCATGAACATGTCCTAGCCCGGGAAAACCTGGTTATCCGAGATTCGGACCAGAGATCAGCACATTAATCATTCCGCCGTCAGTAAAAATGTCGACCCTGTCAGGATTCGAACCTGGAATCTTCTGAACCGTAGGCAGACGCCACAGGGCAACGAATAAAGTACATTTATTTCAATGTCCGAACATTCTCCTGCAAAATTTCTTCCTCAAGAACTTAATTTCCCTTTTAGTTCCTTATCGTTGACAATTCGTCGATCCCTAAGATGGTCTTTCCGATTAAGTGGCTCCCCTCCCTATCTTCGACGAATTGAAAAAATAACAAGCAACCTCCATTCATTGTCTTGCGATAGCAAGTTCGACACCCTCCGTGCTCAAACGTTTGATTCTGTAGTTCGTCTTCGATTATGCTGCGGAGTGCCAATCGGAAGATCTAAAACTTTGGAAGCGATTTTATATAAACTGATCAATCGAGATCATCTCACGAACAGCGTTTATGACATTTGCTTGACTAGTCGTCAGTGATCCTCCGCAAAGCTCTAAATCATGATTGGTTTGTCTTTCTCCAACCGACATTGTTCGCCATCGAAAAATATTTTGGACAGACAAACTTCATCTAACACTGAGGATATCAGTACCTCAGTACCGATCTATCAGTTACCTCTGTTCTTTCGGAAGGAAGAAGCCATCGGTAGGATACCAAACAAACGTTTGAAAACATGGAGATTATGCAGAAATATATGCTAAATATGAATTTAAAATTTTTGATTTTGTAGCAGACATACCTTCTGGAAAACATGGAAGAATGCAAATTATTCTATAATATTCCTCGTATGTTGATTACCTATAAGGTAAATGCTTATTGCCAATAATAATGGTGGAAATTAAAAGTTACACATCACCGGTACCAGCAAATTTCAATAGTTTTTAGCCAGGTACCCTGAAAAGGAATGATTCAATCTGAAAATTACCACCATCACTGGGAAATTGTAACACCAATTTTGGAGCCACCAATACCGCTCGTTTGCTCTCAATCTTTTGTCGGTGCATTTACTTGTCAAAACGTTGACATTTCACCCAAATATTTGCAGTATCAAAATTTCGATATTTCATTATACTTGAAAGTGATCAAGTTAAATATAGCAAATATGGCAATTGAAACTTATTGTCATTAATTTAAAATCTTTGGGTTCTATAATCAATATTTAGCAAGAATAAATCGTGTGGGTGAATCGCCAGTGTATTTTTGGCCAGATCATTATCAACTTCAAACAGATGAGAATTACGTATTTTTAGAAACCGTTAGTGGTTCTTGGATCATCTTTATAAAATAATGGATAATTTATAGTCGTTTCTCTCAAGACTTTTCAGGATGAGGAAATTGCGCTTTAGCTAAATTCTCCCCTTAACGGTGCACACCCGTCAGGTAGCTGAATCCCTTTCAGCTACCGCGCAGCTCCAAACCCCTTCCGCGACGCCCTGCGGCCTATCGAAGCCTCTATATCGTCCTGCTGGACCCACTGGGTCACCAAAGTGTTTTTCCTTTCACCACAGTCAATATTTTCAGAGGCATGAGTGAGCCCTCCGCCTTGGGGAGGTCCAGAAGAGGCGTGGGAGGGGATCCTCATCTCATTCCACTTCCCTGCATCCTTCCCATCAGTCCTTGCGACCCCCACCACCATCTCATCCCTTATCCTTCCCAAGCATCTTAGGACTGACCGTCCCCTAAAGCAATAAGGGTCTTCTCCAACCTTGCCCCGCTGACCACTGGGTAGCCCTTAGGGGGGTCTCGGGACCTCTTATTCCGTCCCCAAGATGATAAGGACTTGGATGTCCACGAAATGGCAGAGAATGGTCACCTCTTTTCGGTTCACTCACTTTTTTTTTACGCCTTGATCAAAACGCAGGCGACTCCGATGGCTCTCCATGGTGCGGCCGCAGGCACGGTTAAGTGGTTATCATGAACCGGCTTTGTTTATTCCGTTTCAAGATGCGGTGAAAGATTATGGGAAAGTAAAGTGTAATCTCTTTTTCGAGGAAGCCTCGGGATGATTAATCCGCAATAATTCCTGAGCGTTCGATAAAGGATTATGTACTGAAAATGACGCGCAGAAAAATTAACTCAAGTTCTATGAGAATGCTTTAGATGCTGAATGAATTAGCCGTCGTTTACTAGTACGACAAATGAGATATATTCATGTATTTACTATGCCCATTTTATAAGTTTTCTTTTTCTCCATTTAAATATTCAATCCGTACTAGTTAATTAATTAATTTGTAATGTGACATCCCGGAAATGGATCACATCAAATGACAACAAGATTTTTTTTTGCAATGCTGGTCTAGTGGAATTTGAAATATTGTAGTAACAATGTAATATATCATTCAAATAACATTTTTCTGATACATTTTTGTTGGATATATATTTTCTGTTTTATTTTTAATGAAAAACAAGCGGCATTCTTAATTTATTTCAGTGTGCGTTATTTGTCATTTGGATAAGTTAAATTTATTTATGATGGCGTATCAACCACATACGCTGGCATGTGTAAATATGGTGGTGTGTTTTTAAACTAGCCAAATAGCAGTCATCTCTAGGTATAACAAATTATGTTTAGAAATTTCGATATAGACTTTTCGAGAGCTTTGATTTGTTATATTCTTCAAATATTAAGATATTTTGTCGTCTTCAATTGCAGGGTACACATTATGATGAGGAAGTTTCATTTCCATAAAGGAATTTTTAAGCTAGGAAAGAGTCAAAGCTATTCAAGGCAGGCATTTGAATAATTCTAAAAGCTTTTATAGCATAACGAATAATATGATGGAGCGAATACTAATGTCAAGTAACTTATTCTTTGCACATATGAATTACAGTTAAATAGTTTTGGCCGTAGAGATGCTTAACCAAATGCTCATGACATTATAAAAGACGAAATTTAATGTCAATATAAAATATTTAAAAATAAAAAAAAACTTAAAATTTTAAATGAAATTTAATTTCGGTATACCTTTTAATTCCCCTATCCTCTATATTTGGAACGAATAAAAATTTAGCTGAATGTGCGGCAGTCCTGAAAAAAATATTTAGCTCTAAATGTGAACATGGTACCTCAGGGAAAAATGTATTAATTAACGATGTGCTATCCTAGCTTCATGTATTCAATTTCCTTTCAATATTAGTAGCCAAATTTGGTAGCCTCTAGACTATTAGTAGTAGCCTCTTCTCGGAATAGTTGATGACATGATATAGTTATGTTGATATAGTTATGTTGATATAGTTATTAATTCCTCTAAATTATCATTTTGCTTTCTTGTAAGCTTTTTTAGGGATTATGTTTCCGGAGGGAATTATTCTTGTGGGCTCCCTAACATTAGAATAGTCATGAATAAAACTTTCAAAAAAGTTGTACATTCTGAAACTTAGTTTTCAGGATAGATTAAACCGAAGTTACCTTCGATCATTATTTTGTTTGATTAATCAATGTATTTCTATTGTTTATTGCATCCCTTCATTTTACTTAAAATATTGATTGAAATTAATTGCAACCGTTTGTTAAATATCACCCAGTTCATGCATTCACAACCCCGGGTGTTTGAGTAAAACGTACAAAGGAATGAGTGAAAATATTCAATATAGGTGTAGGCATATATCTTGTATACTGCTCTTGGTAACACTGCATAGTATCATACTGCTGTTTGTTATTTTAAAAACAAACTTAACAATAGTAAATTATATTTATTGTAAAGGTGTATTATGAGAGATAATTAAGGTGGGAGGTAGGTTAGTGTGCATATATCTAAAGTGGCTTAGGATTGCTGTCCTAGACGAAAAAACCGATTAGATACTTGGCCATGTAATTAAATTGTTCTATTGATCTAGACAACATCGAAGTAATTTGCTCTTCTTTTTAATATATAATCACTAAGCTAAGGAATGTTAATTTTCGAGCATGTACTGCCAAACTTGAGCACCTGGACGCATTTTCTCTGCATCAGCGCTTAATCCAGATGTTTCTCTATTTCTTCTGTAGATTTGAACGTATTAACTTTTGAAATTTCTCTTGTATGTCGTTCTCGTGTTCCCTCGTTGCGTATCTCTAGCGTTATGAAAATATTTATCACGCTTTCGCAGCCCAGAGAGGTGCAAATTTACAAACAACGACCGAACATGAAATTTTAGTGGCCAAAGCAGTGTACTGTGGAGGACTTCCTTAAGAGCCAACCGTTGCGAGGAGATGGCCTCAGATTGGGGAGCATTAAGCATTTATAAGTCAGTGCCATCATTACACGGCGAGCAATTGAGTGGAAGAGGCGGTGAAAAGATAGAACGCGTGCTTTTGCTCATAATAGGAAAACATGTACCGGAGGTTAATCCTCCAACGGGCTAATGAGAATGACTTGGGAGGCAGATAGGGCGTTAAAAGATTGCGTCTCGTGTGAGCGAGGGGGTTGAGAAGATTGGGTTTCCTTCATTCGTGTCTCCCTCTGGATTCAGGAGGGATGACCGACTCTGAAGGGGTTGAGGTCTGATGCGGAGGGCGAGGGTTTGATTGTGGTGTGGAAGTAGAGGGAGAGCGGAATTGCCAGGGAAATGGAGTCTGTTGATCAGGGAAACGGGAAGATGAATGCGCGTTGTATTCAATGGAGGAATCTAGTGACACAGAAGACGACGAGATGTGTACGGGGAATGGATGTTGGTTGCGAATTAGCGAATTTCGTAAAACGCAATCCGGCGTACTTTCTACGTGACCTACTCAGACTGCTAAAGACGTCACCAATGTTATTAGTATTTTCGGTACATAGATTATTAGCTTGTAAAGTTCGAGAAAGAAATGATTAATTATTTTGTGGTGAATGCGCTTGCTTAAGGCATTTGTGGGTTTCATATGACTCAACTGAATATCATAAGTAACATGTATTTCTAGCAGCATTTGAGACACTAAGTAGGAACATCAAGGTTTATTCATAGATAGTGAATAAATCCGTCGTCGTAGTTAATGCACATTTTTTTGCATGTTATGGAAAGCAATTTGAGAAAACTATTGACAGTTCATGAAATCAAATGCATGTCAATGCAATAAATCCCTCGTCGTAGAAAATTCACATTTTTTGCATGTTATGGAAAGCAATTTGAGGAAACTAGTGACAGTTCTTGAAAAGAAATGCATGTCTAGTACAATCTCTCTACGGTGGTTCACTTGTGTTGGGTTGCATGAAAGACTTTGTTACCATTTCCAGTCTTTTGCGATTCAAAGTATGACAAAAGAGAAATGTCGAAGGTGAGATTGCGGACAAAGGCGTGCACCTATGAAAATACCAAACGAAATACCGAAGAATATGAAGAAAGTCTGACAGGACCAATCACGACGGCGTAACTAGCTAAAGTAATCGCCCATGAAGTGGGAGATTCGGGTTCGAGTCTTAGTCACGTAAGACCTTTTACCTAAGCATGATGTTATTTCTGCCGAGCGCGTAATTTCCATAGAATCGTTATCAGTTATCATTTAACAATATAGTACGTAGTAAGGATATTTATATTTTGTAAGTAATTTTTTTCAAATTTTATTCACGTGGATTTACATTTAATATCTCCAAATATCAGATATATCTCAAAATGGCGTCTAGTAAACATCGTAAAGGTCAAATGTCTGTGTTGAGAGAATAATCGAGTACGATGATCCAGATAATTGAATTTAAATCCATCTATAACTTTCCAGGTGTTCGTGAAATGTTTCACTATAATTTATATGTTATTGAAAGAAACGTGTCGATCATAGAAGTCGTGAATCTTATCGTCAACAGTCTCCTAGAAGCTTAAACTCATCTTTTAAGTACTAAAATACAAGAAAACCAGCTGAAAGATTACCTTTCCTTACTTGAGACATTAACCATACCTCATACTTATAGACATTCATGCGGCTGAATAGCGATGATTATCTGATTTGTTCATATCAGTATCCATCGCTGTGGTAAGTTCATTATCAGCGTATAACAGAAGCTACACTCATTCAAAGTCACCAAAAATGGTTCAAAGTGGCGCGCGATTGAATCCCATTGGTTTTTGATCAGCGTGCGTTTCGAGGGTTATAGATTTTATCCTGTTTTGAAAAAATAATTATCTACATGATGGCTCTGTCAAAATATATTTTTCCAATTCTCAAGTTCGGCTCCTTCACGACTAAATCGTTATCAATACATCCAATTCCCCGTTTTTGATCTCAAACCTTGACTAACGAAAACTCGAGACCCGCGCATATTCTTTCAGCGTCCATCTCCTGCGCGGATTCGAAATCAAAATTTAAATTCGATCGGCAAGCATGGTGAATGCGAAGGAAAATACACTCAAAAAGTATCCCGCAATTCCGGAACTCCGTCGAATCCCTTAGGTTACCGAGAAAGAAAGAAGACAAACAAAGGCGGAGAAACTAAGACGTTGCTGGAAGAACTCGACGACGGGAAGAGGAAGCTCTGAAGGAGGAAAGGGTTGCCTTAATTAAACGCGAGAGAGAAAGATAAAGAAGAAAAAGATGATGAGCGGAAAAAAGTCGGGAGCATCCAGGGAATAAAAAAGTAGATTATTCCCTCTTTTCTCGCAGCTCTCCTCGGATTCTAGGAGAAGAGAGAAAGAGCCCAGAAAAAGGATTGGAAAATCCTGTATTCCGGCAGAAATACGCCGAAGAAGGGAATATTTCCCAAAATATAGAAATATGATTCCCTGGGAGGGAGAGATTAGGGCGAGGCATCCAAATTGAAATTTCGGGAGGAGAAGAGAGGGACGTTCTTGAGGCAAGTGAGACAATGAAAAGGAATTTATTGGGTTTCGGAAAGGGAAGAAGCGGGGGCGGAGATATTAAAGAGACCTCTAGGGAGTTATTCTGCAAGACAATAGTTCTCTGTTGTGGAGAGGGAAACAGGATGGAGAAAGAGAGGTGGAAAGAGTGGGAAAGGCTGCCTGGGAGGGGTTAGAGGGAATAAAAAAGAAGTAGATATGTCTGGAGAAAGGGGAGTACTGGGTGGAGAGATACGACTAAGGTCGTGAGTGGGAGCGGAGGATGGTAGAAGGGGGGAAAGGGTTTTTCAAATTGAGAAAGACTGTGGAGTCAAGTGGGTCTAAAAAGACAAGAACAGGACGAGGAGAGCATGCTAATTTTGAAGATCTCTCTTTCTCTCTCCTTTATTGCGATTAGGGCTCGACTCGAATGAACAGTCTAACTTCAGACAAATTTAAGCCGACGGGAGATGTATATGAGACGAGAGTTTTACTTCCCCCTTTGATTAGCGAGGCACTTTTGTGATTCAATATTTGAGGGTGCTAGGACACGGCGGGGAATGCGTGTTTCCCTTTTTTATTGAAAAATAAAAGGAAATGGCTCGTTTTTCCCCGAGTGGGCGGATGTAAAACGTTATAATGTCGGTGTACGGGGCGATGAGAGTGGGAATGTTGGAAAACTTCGATGCGGAAGCTCGCTAAATTCTCAATTTATACGGAATATTACATGCATTTCAGAAAAAAATCTTCTGTATCGGGGTTGCTTTGGGTAAACGTAAAAATGATGTCTAATTTGGTAGAGAATATATAGGCCTAGCTGTCGGTCATCTTTTCTGCGTATTTACACTGAATAAACTTAGAATATTCAAATCGGCCTTGTCTCTGTCGACGTTTTCGTTCTAAAATGATAAACAGGGTTTTACCTTCACCAAGGAAAGTGTATTCAACGACCATAGTTTCGACCCCGTGAGTCATAATTGGATCGATGACAGTTAAGCTGATGATGAACAACAGTGTTAAAACCATGGTCGTACATTAAACTTTCTGTGGTAAAGATTAAAGTCTGTGTTTCATTTTTCTAAATAATCTCATTTCTTTCACGAAAAAAATAAAGTTCCTTTCAATATCATGTATCACCGCTGGCTGAATTCAATGGAAAGAAACGACGAAGGAATAGAAAAAGTTTGGTAATTCCCACTTGGCTAATCTTTTGAAATTTACAAAGTTTTTCTCTTCCTGCAAAGTTTGTTTCAATTAACACTAAGTTTTGACCTATTACTTTGCAGTTTTGTTTAAAAGTAATCAGCTATTGAAGAGGACCTTGCGATAGGTTTTTATTATTTTCTCTTTACACAGCGTGAGATAAAGATAGGATTGGCAAAGTAAAAAAAAGATTAAAACATTTAGAAGAGCTTACTTTGGCTCTACAGTGGACTCTCAATTACCCGAATTGATGGTGGGGAGAGGATGTAGGAATAATAAAAAAACATCAAATTTACAATTTTATTTTTGTTTCTTATGCTTTTATTACTTTACGTAAGTAATTTATTATCATTTGCGCAAACAGCCCGTCAAATTTTATTGTTCAAGGACCCTTTTAGAGTTTTTTCACTCAACCGCGAATGTTATTAGCAGCAATATTTCCATTTAATTCGTATTTCCTTCGCTCCTTGTAAAATGTACGTAAGCCTTGCTTTTATTAGGACGATACTTGTGTATCTGCGTTTGACTATTTTGAAAAAGTCTGAGAAAAATATCGAGCAAGAGTTGAAAAATATATTATTGTACATGGAATGCGGTTCTTCCCAAGATATCTCTGCTCAAACTTAGGATACTTCGAATACCTTAAATCATGATTTTCAAAATTGGTTCTTCAGTTTTTGGTTGCTGTCTAGGTTCATTTCTAGTTTTTACATATTCATATATGTTAAACGAGTCATATATTTATATGTCATAAACGTTATCTTTGTTTCAGGTAGCAGTTTTCATTGATTAATGCAGTTCTGGATTCGTCACTAGCCTGGCCCTGGAATGCATGGTTGACCCTCATTTACAAGAAGACTTCTGAAGATTTTTGACTTAAGAGAAAGAAAATGAAACCAGCGAAAGGTAATACGTCTTCCATCTTCTGGAAGTATTACTTTTAATTCTAGCACTTTTCTTGCATGTGTGGCTTCTTAAAGGTTTCCTCTTACATAGAACGGTACAATGTGGGCGTTTTAGACGGAACCGCTTAGAGCGATGTATTAACAAATTTTTTCTACGCAGAATATTTTTAAATTTGCACAATACAATGAAAAAGTAGGAATCAGTCAGATAAATATTTTTCAGAAACTAAAATGAGTTTCTAAAAAGGTTAACCTGCAATACTGAGTAGCTAATATCCATATTTCGTAAATTTGGCTCTTATAGTATGTAGTACCTATAAAGCATTTCATGGGTAAATTCCCGGTACGATTTAAGATAAATTATCGAAATTTTATAGGATATGTATACGTTGTATTAGGCCTTCTAGACAGGTGGCAACACTACGGGTGATTATTGACTCGGGGAGTATTTAATGATTGTTGAATTGCTTGAAATTTACCCTAAATAGGATGGAAACTACTCCTAAAACCCCCTGTAGGTAGCAGAATATACCAATTGTGCTTAAAACGTTTGAATGGATATACTATATGAGTATATTAAAACTCATGGAATATGCAAAGAACTGCATTCATTACGCTTATTATAATACTCTATCATTACCTTTCGTTATATTAATTGATGCTAATGGGGAATAGGCATGTATCAAGCATTTTGGTGAAGGATTTTCTTAAATTTTGTTTTATAATGATAAGCTATATTCGGTCTAGAAATGTTGAAACTGTTCACTCGTGATCCTTTATGTATAAAATATGTATGAGATTAATGTTTAGGGTGCAGACTGATGCTAAAAAGAATAAGAAATGGAAAAAATGCACAAATGATTGATGTGTAAGAATAGCGCTAGGAAAGGGAGGTTGAGGTAGATCTCTCTCCTAACTATGAAGGGAGAAGAAAAATATAATTTCCTCGAAACCAGATAGTAAAAAGTGTCTTCTCTCTTCCCTTGACGTGGCGGCTTTTTCATGACTGGAAATTGTGAATAATCGTGGCAAATTGTTTAGCATCTCGGGTCACTCTGACCAAACTTTACAATTCCCGACCAGAACTCTCTAGATGTTCTCAATAAGAGTTTTTTCACCTCAGGGTCCTACGTCTCATTCTTTTGCCAAAATAATGATTTTTACATTAGAAACAAAGATTGAAGAAACCGCTCATTTAGGCAGGGATAATACGAATTCCGAACCCGAATAATTAAAAGTTTTTGAACTTGAACCAAACCCCATAACGGATTTTATTATCTCCCATATTTCGTCTCACATACTTGTTATCGGTATCATTAATAATATTTATTATAAAGTGTAAAAATGACTTGCAGTTAACTAACATATGTGCTCAAAATACACTTTTAAACTCCGCTTTCTCATAAGTTTTCTATAGGATGTCAAGTTACATTCTAAAATCTTATTTAATGTAATTTAACTGATATATTACGCATAGTACAAATCAATTAGATTATTTGTCAAATGTTATGCCAGTAGAGGCTGATTCGAATCAGTTCGAATGTATCAAACTAAGCCAGAAATAGCATTATAATGTAAGCAGAGCGGGAATTGGAATAATGAATAACGGATGGAAGATCTATCTTAGTGTGATTAAAAACAAAAATTAGTTCAATAGAATTATTTTTTTATTCATTTAAGATATAGCGTAGGATGCGTATAGATGAATCTTCTGTTGAAATATGCATAATATTACTAATCCACTCCTCTATCCCGATATTTAAATTTTAATTACTTTCGAAGGCTAAGCATTTATGTATTTTAGAAAACTGATTTTGCCTCAGCATTTTTATTGAACGTGCTGAAACGCCAGTTATTAGACCGAGAGGAGTAAAAGTGGTTAAATTAAGGAAAGCGCGCTCCCGCACTCGATTCATTAACCTTAACTTAAGGCAATCTAGGACTTGAAAACCAACCCTTCTCTTGGGGAAAAAGAAAACTCTTCCCCCGAAAAACTACTCAACCCTTCAACTTCGCCTCTCGAAACATCACAATTTTCCCCTTAATTAGGAAATACATCTCTGCCGAGTTCTAAAACATCTCCCGTCGTCGAGCAAGTTTCCCTAAAAAGGGACATGGGGTAACACTTTTCCTCCGCCTCTGATATCGAAGGATTCGAAAGAAGAGTTGTGCGGGTGACAGTTGGCTCTCTCCCCCGAAAAGACTACGCTACCTCCGAGGAGGAGCGGGGCCCGTAATGGGAAAGCGAAAGGTAAATAAAACTGCAGATGGAAGTAGCGAGGGAAGGTAAAAAGAGAAAAAAGGAAAGAGATAACATCTGCAGGGGTCGTTTTAAGAATTCTCGAGTGCGGTTGAAGGAAATGAGGCGAGTTGGAGGTTAGATGACGCGTAACATGCCCTTCAGAAGGGTAAGCAGGGGTAAAAAAAGGTGGAGAAGAAAAGGAGCGGAGAAAGAATGAGAGAGAGGTGGAAAAGGGGCGTGGCCCCGAGACGGCGTTGCCAAATGTACCCGCAAATGAGGCGAAGCCGTATGTAAACAGAGAGAGATCCTCGAGGAGGAGATAAGGAACGGGTGGGGAGTAAAAAGTGGATGTTTGGGATGAAGATAATGACGCCATTAATTATTAGCGCTAATAAAAGTAAATCCGGCTTACTTTTTTCACTGGGAGTGGAGGCGTGGATGTTGCTCCAGGATTACCTAGGTTACGGGGAAGTTTTCGACGCCGAGGAAGTGTTAGTTCTCTTTCGGTGGAGGTGAAGATGCATGGAAGTAGTTAGAGGAGGATCAAGATCGAGTCGAGAGCGATGTTTCGCGGAGGCAGGGAGGGAAATAACTATTGATCACCCAGCTGTATTTAAATGCTGCTGCTTTCAAATCAAGGAAACGACCTAGTGTGTGCAATGGGGTTTTAACGCTTCATTCTAACGAATTTTCCATCAGGAATATCAATGAGTGCTTCCTCTATTTCCTATATCACGGGTTCATTCATTGATTGGCAACATCTCGAGGAACTAAAACGTAATATTAAAAAGATATTAAGCACATATATCTAATGATGTATGTAATTTGTCTATTTATAAACATTTGTTTCGCGCATTTATTTTTATTCACCTGTTATCATGATATGCCTCGATTTGGCTTTTGCTAACATTATTTACTGATTTATTTAAGAATATTAAAACATGAGCTACTCTGTGAAGAAGAACAACACAAATGTGTTATATGGTGCTAGCTTATATTTTGTATCTGAAAGAGAATGGTTAGAACAAAAAAAATTCAACCTTCGAAACGATGAAGACTTGGGCAGAAAAAAATCAAATTTATAACAGAAATTTTTAACTGCTCCTCTGTTTTTTATGTTAAATCAGGAAAGAAAATACCCAAGCCGTAATAAATTGATATATAAATATATTACCCTAAGTATGGTAAACGCTTGCTAGAAATAGACGAGAAATTTTGTTGCTTAATTGGTAATGTGTAGTGAAATATTGTTTTCCTGAATTCCTTCTATATAAATGTAACGAGTGTTTTGCTGTCGACTTTTGTTTCACAATTGTTCTGTTGTATTGGAAGAATTTGTATTACTTTTTTTAGAGATAATTCCAAGAAAGATTCAGTTATTACAATTGGGCCTTTAATTCGGTGAGAATTTGTTCGGAATGAATCTTTCGTATTCCTTGCCTTAGAAGTTGAAGATAAAGATTAAATTTGCAAGACAATCTTGAGGTAGAATTGCAATAGATCCTGCTCGTATGGAAGGATTTTTCAACTTAAAGATTTCGGTTGGGAACACGTTCTGTGGGTAAACTCCCACGATTTGAAAGGAGCAAAGAAACGAAGGAGGGGTGGGGAAGCGAAAGCTATAATAAAACATGAAACTATTTCTAAATAATTAATTCCTAAATCTCTTGCGGTGTCGCTAAGAAAGTATTTTGTCATTATTGGATGAGGCAATTTCAACAACGTAATGATTTCGACGAGTATAGTTAGCGATTGAAAATTTCAGAAAGTAAAGATTTATATGGTATCATGTAGTATATATATGTACACTGGCATCTATCCTCTTCAAATCATGCAGGCACTACGCGAGTCGGTCTTTTTCTTTGATTAAAAATATATAATTAATTTACAGACATTTTTGCTAATACATATCTCAAGATTTTGTTGTGGAAGATACAGTTGATTTTCAGACACAACGGTATCGCCGTTGTTTGTCGTTAAAACTATCGATTTTTAGACAGTAATGGAGCTTTCATAAAATTAGATGTTTAAGAATACTCCATAAACCGTAGATGAACCTAGTTTGATTAGAAATGGGGAATTCCGGATTACCGATTAATTTAGGAATTTTTGAAAATTTAGTTATTAAGAATCCAGAACTTCCATTTTGTTTCCAAACGGAAGTTCCATCTGTTGGCGTACGATTTAAGGATTGTTCTAAATATTGCGATGCTGCACACGATGGAAAATATTATTAATTATCTTCAGCAATTTCATCTGAAAGCGCTATGAGACACGAGCATATACCGCAGTGGTGAAGTAGCAAGGAAAAAGCAATTCGCCGATTAATATTTTCTCTGCACGATCTATCCAAACGTCTGCGATTAAAGGAAAATACATGAGTCGTTTATCTGCATTAGAGACTCTACTTTAATTTACTTCATCCCCAAAAGAAAACAAGTTACCCGGTGTTTCTTCACGTAAAATGCGTTTTCCTTTCCCGTGTAACCTGATTTAGTGGTGTGCTTCTTTATATCGACGCCGTTCACTCCAAATGAAAACTCCCACCCACTTAAGTTCTATTTCCCTCTCGCTGGCGTTGCACCCCGATCCAGACCTTCCTCTTTCGCTGTTTTCCTATTTCGTTCCCGCATCATTCCTATTGTGCCCTCTTTCCTACGCCCTCCAATCCCAGACGACGTCCAAATGAAAACTCTGGAGGCTTAAGATTTACGTTCCTCAGCAGCCATAGAGGAAGAGGGACGGATTTCCTAGCAGCAAACTTTGCGATGTATCCACTGTCGGGGTGCACAGCTCTGGAAGCTAATGCACGCGGAATCGGGAGAATCTGTTGGAGGGTACACGCCTTTCCCATTTAAAATATAGTATAAATTGCTTAAAAGCGCAATGAATTCCACACAAATGCTCAAACATATTCGTACTATCCTTATCCTCGATGCTTCAGGAGTTACCACGTTCAACAACTAACAGTGGGAACGCTGAAACTTAACCTCTACATTGCTACCTTACTCTGTCAGGTGACTCTTTCAGTCAGATCCAGAATTCTTATGATAGAGTAGTCACTAATTCTGCTAAAAGTTTAAATTTGCTCACTTTTCCATTTTTGTAAAGTTAGATTACGGGTAGTTACGTGTATAAGCATTAGTCGGACTCATATGTCAAAGTATATTCACTCAAATTGAAAGTAAATATAAAATACATAATGAGGTAATCACAATTTTCATGCACAGAAAAATGTAAGCAAAATCCAAAATAAGTTATCACCATCTATAAAAAAATTGTATGTATACCTAAATTTTAATTTAACTTAATTATAGATAGCTTTTCATTATATTTCCTTCCTTCCATTCGGATATATATATAAAATTCCACAAAAACTTGAATATTTTGCTTGAACTTGAAATCTATGTAGCCTGGTGTCTAAATGTTGTAAGCGATTTGATGAGCTGAGATATAGCTAATTTCATGTTACTAAACCTAACTTCGTCTGCAGTGGTGGAACCCAGTAAGCAGCCAAATCAATTACAATGATTCGAGAAGATACTTTATTACTTTTTATATATTCCTTTCATACATGATTCACGCTTTCACGCTGTACCTTTTACGCCTTATCCATTCCTCTAATGAATCGCCTTACTTCCTCCCCCTCTCCACATTTTCAGATATTTTTTCGTTTCCTTTTATCCACTTTTTGATGGCTTATGCTGCCCGAGGTCGACCTTCTTTAATATTATATTTATAAATGGTATAAATGATGTAGTCTTATTTTGCGATATACGAGTATAATCATCGACTAACTGTACAATATTGTTTCACTCTTTCCACAAGTTATATTAATTTACCTTTTATATTTCTTGTCGTCATTTCGCAACACATTCTCATTCCACCACACTTTTAGTTTGGTTATGCATTGTAGTCGTTTATTATGAAAATTATTTAAGAAATGTACGTGTATTTGTCTTATATTTCAGTCTTTTTACTCTTTTTACTTACTGAAATAGTCTTTAACGATTATTTTGCATTTCAGTTTCTCCACTGTTAAGTTCTTAGAATATCCTTCAAAATGGTAATTCCACTACCAAATACTTTTTTTCATATTATTTCCGACCCTTTTAGGCACACTTTGGTTCGACTCAATAAGTTAGTCTTCCTGCAAACAAACTTGCGTTACGGCTTTAGTAGTCTGATTTTACTTCGTTATTATATTCAGCGTAAAAATCATTTAATCATGGCTAAATTTTCCTGAAATCACACTCAAACTATCCCGGTGGTGATTATAATGGTTATACTTAAAAGATTGCATACTGCCTCCAGCAAAGAAACTTTTTCTGGTTTGATGACCCTGCAAGAAGTTGGAAGCATCCAGCTTACGAATGAATTCCATCCACAAAAATATTTTAGAGAATCTTTCTCTAAAATATTTTTCCAAGAGATTGAATCGAAATGGAACGTAAAAATCGCCTCGAAAAAGTTTCGAATCATTTTACATGTACCGGAAAGTTATCAGATGAGAAATAAGGCGGAAATATTGCTTTATTTTAATATTTGAGTGATAAAGGACAGCTTCTGCTTATTGAATTGTTTGATTAGAAGCATACATGAGTCTAATATACTATAAAAATTACATTTTTACTAATTGCATTAGAGAACCGAAGTGTGAATTATCTGTACTTGCGCAGGAAATTCATTAATTACTCAATTTAATTAGCAACGATTGAATTGCTCCTAAATTATCTCTTAGCCTACAGCCTTACGTATAAAAACCAAGAAATGCGGTAATAATTTTTGAGACTGGGATATATTCTAATTCAAAATAATCTAGAACGATTAAACTGTATAGCAAAATCAATGTAGAAAAGATTCTCAAAATATAAAACCAGGCTTCACCGTTTCATCCGCTGAATTACTGATAAGCAAATAACTTTATCGTACGTTCTCTCTTAATTTTATTAAATAATTTAAGCTGCATTAACTGTTATTTAAATTCAAAGCAAACATTTGAAATAAATGCGAGCAACTTACTCAAATTAAGTTTTAATGGAATTTAGCTGAATACCAAGAATTTACCTCAGGAAAATAAGAAATGTCACCCTTATTTAAAAACATCGAAGTAATTTGCGCTTAGTATAGCGTACTTAGAAGCATCACTTAGAAAACCTAATTAGTAATGAAATTGGAATGTACTTTAGTGGGCTTTAAAGCATGTAATGATTCCGATTATTCGTTCATTTGCCGGAGTTATGAGTGCCTCTCCGACTTCAGAAATACAAATCCGGAAGTTTGGAGTGTAAATAGTCTAACGGATGCAGGTAATCTGAAGGACGCATAAACATTTCATGCACAGATTTTTTTAAATTTCGCGACCGAGCTCTTTTTTCGATTGTTTTTCATGCTGTCGATTCGCTTCATGCATTCACACGGAAATATTTACGAAATAGGAGAGATACGCAGAAATAACCAGGATTCCACCACCTTTTCAATTACCCCCGCGTTCTCTTTGACGTTTTCACGCCGAACTTCACTAACTAATCGGCCGAAAGTTTCCAACCTCGCATTTTGCTCAAATCACGCTGAATATGATTTTAAGATAAGCTCTCATCGGCGGAGAAAAGTTTCGAAAACCGCGATAAGAGACTTTTCGTCCAAGTTTTCCGGGAAGTAATAAGGAGCGCATATTTTCAAATTGAGCGGATCAATTGGGGGCATGAATATTGCATCTCTCGCTCGCTCAAGTGTGGATAAGTCCCTGCAGGTTATACTCTTGGGTAGCCCTTTCCTCTTCATTCATATGCATTTATTTCTCGGAGAAGTTCTTGGCTGGAAAGTTGGGAGGATGTAGGAAGAAGGAGAGAAAATAAAACAGCGAGATGGAGAAATGAGGAAAATAGAAAAGTAGAGCGTGGTTAAAGTTGCCGCGGAATAAGAGGAAATACTGACAGTATCCCCCATTTTACGATTTTGCGTTCTTATTTGGAGCGGGAATTTAAATCTCGTCTGCGACTGTTGTAAGTAAATTACTTGTTTTGTGAAGTGTTGTGGTCATTTCATGTTTATTACTGTAATAGCAGCGACATTTATCATGTACCAACCGAATTTCCCGTTAATTCTCAGTGCGGAAATAAAAGTCGCTTAGTACATTAAGTAGTGGTAATTTTTAATATTGCAGTAGTAGTATTGTTAAAAGTGCTTCGACAGCTTAGGTCATTTCGCACATGGTCTCCCACCGGGAATCGAACCCGGGACCGCTTTCTCCGAAGTCGAACGCGTTGCCCACTTGGCTATCCGGGAGCCCCTTAAAATTGCTTCGACAGTTAAGGACATATAGTACATGAACCCCCATTGGGGATCGAATCCGGGAACCCGCTGTCACCGAAGAATTATAAGGTATTCATTGGGAAGGAATTGAAGATGGCGAAGGATTTTAAGCTTCAAGCGAAGGAATGTAGCTTGGGTCTTGTATAGTAAGTTCTGAGGATAAGTGGTGAATTATTTGAGTTCATCTAGCTTATCTTGTATCAGAAGCTACGACAATGAGTTCCTGTAGGGCCGTAAGTTCTAGCGCTTTTCTAAAGTAATTTAAATCTTTTGAAGGTGATGATAGAGCTACTAAGGGGAGTGTGTAAGGTTACGAAATCTTTACAGAAAACAAATTTGATATCGTGCATATAAATGCAGTAAGATTGAACACCAATTTTTGTATTCTCGTAAAACAAGAAGAATTATTTCTTGTCGAATGCTAAATTCTACGTAATCAAATGTTCATATCTTCGATTTCCTTTCTTTTGGTACTTTTTTTGATTGCGTACGACAATTTCTTATTATCACATTTTTCAAAAGAAACAACCCTCAAGCGATAAAATGAGCGTTACGTGCCTTTTGTTATAAAGACGCTTCAACATTTCTGAGGTCGAACCGGAAACAAATACGTAAATGAAAAGTAGCCTTTTTAACTGCGGAGAAAAAAAAATAATAATATTTCAGTGCGAAACTTATTCTACGAATGAATCTCGAGTTTTAGGTGGTCGTACACATACACGAACCTTCCTAAATGTATTACAAGATATAAGATAATTAAGTCTTATGGAACTTTTACCATCCTCATCTTATGGGAGTTGATAATGTGTGAAGGTGTTGTGTCCTCTAAATAAATATACTAATGATATTTACACTCGAAATACATATTAAAGCATCAGCAGCGAAGAACTTTCAACGCGCATAATTTATGAAAGAAATAAAAAATATTTACTTTTGAGAAGTACTGCATCAAATCGGTAGGCGTTACGAAGACAGGATGAAAATTCCCAGCAGTAACGAGAGTAAATTTTAGTTAAAATTGCCAAAATAAAATTGTAGGTAATATATTCTTAGAAGTAGATATCATGCTTTGTTCGTGTTTTATTATTATTACTTATTCTTTCGGCGAGGTTAGGCCAAAATGGCCTCTCTTCTACCTAACCTCTAAGGATATTACCTGGCATAACTATTAATATTACATTAATAACTAAAATAATTAGCTAAAATTAACTTAAATCTGTGTAAAAAATCTCAACAATAACTCAAAACTGGATAAAAGAAAAATTCAAATTATATATATAT
>KZ308439.1:83097-156869 GCA_000376725.2 Ladona fulva
AATATAAACTAATAGATATAACTAACAATAGATAATTATAAAACCGCAAAGATTTGGGTTGTGGGGAAACAATTTCTCAACTGAAGGGTTTTGGAGAAAAACCCACGATGCAGGAAAACACCCACACAAGAAGGGGGGTGAAAAAAACCTGCGAATACGCATAGGTGATAAATATATGTAGAGAAATAATTTGCGAAATTGATACTAGATTTAACAACTTCAAAAAGATTAATTTACTTGCGCGGACGATACATTACAGTAAAAGATTAGAAAAATAGACTTATGGGCCCTGTCAAACGTCTTAAGGCAACACGCAGGGTAGATGTGTGAATGCAAATATCTCTAATCCTGATAAGAAGGAAAACGTCTTGGCAATGTTACTTGAAAAAAATGGTTCTGAATATTATGTGTACCATTGCAGTAATGTTCACTGATATTTCCGTAATGTTCAATGCTCGTGAAAGAAATTGAAGCGATCACACCACGATAAACATTCTTTGACCCATCTTAGAAATGAATTTTTATTGATTCTTTTTGCTACAAACATGGTAATGGTACATGATTAGATATATTTTATGCAAGTCAACTTTCTCATTTAAAATTATAGTTCATCTTAAAGGTAATTTTTAAAACTTGATTTTAACATTGCAATCGTCTAACTCTTCATATAAATTCCATGAAAATATTTTTATCTTTGTGATATGCTGTTTCGTGAGACCTTCAGAAATGTTAGTAACGTGAGGAAGATCTTGAAAATGTAACACCTAGGTTAGAAATTTGGAGCGAAATAAATTTAAAAGAATTATTGCAGACAGAGCGATATGGAAGAAAGGAAGACGTGGAGAGAGTAAAGAAAATGTAGGTGGCCTTTTACAATAGAAAATTATATCGCAGAAAAATTAGATGAGCGATTTTACAATGAGAGCTTTCATAAAAAAATCTTACATCCAGGCCTAATAATTGACACATACACTCGAAGCTTTTAAAAGGTGAGACCGGAAGATATGACATTCCCTTTCTTTTCTGAAGAAGATGGAGACTCCTCATTTTTATTTCGCCATTCAAGGGATAAACCGAAATCCAGAGACTAGGAAGACATTATTTAGTATTCATCAAGGAGTTCCCAGAAAATCCAGTTCGAAACTGAAGTTTGTTTGGAATCGTTTCACCTCTTCCCCGTATATTTCATATTTTTCTATTTTCAGCACTATTTCTCCGATACATAGGTCCTTCAAGTACTTGACAGCTTCTTACTTTCCAAAACATGAATCATCTTCCTCACCTTTTTTATATTACACGTGGGAAAACTCTGGAGGCTTTTTGTGTTAGATTTACCAACTTTTCCATTTGTCTTTCCGTTGTCTCACTTTAATGTATGGTGGTATTTTTTCCTTAAAAATCTTAATACACCATATATTTATTTGTATATTGAGGGAAAATTTGTATAGATAGATGATTTAATTTGGTCTCTCCTCTGTGATTATACTTCTAGAACATACATGTATTCAGGATCCCGGATAGGCATGTGGCCAACGCATTCGAACTCGGTCATAGCAATCCCGGGTTCGATTCCCAGTGGGGCGTAAGAGCCCCAAGCAGTCGAAGCATTTTTAAATATAGTAGTTTTAATACACATATCCGATTTTTCACCGTAAAATCTTTATGGAAGGAAAAGGTAACTCATTGAAAAAAAGTCGCTCTTTTCAATGCATTCTTAATTTGGTAAATTAATGTGAATGGTTTTTGTGCTAAAAATAATTGTAAATTTTAAATTAATTTTAGTCTTAGGAAATCTTTAATGATTCGATGGCTGTGGTGAATTTCACTTCTTTTGCGTAGATTTTCTTCAGCGATATCGTTCGCTGTATGACTAGCTGCATACCTGTCGTGGTTATCAACTCGTATTTGTTGGTTGTTATGTAAAGAAATTATAGCAAATTCGACCTGTGGTAAAATATATAATCATTAATGTTTATTTAATATTTATTATCTGTTTTATTTTTCCTAGTAGCTCGCGTTTTTACGTTACCTTCAATTCAGTTTGGTATTTGAACTAGATCTTGCATGATTGTGAGAGACGCTTGTCTGTATAGGATGTCGTTTCATAAATTGAGTTAATTTCCCGTACGGAATCCTAAGTAAATCTTCAATTACATGAGGATTGATATATATGTTTGTTTTTATCATGATTTTGCTGTATCAGTGAAAGATTTCCATTTAATCTTATCGCTGTACTAAATACAGATATACAATTTTAGAGGAATTCCACAATTTCCTCGGCCCCTAAGCTCCCAAGATTCAAAAACTTCGCATTTTGACCTTAATTCTCATAAGAGCCAGAGCCTTCTGTTTTAACTAATTTTTCTCTCTCTCTCCAACTTAAATTCCTCCTCTCCCTTAATCCGTTCTTTACTGAAACTTCACCTGTTTTTCTTAGCGCGCATCTACCCCGCTTTCCCATAACTCTTCCATATTCTTCCTCGTCAAACCTTTACACATTCCCTTGAATTCTTCCAAATCTTCCATCACATTTACCTCGCTTCCATCCCCGCTCCAGACCCTCTCCATCTGAAACCGGTCTCCTTTTTTTCCGTCTTCAATTCTCATTCTATCTTGACTCCTACTACCGCTCTCCACGTCCTTCCCTTTCCCTCTTAAAGGATCTCCTTTCCCACTTCGTTCTCAACCCGTCACACCGAAACTTCTTAAATTATTCCAACCCCCTTTTTCTCGTCCATATCTGTCGGCCACGGATCAGGGCCCAGGGGCGTGAAATTTCTTGAGAGGATTGAGCAGAGTGGAGGGAGGATTAAGTGGGAGGAAGGAGCGGAAGGTTTGTGAGGAAAGAGGGAGGAGGTGAAGGGGGTGAGCGAAGAGAGGATAGATGTGGAGGAGATTCAGGAATGCGAGTACTACAATAGAGGCGGAAAATCACCACCAACGATAATCAATGAGCAAAAAACCTTCTCGATGAGTTCGATATTGATGGGTCTTAATTTTGGATCGTTAAGATAATCGACATTAACCCTTACCACACCAAATCTAGTTTGTCAACGTTATTTACCAAGTGGGGTCTTCGGAAAACCCCACGGTTTTTCTTTTATTTCTTAATTGTTACTTGCTGTAGATTGCTTAATATAGGTTTTTTGAGTTTCTGAAAGATATAGTTGCAATTATATTTTTCAATAATATTTTGTTTATTTATTCTAATAGTAGTAAAAGAAAACCATAAATTATCTATACACCATTACCGACTTCGAAAAAATTCGTACAAACGTGTTTAAGATTAAAAATCCTGTAATAGCTTTCGTCTGGAAGCTCAATCTTCTTTTTTAAAGCTCGAGCTTGATAAGAGCGTATATTTGAGAAAAAGTTATGACTGGGTAGAGCAAGCGGAATTGGTAACGTAGTAAAGGAATAGGGACCTGCCAGGACTCCAAGGAAGTTTTTATTTATATATGATTCTGTGAAAAAAATTTATGAAAGACTAATTTTATATTTTTACCTCAAACTGATGCGGGATACATATAAAAGTCGAATAATTGTTATAGTTACAGCAGGATCGTTAAAAATATGATTTTGCGGTCCTAGTTGGACCCCCTTGGTATGTTAAGGGTTAATTGAAAAATTTCGCGTTACTTTGTTATTGATGTTGGTTTTTGGTAATTGTAATCGATTTTGTTATTAGTTATGCCGTTGGTTTATCGTTTCTCTAAATTTCAAAATTATGGTTTGAGATTATTTTATTGCGTTAGATCAGTACTATCTCAATTAAATGTAATAACCAGCTCAAGCTCTATGGCAGTTGGATGATGTTAAACTATTAACAAACTTTAATCGTGCTTCTTTATTTGTGGCATTTGATGATTTAATACCTAGTCTTGGTAACGTAGGGTTTTGTGCGGTATAGCATAACTTAGGTCTGGAGTTCGAATCCTGTTAGGGTATCTTTGTTTGTAAATCGGTTCATTTTAATAGAGGTACCCTTAAATTGAAACTTTCCCAATAAATGAATGATTGCTATCATTAGAATTTTTCACTTCTGAGTCATAGGACTGGAAACTGTTTTACATTTTTGCTATGTTTATTATTTTAAGCGATAGACACACTAAGAAGTTTTCTAATTGTGTTACAAGTACTTACCAGAATAGGTTTTTGTATTTTGGTAATAGTTTGTGGCGGTATGCTAATTTCTAGAAGATTTTCTCGAAGAGTTTTTGGGACTATACCAGCTATAGAAATAGGAATCGGTAAGATAGATCTTGTTGTCACGTTTTCTTTATTTCTTCATTAATTACCAGCATTTAGTTAATTTGTCACCATATGATTGTTGAAAATTATGCGCATTTGGAACGGTAACAGCTATTACGAATATAAGTTTTTCGTTTTTTGCGTGAAGATGAAATCTGGCCTATTGGCAAGTATAGTTTTATCAGTTTTTAATGATTAGTTACAGAATAGCTTATAATTCTCATTTTCTTAAACACCCAATGCTTCGTACTCATGCTGCAGCGTATTATCATTCAGAATTATATGTTGCACGACTGCTTCATTATTCTGTACCTCCAGGAAAGGAAAAAATTGTCCTGAAAATGCCATTATTAAAAAAATGTCCATATCCAGTATTATTGACCCGGTGTTACAGTATTTTATTTCTGATTTTTCGCATAAATCAGCACATCTCGTCGCGGAAGCTCGCATGCATTTTCTTTAAATTTAGATCTCTGAATCTATCTCTGCCGTCTACGTATACCCTCAAAGTTCCAGGGATGTATCAAAAACTATTTATTCATTACTGTACCTATTAATTTTGCAAATAGGTCGATCTATCATCACATAACCTTGAGAACGACCTTGGATTCGTTTAGGGTTGCACATTAATGGTAATAGACTTAGCTTGACTTGCCTTGTTATTTATTTATGCTGGGACAGATGAAGCCGAGTGGCCCCCTCTTCCCCTGGCCCAGCGCTCTCTCTAAAGGTCAAGTACAAAAAATACATTTATACAATTTGTACATAGGTAAAAATAATTACAGGCAGATATATATACAATGGGAAAAAACTATATTTACATGTGGATAAGTAAATGTTTTAAATTAAGGATCGTGTTCACGCTGCAATTCAAGTCATACTCCTAGATCTCAATCAGTGATACTCAAACGCCGTTCTTAAAACTCAATCGATACCCAGTTCGTGAGAATAGAAAGGCGTTGTCCCAAATTCTCTCGATCACCAATCCAGGAAATTAGAAAATTCCGACGGATAGAAAGGAAACAGATCTTGGTGGAAGGGGGAGACAAAGGCTGGAGAGGTGCGAAGTAAAGCGTAGTAAAAGGAAATGAGGAGGAACTTGTGCGGGTTGAAAGAATAGAGTCGTCTGAGAAAGAAAAGGAATAAAAAGAACGAGGGGTTGGGGAACTGTGGAAGGGAAACGGATGGGAAGTAGGAGGATGTCGGGAGTTCGAAGGCAAACTGAAGGTGCGGCTTATATAAAGGGAACATATTCCCAGGTGGCAGAAGTGTTCCCGTTGGCATGAGCTGGCCCTGTTAGGTGCAGCAGAGGAGCGGAAGTGGAGTGCGTGAGGTGGAGGGGCGGCGCATGATAAAGGAGTGGGTGCAGAAAGAAAGATCGAGAGGGGACTGAGAGGTGGTTCTTGTGGACAAAACTTGAGATACTCGCAACATCTGTCGTGTTACACATTCTTCCCTCATTTCGTCTTTCCTTTTTTCCTTGTTGGCAAAGTGCTACTTTTTCTTCGCTCCTCTTCGGTGTTTTTCTTCGTTCCCCGGAGGGAAAAAATACATATAGCGGTCGAATGCTGAAATGAGAATGTTTCCGCGAATTACGTGCCGGCAAAGCTAATGCTCCGGAGCGTCTGAAATACTTAATATTTCATGTATATCAGAGCTCATGGCTCAAATGCGGTTCAATTTATAGAATTGTTTGAATTGGAGTTAATTTTTACGGAACGAACGACGAAATGTAAAAAATCGGCAAAAGTGTAAATTATGTGTTTCCATATCTTATTGTTTTATTCTCAGCGGACTTTTCTCATGTCCATCATTAGTTGCTCGTTCGTAATCGTAAGCCTTGGCAAAATATGTTCATTGTGAAATTGTGTGAGAGAAGATTTCAATGAGAAACAATAGTGTGAATCTTAGAATCGTAAAGGACAATGGCGTAGAATTTTTGAAGGATGAATAGGAGAAACAAAATTGTTGAAGTACAGATCTGAGAAATAGAAAGAAATTATTTCAGATGCTTTATTTCTCGAATTTGCTCGAAAATATTCTGACTGATCATTCTGAAACATGCTCATCTAGTTTAATCAATTAGAGATATAAGAGTTGGAACTATAATGCACCATGTATCGGTCTTTGAATTATTCAGATATTAATTTGAATTAATCTGGTTTGAATTTAAAATCCTACTTAATGGTTACCGAAAATCCAGGAGACTTGACTTGAGGACTTGAGGTAGTTGAAAATGGGAAGTGAGGTAGTTCTCCACAGCTTTTCTCACTGAGCCAGAATGATTTGAATCATACAAGTCCACGTAAGGTTTTAGTATAACACAACATATAAATTATAATATCCATGAAAACGTCTGACACAAGTGTTAATGAATAGTACATTTTTATCTTACCAACAGAGAAATAGAATTACTCCATTCATCATGATAAGGCAGCATAAACCGTTTTGGGGCTTCCGGATAACCAAGTGGGTAGCGCGTTCGACTTTGGTAAAGGTTCGAGGGTTGACTTTCCTGAGAGGCAGGACTTCGTATTTTACACAATATTTTTTAACAAAGAACCAGTCTNTGATAGAGCTACTAAAATGAGTATGGAAGATTACGTAATATTTACAGAAAAAAATGAAAAGAAAAGGAAACACTTATACACGTTACCACAGGATAATGAAACGACCTAGGTTTCAACGCATCGCGTCATCGTCAGGTACAGGAAACAGAGAAAATTCACAATATATAGGAAGAGGAGCAATGAGGGGAAAAGAAGGGAGTTGGGTTAGACAGAGTTACAAAAATGCGACAAAGTTTTCACCGTAGAAGAAAGGATAGGGGAAGTGAAGGGATACAGGTTCTCGTTTATGATTGTTGACGAGGGATTTCCAAGCGTTTTAAGTATTTCTAGTTGTTCGTAGTGGTACTTAAATTATCCTCTGGTAACGTGTATAAGTGTTTCTTATTCTTTCCATCATAAATAGCTACCACAAAGTCGAGGCCGAAGTAGTGGATTTTATTTACAGAAAACCAATTTTATTTCGAGCATTTAAATATATTGTACTCTCATAAAACTAAAATAAATCTACATTAGGGTAATCATAACATGTAGGATTAGTTAGGGTTTGTAATGATCAAAAATAGGTCGATCGTAAACTTTATAATGGGGAAACGCATCTCGTTTATGATTGATTCAATTATTGTTGTCAGTAATGGAAACGATTTATTTCTGAATACTTTATTTGTTCGACAATACTTTTATCAGATATCAAGAAATATTCAGAAGCTTATCCTATCGAAACTGCATATATGGTGTACGTTGTCTACTGATAACATAGATGCTTTTTCGGTCATTTTGTGACACTGTGAAACCTAGGTCTTACTTATTTATTTCTTGCAGTGTGATACAATTTTGCTCATGAAATCAACTGTCTTCTTAGTGAATGTCTTCGCCCGTTTTAGAAAATGGATTCTAAGGTAAAAGGTGCGACCGTCATTGAAACTTGTAGCATGTATCAAATTTAATTTAATCTCGTGAACAGCAGTAGACGAATCAATTGTTTATTACGTAAATGATCATAAATAATCATACTTACAATTTCAAATTTAAAAGCAGACCAATGAAAATAGGTACCATTATATTAAAAAATATTTTTTTGTCTTAGCGTATACTACGTTTTTCTAAACGAATTAAGGGAACAGTATTTTGGAGTTAAAGTTCACTCTTTGGAAATAATAAAATCGTTTTCGTAGGTGTGCCCATAGTGGTTAAAAGAAAATGTATTCCTTGTTTAAGTCATTTTTGGGTGCTTTGATGAAGAGGGACATTATTAGATGACATGATGCTCTGACATTCGCAAATATAAAATCCAGATCTATTCTTGCTTTTCAAAACCTCATTATTTAACACCTTAATCCTCATCCTCCATACCGAGTAGAAATCGAACTTTCCCTCACGCACCTCGCAAACCTGTCTTTTTTCCTCTCTTCTCAAGTTTCATCATTCAACCATACTATTGAAGGATTCTTAAGGTGCTAAGCAAACTTCATCTGATATTTGCTCTCTAGAAACCTGCAAATCGCAGTCCATCACCGTTTTTCCTTAGGGAATCAAATCTGACTACAGCGGATCCAGGACGAGATCTGGATTGAGATTTTTTAAAGGAAGTTGGAAGATAAAGTATGCATATGGGGAAAGAGGAAGGGAGAAAGGGAAGCAGAAAAAATGAGTGAGAATATCCTAAAATAAATCTGCCTTTTACCTGTAAGAACATCTTTACTTATCCAATATAAAATATCCTTTAAATCGAATTAACAGTTGATAACGTACATAAAACTTGCCAAAGAGTGTAATCTAGTGTAAGGGTGTAAAATATATATAATCGACTACAACTCAGTAATTTTTGTATTAAACAGAGAATTACTTTTTAAAAATATGATGGCGTTTGTCTTCCAAACCCTATATTATCTTTTGGTTGTTACCTTTTTGTTTAGTAGATACATCGACGTTTTATATTTGGAGTTGAAATTTACAGCTCGCTAAATTACCATTCGAAAACACCCACCAAATTTAGATATTCACACACAATGACCACAAAAAAGGGAAAAGACGGAATTTATATTCTGAGTTGGTTGGAAATGATAATAATCATTAACGTTTTTTACTTTAGAAATGTAAGTAATATTTTTATTCTATATATTTAGACTGACTAGCGCCATGTCTTAGGTTCTATGGAAGGTCGTAGAGACCAAAACAAGTCAAGAGAGAAGATTTCATACTTTTACAGAATTTAAACTTATTAGCCTAAGGTCTGAATTATTGTGAGAATTCCAACATTTTAAGCAGTGGGAATAATAGTGATAGTGGTAATAATCATTATTCACAACAAAATCATCTCAAATACTACAATAAAATATACCTTACATAAAGTTTTGGAGAAATGTATAGAATTAGTAATCATTTGGATCACCGAAGAAACTTTCCGAAGGTATATGATTGCACAAAGTTTCTAAATATTTTTTAAGGTAGTAGTAAAGTATTATCGGTCATGCTGGCCTTAGCTGGGCTCTATCACTTTATGATAATGCCAATTATCGAAATCCAAGGTCGTGGTGTTAGTTGATTTTGAGTTTTTTTTACAAAAGTCATTTTAAGTAATCTCCTGTTATTAAAATCGCTGGATTTACTTGGTAGTGAATCCGATTTGAGAATTATATTCAGTACATACATTTTTATCATAAATTACTCTACATAAATTTTAATTTAATACTCTACATAACATTAATTACATACATTTTTATCATAAATTACTCTAGTTCTTATTTTTCATTTTAAAAGAGTTTGTTAAAGCTTTGAAACCAACACTAAGGTTAATTTAAATACTATAAAATATTAAAATTAAAATTGTGAAGTAACTGAGCTGCTATTTAGAGACATTCTTAGTAATATAGGCTCAGAAAATCTTTACCAGAACTTATACTGTAAGGGTAAGTAAATATTGGATAATAACCATCTTCTATATTTTACTATTCGCTTTTTACAAAGTAACTATTAGCTTTGCGCTACGATCTCACTTTGCTGATCTCTTATTTATCGAGAGGAAATGTAGTATATTTAAACATCCAGGGCCGAGGGAGACGTAATTTAGATGTAAGGGAAGTTTAAAAGCAAGAAGCGAGAATTATAGAAAAGGACGGCGAGAATAAAAGGGAGAGGAAATTGGACGAAGGGTAAGAGATCCGGAGGAGAGGCGGAAATTGGAACCATTGAAGAAAGGAATCGAAAGAGTTTTAAAAAAGGGGCGCCGAGTGTTGGTCGGAAGAGTGATGGCAGTGGAGATGAGTCAAAAGAGAGGACCCTGTTATTTTTTTATCCGCTTTTTTCTCGGAGATTTACAACAGTCATCTGTCTCCACCCCGTCTTGAATTGCGAATTGATTGGAATTTTTTTCTTAATGTCCTCGCAATTTCTCTTCCACTCCCCGCCTCCTTCTCTTTCGCCTCTCGCCGGTTCCAGATATGCTCAGGTAGATTGATGCAAATCTAATGGCGGACTCTGGAAGGATATTCGGATTGTTGAAAACAGGGGAGACGGAGGTGCCTCCTTTATTCGCTTGTCCAACTAACCTATTTGTATTCCGAGTAAAGAAGTTTTCGGGGAAGGGAGACGTTAAGGGGAAGCATATATCATTGTAACTTTCCTTGTAAATTAAGAAGTGAAAAAGCTGGGGAATTCAATGGGGTGTTTTCAGCGAAGGTGCAAAATGTAAGCTGGTTGCTCGTGATTCATGAAGGAACTACATCATGTGAGGTGATTCTTTCTCAAAAGATTCCCGTAATTTGATTAAGAGCAATTTAGACATCAAAAGTCCACTTCTGCACGACGGGCACGCATTTTCGAAGCTTTAAATACAGCCAAAATTCGTAGGTATATATTCTTTGACTAATACCACCGTGATAGTTGTGTTAGGTTTGGGTTTCAATAAACACGAGAATTTTATACCATGAGTATGAAATTACGTTACGGTATTAAGTGGATTACTTTCTGTTTTAGTTTTTATTTCTAAAAATGCTATAAATGTAGATGTTCGATAAATAGTGGTATTTCATTACGGAGGAGTAAAAATAACCACCATTCAGGAGACAATAGAGGAAAGTAATGCATGTTTTTCATGAGATATTTTTTTGTAATATATCAAAAAATCCCCAGTTATATATTTTAATCACATTAATTCTCTCTTTAGATAATATATAAGTAACCTAATAACAGTAAAGGCTTCCAGGAAATAGAATATGACCATCCCATTTCACACATTGAAAATTTCTTGTTTATAGGTGATGATTCATAATAGTAAAGTTTTCACGCCTTCAATCTCAATCCATATTTCCTATAAGGTAATTTAAGTGAAATATATTTTAGATTCTATACAACCCTTATTCATAAACAAGTTCATTAGAGAAGTAATCAGAGTATTATTGGAAATATCGAGCCCTTAAATACTGTTGGTTGGGCCATATGGCCTCAGGTTGAGGCTTGTTTTATGATAAGCACATTGCACCTTTAAATATCGCTCAAACGCTTTAATCGAGAAGTAATATCACCAAATAAGATTCAAGAAAATCGTATGATCAGAATATATTCTACGTAAATTAATGTCACGTGTTTTTAGATGAAAATATCTCTCGAGGTTTGGAGACCATGTTTTGTTCGGTCGAAGTGCAATGTGCTCTATAATTAATCATCATTGATATAGGCTGCTAAGATATACATACTTATATTTTATCAAAGATGTGAAAAAGCAGAAATCAGGGTTGGAAAGGTAATAAATAATTCGTATGATAGCCTCGAAAGATATTTTCATCTAAAAACACGTGAAATTAATTTACTTAGAATGGATTCCGATCATCTGATAAGTCTATTCCGAGACCTTTGTCGAGTCTATTACCTTTTTGCCACAATATTGATGGATTTAGTGTAGATTGTAAGAGCAGGTTTTGAAATTCATTATTTGATCACGGAGAAAGTCTGAACTTCATTGTAGAACTACTGTTATTGTAAATCAAATTATTGTTATTGTAAATTATTTTGAATTTTCTTGGCAGCTATTAAGAAATTTTTCTTAAAAGGGTTTTGATTAGAACCAATGGATTACGAGAAGGAGCACTGTTTCAGATAGGTAGAGAGGAGCTGCATTACTATGAACATTGCGGTTCATCAGTGTTTGAGTAATTGTATTGAAAGGCGCCGTGTGAGCAATCATCTAAGGGGGATACTTACTATCCATTCTCGATCTCAGATAATGATAACATGAAATTTCTACTTTTTATTTCTATTACTCTTTCTTTAGCTGTTAATTTTAACCGATTCAGTTTCATCAGTATCGTTCATTTAACATATATAGCGTTAAGTTACCTTACGAGCATTAAGGTGGTTTCATGATTCCGAGGGAAAGCTGTCTTAATTTATTAGAAGGACAGATGGATTGCCTATGAGAAAAATGATGTATGATGGAAATTCGTTTTTATAAGGAAAGCGGCTAAGATGTTGATTCAGTGTAGAAACTGAAATCGTGATGAGAAAAGAAGTACGTAGAATAAATAGTAAAAGAGGACTAACAAATGGTTGCGACTAAAGTGATATATTTATGCTATAGTTGAAATATATACATAACATGCGTAAATATGTAACTATATATAATATTGTTAACGCAGGAAGCAGTGAGCGCGCTTCACTCGAAAGGGAGCATGTAATTGGTATGTGTGTATCCATTATCTGTGTAAGAAAACGTGGCCGCTTTCACATGCCCTTAATCTGCCTATAGAAGAGCAATAGTAATAATGACATCGCAATTACGCGTAGAGACTAATGGCTGCACACGGAAATTGAGACCGCACACGTAATGCGGTCGAGGTGAGATGGAAATAATGGTGAAGTAGCTCATGAAAAGAGGAGAATTAGGAAATGCATGGAGGGAGGGGCTGGATTATGTTTGCACAGAGTGATACGGCAAAAGGGAGAGTCTCTCCAGGGTTTAGACAGAATGGGCAGATCGCCGCCTGGGATTCGAGTCGTCGTTCTGAGAGGAGGGCGGTGATAGGCAAAGAGGAATTAAAAGTTCCGCCTATGAAAAGTCTATTCCTGGCATATCCCCACCTCTCATTTCATTCAATCCATTCATTCCCCTTTCACTTCTACCCAGTTTACTTTCACCGCTTTAAATTATTCAAGAGAGGAAATTCGCTTTCTTTCCCGCTCCAGGTAGGGATAGATAAATAAAGGTTCCTTTTTACTCAAATAATCGCGGCGTTTTTATCCGCCTCCGAGGTTGCCTTGCTTAATTGCTTCCTCATTGTTGAGTGACGGAGTTTCCAAGGCGATGCATTATTTACGGTCCGCGCGACATAACGGTCGCGTTTTCATAATTCAGAGGCCGTAGGAGGAGAGATTAAAGCGTTGTCGGTTACTCTATTACGCGGATCGGAAAGGGGGGAGAAATAGCTAATAGCCTCGGAAACCTGATGGGAAATTGAACGTTAAACTTAGTAACGCGTCGCGTTTTTCGCCGAATCTCGAAGAAATTGCGGCGGTCGTTAAAATTTTAGTACCCCTTCATTCACGGTTGAGGTAATATTTCTTCCGCGCGTCGACGATTCGGAATTATTTATTTATAAAATGGAGCGATCGGAAGTGATGGAGGCGTATTCCGGACGGGATGACGCGGGTCTCCAGAAAGGGAATTAGCGGGCCGGAATGCCTTTTAATCAAATGGGAATTTGCCGCTTTTATTATATGCGGCGCCGGAGTCACTTTGATGATGTCCATCGCTCCGGTCATATCCCCGAATCGTGTAATTTCGGACTTGTTTTGTTTCGAGTTTTTATGTCGTCCGTCCTCTCTCCGCGCATTACTCGTAGGTGGGGAATTTCGGGATCCGCTGATGACGCGGGGGATTTTTTTCCGAAATGACGATTAAGGCCGACCCGAAACTTTTAATCGTGCGGCGAGAAAAATGTCCGATCCTCTCTCAGACACCCTCGGATATAAAATGGAATTATTCTAAATTCGATTGCGTTTTTTATTTTTGGCTCTACGTAATGGAGTATTCCCACCATTGTTCGGCTTACCGAACCGGCTTTCGGTTCGGATACCATGCAAAAGTTTCTTTCTTTGATAGTTTAAAAAGATTTTGAGTGGGGTAGTTTCTTTCGCGAGTGAGAGTTTTGTAATATACCGTACTTCCGGTGAAAGTGAGAGATGATGATGATAATAATGATAAAAAAGGGAAAATATTAAGAGATATGGCTGATGAGACATCATGGCAGACAACAATTATCAGGAAAATAACGAACATTCAAGTCATCCCTTTGGTTATTCCTGCAGAAGGGCTGGTGTAAAGCAACATAATAAAATATGTAGAAAAGATTGGTTTAGAGAGAAATATCATCAACATTGCACAACAAGTAGTCCTACTGCAAACATGTCGCATTGTGCTTAAATTTCTCAATCAAACGGAAAATTAAGAATCGCATGGATTAGGGTGAATTCCCTCTTCATCTCGAGAGCTTGGTTCATTCCGACTACAGGACATGTGGGATTGTTCCAGCAGAAACGCTGAGAAGAGGAAGAAAAGACGATGATGGTTATGTTAATAATAATAATAAAAATAATAATAAAATAATAATAAAAATAATAATGTTTAAAAGAGAATATAATATCAGTAAACACGA
Source organism: Ladona fulva (assembly GCA_000376725.2). Lineage (NCBI taxonomy): Eukaryota > Metazoa > Arthropoda > Insecta > Odonata > Libellulidae > Ladona > Ladona fulva. Next base: position 97,565 of record KZ308439.1, read on the forward strand.
ACCTCAAATATATCTTATTGTTTTGAATAATTTAGGATTACCTTAGTGGACCTTTACATTATCTACGAAGAATTATAGTGGTTGATATGCTCTTATGTCATCATTACAAGATTCTAATTCGTTCCTCGATATTAAAACTTATACAATTATTGGTGTATTTCATTAGATTTATTTACTATCCAATACCGCCGCATTTTGACGCAAAGCCAGGTGGCGACGCAACTACTTCAACTGATTCTGAAGTTTCTATTGCTACTCAGAGGAATATAAACAGACCGAAAGCGCGNTATATATAAAGAAAATGTCTGTCCGTCCCCCTATTTATTTCAGAAACAGCTTGACTTAGAGATCTGAAACAAACTGTATTGTGTTTCTACGATGCTGAAACCCCCAGGAAAACTATTCTCATCTCTGTAAAGGCCTGGGTTCGAACCCAGGAGCACAATGTACGTTTCCATAAGAGACGTACGTAAATTACGGTTTATGACTTGCAGAGGTCGTTTCTTTCACAAAATTAAATTAGAAACAATGGTCCTACGAAATTGAGACAAGTGTCATAAGAAAATAAAATAATCATATAATCTTATTTTAGTCGTGAATCATTAATGTAAATTCGAAATTGCGAGAACTTTGATAAAATAGACGTAACATTCGGAACATTTTCGGGTAGTGAACAACGCATCCCTTTGACGACCAAGGCAATTGTTGAACGTTGATTTCACGAGTTATCCCATATAAATGCACGGGGATAATCAGTTAGTATACTTTACCATAAGAAATGTACATAAAATAGGTTTTCGTTACCTGCAGAAGTTGTTTCTTTTACAAAATTAAATTAGAAACAATAGTCCTACGAAATTGAGACAAGTGTCACAAGAAATGAAAATGATCATATATTCTTATTTTAGTCGTGAACTATTGATATAGATCCGAACTTTCGAGGATTTTCATATAATACATGGAAATGTCGTAAAATGTTTGGAAAATAAACAACCCATCCCTTTGACGACTAAGGCCATTATTGAATGTTGATTTCATGAATTATCCCAATAAGTGTACGGGGATAACCAGTTCTTATAATTTTTATAAGAAATTTACGTAAAGTAGGCTTTCATGAATTAAAAACTTTAGAATAAATGTTATAAATAATGGTAAGAAATAAATTGAGTTATTATGATCTTACGACGGAATTTGTTTTTGTGCTTTGTGGAGGACCAGACATATACGATAATATATAATCATATATGCATAGATTTTTAAACTAAATTAAGTTCCGTCATGCTTGACGGGGGCGTTTACTAGTTCATATACAAAGTAGAGAAACGAAAAATACAGAAAATAGGAAGTATTGAAATTACATAAAATAAAATGGTTATATGCATACGTTGAAGAGCCCAGATTTTTATTCCGTATAGATTAATCGCATAGAGAACGTCCTTTGCCGTTGAGCTACTGTTGGGTTTCCAACCCCCTCATTTTTGTTTTCAATTATTAATGAGTCTTCAACACACATCAGCCTTTTGCCAGCAAACAGTATTTCCCTTGAAACTGACTAGAGAATAGATCTAGCAAAGCTCATGCTAAGAAAGAACGAATATCGTAAGTTGGCAACCACGTGTGAGTGTAGATTTTAGAGTGGAGTGCCACGGTGGACGATTCCGCGTGAGAGGGGGTGAACCCCTCCAGGAAGAGTATGGGTGAAATGTTTGGCGCAGGTTGTTCGCTTTTCACTAGTGTGCAGAAAGTTCATCTAAGTGCAGATATCGTGAGTAGTATTGTAATATAGAGTATAGTAATATGTATAGTTGAGAGTAAAACGGTTTAGATCAAGCAACTCAAGGTGAACATTTTCCAGGGCTCATTAAAAATAGAGTCAAAATCGTACGAGTTCAGGAGAAATAAAATAAAGGACACAAATAGAAGATCTAAATATGAAGCTATTCTTTTTTTAATGATTTCGAAAGAAAATTCTTTTAATTCCTAAGGCAATGAAGTTTAGATATTTATGAAATCTTTCATATACATTTAATCTACGTTAAAAAGTTCTTAATTAAACTCTTAAACTACTCACGAGGCATATATAATATAGTAAATCTTTTCAGGGAAAGAATAAGGTGGTTGGTTATCTTTGTACATTCAGGTGAGCGGCTAAAACCCAAGTATAAACAGATCTGGAAAATAGCGACATGAGTGGGACTGGAACCCAACTTTCTCATTTTCTGGCCAGATATTCTAACCTCTGAGGTACCATACCGCGTCTTTTTCCCACCGTTATGGTTAGAATACCTGCCTGGAAAGTAGGAAACTGGGTTCTAGTATCAGTCATGTCGGCAGTTACCATCTTATTATTAACGTTATTTGATTCTAATGGGAGGATTTCCTCATAACCTCACTTGAGTTAGCTGCCTCGAATGGGTGGTTGCGGTGGTTGGCGCCACTGTCGCCTCTTGCATTGCTCACAAAGTAATCTCGTAACATGGGAATGTGAGCGACATGTAAGGGGCGGGGTAGTTTAGTGGTTAGAATACCTGTTCTAAAAGTGGAAATTCTGGGTTCTAGTCCCAGTTACGTCGCTATTTTCACATCTCTTCATCCAAAAAAAAGTTCAGTTGATTTTGATTGAGGAATCTCATCATGAGTATTGATGAGCCTGACGAATAGAAGAAGAAATGATGGAGAAAAAGTCTGCTGCGGCCGGGAATCGAACCCCGGTCTCCCACTTCCCGGTCTCGGGTGCTCTGTCCTCTAAGCCAGTGCTCCGCAACCGGTGTGCCGTGGTACACTGGTATGCCTTTGACATTTTACAATTTTTTATTATGTATTTAATACACAATGGCATATTATTTTTCATAATATTGTCTATTTTTCAAAATGTAGTATAGAATAATTATTATAACTAAATAATATTAATTTAATACCTACATATTTTACTTTTGTTGTGCCGCGGAATTCTAGGAAGAATTGTGGTGTGTCATAGGTGAGAAAAGGTTGCGGAGCACTGCTCTAAGCTACCGCGACAGAAAGATCTGTCATTATTTCCCGCAATTTCTTAGGCTATTATGGGACTCTGTGTACTACGGAGGGTTCCCGGGTTCTGAGTTCGACTCCCGGCTGCGGTAAACTTTATCTCCTTCATTTCTTCATCTAAATTCAAGCATGTGAAGCATGCATTTCTCATTGCTTATTAGCCTGATGTTTTCTATGAAATTGAGAATAGATGGAGTAATAGAAAAACATGCAGATACAAGTAGTATTGGTGTGCAGAATGTGGTCTATGGCGGAGGAATTGCCTAGGTAGGCATAGGTTCTCGAAAGTTATAATAGCATTAAAATGGAAACGATCTCAACAAAGAGAATATAGAAATTATAATAGTTTTTTTAGTTACGGATTCCTCGATTAATATTTTTAAAGGCATAGGGTTAAATGTTTTTAATTTGTTAGTCACTTGTTACCTTTTAATTAAATTAGTCACTTTTTACCTTTTATTAAAATACATATTCGTATTATTCAGAATTTTTATACATGCCCAATGCCTCGTCCCATGTTGGCCGGTAAATCGGAAATAAGCTTGTTTTATTTTCCGTAAATACAAGAGAAAAAGAGCTTCCCCTTTTATATTCGCTACCTCTCTGTAAATTCGTCCGTAAAAGCAACCAAAACTTTCATGTAAATGAACGATTTCCTTTAAACCGTGTGAAACCCAGCAGAAACTCTAACTCAGCGAGAGTGGAAAAAATTTAATTTATTAACTCAAAAGATTCGGAACTCGAAAGAGTTTGTATCCATGCGCTTAACTCTCTCTCGTCGATTTCTTATGGCTCCGCACACTTTTAACCTGTTCATCCAATCACATCGCTTCCTTGATTACGTGCTTCGCCTCTCTTAATTCTACGCGTGATTACCTGAAGTAAGGAGGGAAGCATAAGAGATTGATGGAAGAGGAGCAAAGGGGATTCTAATATATTTAAGGAGATTGGAAGAGGGGCTGGAGTGGATGGATGGGGAATGCGAAGGCTTCGTGGAAGGAAAGATCGCGAAAGAGGTGGGAAATGGAGTGACGGAAGAGGGGGAAACATGATGTTAAAGGGGGAATGTGGTTGTCAAATGGAGGGAAGGAGTGAGGAAAAACGGAAAAGGAAATAATTCATCCGTTTTATGCGATTAAAGGTTGAGATATTGATCTTGAGCTTTATTTCTTAAATTTTACTGCTTTTTAGTAATCTTTAATACGTACTACGCAGCCCACGGTAGATAACTCAGTGTAAAATACGATTAAAATTAAAATGTATTTGTTAAATAACTAACGTTTTGATTTTATTTGAATGATTTTCTATTTTCTTGCCACAAGTTTCACCTCCTAGTAATTTTTGATGTTGAATAAACCATATGGAAACTGACGCGGGAAAATTCTGGCTCCACCGGGACTCAAACCCAGGTCTTTCACTCATATAATCAGTGCTCTGTCTCGCAGACATCATCTCTCTTTTGGGAAACTATATTTTGCGAGAAACCTCAATGATTATAGTAGACGCCCGGCAAGTGGAAAACCAGGGATCGAGTTCCGATCACGTTAGTCTTTTTCGGATTTCCGCTGGATTTTTTTTAAGCGCATGCCTCCTCAAACCGAGTAATCTAATATAATTTATTTATTGTTATGGTTCAACAGTCAATTTCTTAGTCATATCGTTGTGTGTGGTATTTATCTTGGTACACAGATATTTTTATGCTCTTCATCTTGTTTTCTTCAAGCTTCGGTGATTTTTATTATTATTTCTATAATTGAATCAGAAGGATCCCAAATACAGCCATTATAATAATCATCACGAACACAAACAAGAATTCCCTAACCGGAAAAAGCCGATTATCCGGGAATCGAAACCTGAACCTTGGTGTTGGAGCGCCAGCACACTAACCGTCACCGATGCCTGCCAGAATCTTGTTTTAAATCTCTATTTTAATAACCCATCTTAAATCCACGATGGTAATTTATTTACGAAAATTATATATAAAAAGTAACTATATGATACTGGTATATTTATATATTAGAAAGAAGCGGTTATAGAGATTCGTATCCTGTACTAGTAGCCCATCTCAAACTGAAAACTCTAGCAAAGCAATTCGAATTTTTAATAAATATCGGCTAGCGCTAAGCCTCAGTTTTGATCTAAAGAGTTAAATTACTACCATCCACCAGAATAGCGTACCCAGACACTTTACTTTCTATGGATGACATGTATGTGGAAGGAAATCCCGCTATCCTTTGGTCTTTTCCAATTTACCCTGTAAGAGCGAAGTTGGTAATTTCCTCTCCTTATGCTGCTGCATAGTTCATTAACCTTTTCTGCGGCACTTCAAAGTCCCTCCGATCTGAACTCAATGAGGTGCATTTCATGAAAATTCATAGCGCGGCTCCCCTTTCTAATTTATTCTCCACCACAAACTTTTATAATGCAAAGGATCGGACTCTGCCAAAGGATCTCTGAATATCGTTACTCGTGGAAGCAGTTTGAACGACTCCTATCCAATTAACCGGATGGCTACGAGAGCTCATTGAAAAATGAACAGCTGAGTTTTCTTCAGGAAGAGGGGAAATGCTAAGTTTCCTGTGTAACTGAGTATGCTATTTTAATGTGCAATCATGTATCATAGGCGCGTAAATGATGAGTCTATCTATATATCTAGGATGACCACAAATTCTTAAATTGCTAAGTTTAGGATTAATAAATGTCTAAGTCAAGAGCGATAGGCCAAAGTACTTGTTTTAGATACTAATTATAAAATTTTGAATATCCTGATGTTATTAACATTTAAACACTCCAATCTACAGTTAATTTAGAAAGCTATTTATATGCCAATAGGCGACTAGATAATGGAAACCGTCCGTCTGGGAAATCCACTGTTATGAGAAGAACACTCAATATGTATTTCAATATGTAAGCTACCATCTTCAGAGGTTGAAGGAATACTAAAGTGATTGCTGAATCTTGTTTTAAATCTCTATTTTATTAAAACCAGTGCACAATTCCTTTTCTTGCAACCTAAATGTTCATTATTAAGCTGCTGGTCGCTCTCCTAAATGCAATAAAAGCTGAATTAATTCATTCATTATTCTATCCATTAAATTTACTTATGTTAATCGTGAATCAGGCTGGTAAATGTAACTAAGTTACAGTTTTTTTCTCACTTGTAATTCTCATTTACATTCACCGTCACATAGGCTGAGAAGGAGGGATTTTTGATATTATATCTTTAAGTTCGGGCTCGACATCATTGGATCACCTAGGACTTAGGCTACTATTTGGCCAAATGAAAATAAGCTGCGGAGAATAGTCCGTGCACCATCAATTAGAGCATTTGGATCATCAATATCAGCCCAGAGCAACTAAGTAATATCCCATGAATATTTAAAGTTGCTAAATTCCATGGCAAAAAATTCATAGCCATATACTTTTGTCTTATTGATTACCATAAAAGGCACCAAATTGTCTTATCGCGCATACAGGTTTTGGGATAAGCATTGAATTTTTGTGAAACACCGATCGATCTTTTAGAGAACGACAAATTCTTTTTTCAACAAATAAAGGTTTAAATATTATAATCTACCACTGAAATTGATCCAAGATGTGGAAAAAGTTTAGAGAGCTAGTGAGCTGCTTTACTGTGATCGGCGACGTAAACATTTCCGTCGGGTTTCTAAGCCCGAAAACTTCTCATATCGCTAAAAAGAACATGCGTACATTACACTCTTGGTTCACGGCGCACTGATTTAGAAGATGAGCCTCAAACTGTCACTCCGAAAAACCCTTCGTAAATTGTCGCTGAAGTAAAGGACGGGGAATGCATGTAATTGGCTGAAGAGATAAATTAAGAGTGATGTCTCTAAAGACTTGTGGAAAAAATGCATCAGATGTATGAAAGAAGAGTTCTCGGGATTCTTATTGTCCTGAAGATGGCCTCTATGGAAGAGACCGAAACGTCAACCGCCATTGATGACCTCACCCGGCTGGAATTCCGAGAACTCTTCTTTCATCCGATACGCAAGGAAAGCACCAGAGCATCAACTGTATGTTGGAAACGTGATCCGAGGCATTCAGAAACTGTAATAGGCATTTTGTAGACGGAACTGTTGTCGATCGTAAGCCCCCGCTTAACGTAGGATTAATATATCATTGCAGGTAGTAGACTAAATGTGTATATCGCGGGATTAGCAATACGAAAATCTTCTATTGCATTAAATTCTTTCATTAATTCAATATTTACTAAAATCTACAATAAAAGAATACTGGGTTACTTTACTCTCTGATCAGGCTTATGGTATTATAATTAAAAAGTGCAAATAAAGGAAACATTTGGAGTTTGGAAAGAGATGGGAGAACCACAGAATAATATCTCGCACCAGGAAAGAAAATCGAACGGGAATTTAAATTTCCTCTTGTCGTGGTGGCAGGAAAAATACTTCCATGAGATATATCAGATTTTTACCAGTACTGAGCAATGTGTTTTAGGTGATGATTATCATGATGAAAAGCGAAAGTGCGCTCCAGTTTCAACTTTGAGTGACAGATTACCCGTATTTCGCGAAAAAGTTATTGAAGGAGAAGATCTACATCGATTATTTTCATTCTTTGAATAGAAGAATGAATATTGACATTTTTTCCAACCATAATGTAAGGGTCCTAGAGTAGGAAATCAGGAAGATATGAATGATACGAGGCTTTCCTAAAGGCTGCAATGAATTGGTTTTATTGCAGAAGTTGGATTGCATACATTGTTATGGTGGTGATGGGAGCATGAATAATTAAAACAAGGTGAGCTAAGTAATTTTTCGAAACTCTTTTTCGTAGCTGCTGACTGAAATGGAGAGAAAAAGCTAAAATTTGAAGGCATCGTAAGAGGAAAGAAGATTTAGTGAATCTTCTATCAAACATTCCTAAAAATACCAAATAGCTGAAGAAAAAGAAACGAATTTATTAAACGATCCAAGATTTAAAAGTCTATAAAAATTCTGTGAATGCTAATATATAGAGGGAAGTTATAAAATTAACTATATGAGATTCTTCAATAGCTAATTTCAACCAAAGCTTATTACGTAATCGATATTAATTTTGTAGGGAAAAATGATAAAATTGGAATTTCAACGTAGTAAAATTTTTAGATGAAAGGCAACCAAAGTAACTGGTTTAATTGTTCGTAAAAGAGGATAAGAGGATCTAGCAAAGGCTTTTGACCAAAGCCAATGGCCTTAATTAACAGGGAGGTTAAACTATATAGGATGAATAGAGCTGAAAGATAAGCGCTAGTTAAAAAAATCGCGTCCAAACAAAGGTACTAAAGTTTGAGCGGGTAGGGAATTCTGGTGGGCTACGGAGAGGCAAAGAACTGAAACGTAGTTGTCCGTTATCTACAATTTTTTTAATTTCAGAGATAACGAAACGGAATGAGAGCATGGGTAATAACGAACGATTTTTATAATTACAGTTTAGTACACCCCAAATGAAACTGAATTATGACACAGTTCTAAGAAGTAATCGGTGAATATATGTTTACCATGGCAAAAATTCCGCTGTAAGTTTGTGTTTATAAGATAAACTATTAGATTAGAATTTAGAGAAGATGGGACTATATAAAGATTACTTGATTTTTTGGAGTTTTTTCACCTTAAGAAGAATTAATACTGCCATTGTTTAAGATTTGCACATGATTGTGGTATTTCAACAAATTTTCCGTAATGCATGCATATTTCCTTTTTTGCTGTAGACCTAGACTCAATAGGGGTGAATTATCGGAAATGTTCTTCGAGATGCGAGCATTCTATGGATTTAGGGGAATAAATTTACTTGGATAAAAATTTGGACGATATAAATTTAAACATAGCAGAATGACAAAGAATACTATTAGGAGAAAATAACTGGTGCGCATAAATTTTGCAAGAGAATCTGGATATTCTCAAGGCTGGAAGGATTGGAAAACTATAAGAGGAGGTAAAAAAACGAGGAAAAGGCCATTGTGGAAAACAGTTGCTCTTTTATCGAAAATAGAAGTATTGGTCATGGGTAGTTTATGTTTAGATATGAAAATCTCCATAAACTCGTTCCATTCTGAATAAACAGCATTTTGTGATAAATTTGTATTGTTTCAACTTGATTTGCTGATACGTGGATCAGTAATCTGTTATATATCCACCTCAATAAGTCACATACCAAGGAAAGTTTCTTCTTTAGAAAATAATATTGTGAGAATAATACGAGTTTCAAAGTAATTCAATCAATTACCATCATGAATCTTTCGATCTTCCTTTTTGTGGGTACATTTTTTTCCCATTCATCTTCAAACTATGGGTACATCTTAGCGTTCCACTGCAATTCATCATTACTATCATTTGCCATAAGATTTGCTTCTTTCTTTTCTTTGCAAAGGTAGCCATCCTCATCTATGAGCTTCCTAAAATGTTTTCTCTACCCCGTTTTTTATCTCATTCCTCACGCAAGGGCGCAGTGGCTCCATCGACCGCTGACAAGCGGTACCATCCGCCGTCCTGACTCCGCCGCGAAGAACTCGAAACCATAACCGCCTGATCGCCGGCAAACGTGGGTTCACATCCACAAACACAAGCACTCGCCCACACATCCTTAGCTCCATTATATCTGCGCCGAAACCATCCATCTGTTATCCTATGAAATTGCCTTTTCATGGGCTTACGCGAAGTTTGTTTCGTGTGCTCAATTGAGTGAGCGTTTGACTGCGTTTAACATATTGTTTGGTTTCACATGGGATTCCCGGACTGGAGGTCGCCGATTCTTCGCTAAACGTCGAAAAATTTGTTCCATTTCATAACCTACATGGCATTGAGATATTAAGGAGGGTACTTAATGGATGGAAAATTCCTACTGCAACTGCTTCACGAAACAAATTTTATACTTAAAAAGAATAGTAGAGGTGATATATTAATCTATACAACACCGCAAAATACATACATACACTCACGACCTAGGTTTCAATTTATAGCATCGCCATCAGGTGAAAATCACCATCATCATGCTATGTTCTTCTGGCGTTGTGTTGTTTACCACTTCACCTTCAGAAGGAGGTGTTATGGTGTTTGTTGGCGATGTTTCGTAGAACGGTGAGGACATTTTATGTTAAAAATAATGATTTTTGTTGGTTTGTAAGTTGAAGACATCGTCGCCTCAGAAAGGGACCTTAGTAGGGCCAAGAACCTAAGTGTGAAGTTGAATGTTGTGAATATTTTTAATTTTTTATGTTTGATGTACCACATGGAAAGCTGCCGGAAGATAATAAGAATAATTGTTGTGTGTGCAGAGAGCGTGACCTCTTAAGTTCTGTGAAAATTGCGAGTTATTGTTGTCGTTTATCGTAGTTTTAAAAAGATCGATTTTTTGCGAATAAGTTTTTCTGGGTGTTTGCGGCGAGTTCTTCGTTGGATACGTCTTGTATTATTTTTATCGGGGTGCTAGTTGATTATTTTGGATGAGACTGTGCATTATTGTGTGATTACGGATTTTGGTAGCTTAAATTTTTTCAGACATCGGAATTTCGACTGTTTGTTTACATTGTATGTCCACATGTTTTTGATGAGAGTGTTGTTTGCTTTTCCTAGGTTGGTGTTAAATCATTTTCAAAAAACACTCGGTATATATAGTCACAGATTAGGGGGAGAAAAAAAATGGGGGGGGGATAAGAGGCAACAATGTAAGCTGGAGTAGGACAGGGAAAGGTGGGGCTGGTTTGCTAGTGAATGGGCAAGAACCTTTTTATTCTCCCTCCCCCTAGTTTGTGACTATATATACCAAGCGTTTTTTGTGAAAATGAAGTGAAATAAACTCGGATTGGTCCAGTTTTTAACGATAAAGGCAATTTTCGTCATGAAATCTCAATGAAAAATCATACTTACAGTTTCAATTTGCAGTGAAAAAATGTATCATTGTAATAATGCCATTAAATTGGATACCCGAAAAATCTTAAGCGGAAGGATGGAGCGTTTCATGTACACATTTTATCCTTTCAGGGAAGGTTTTATTTTAATCGAATAAGTAAAATTTGTGAATTAGCTTCGTTGAATACACAAGTCAGTGATAAATCACAAGGTTAATGAGCGTAGCTCCAAAAGTATGAGCTAATCACTGCTCTTCTTTAAGTTCTCGCATAGGCTACGAATAATGCTAGGACTGCACGCTACCGGAAATGATCGGTTCCTGGAATGCCGGAACCCGAATTACAGTACTTCGAAAAAACTTCCACGTCTAGCTAGCGCTGACATTCTAAAAATTAGGAATACTGGAATCAAATAATTCTGCATCTTATTCCAATTCTGGAATGAGGAGCTCTCATGTAAAGTCTTAGTGAAAGAATTCTTAAATAACGTACAAATAAATGCGTAATTTTGTTCAAGTTCACAAAGAAGTTGGATAAGATTTAATGATTTGGGAAATAAATGGCTACAACAAGAACTTGCGTTACGAACTTTGCATTACGGACCTTTAGTTTAAAATGTCACGCCTGAATGTGCATGAAAACAGGAAGAACAGGATAGGGTTACTACGCATTCCATATTTATTTCTTGCTTAGAAGTTGAAAATTGGTGAAGTAAGCTGTTCGGTAAATCAAAACTCGCATCATATATTCGTTTATCAATTTCTCAATCAAGGTCTCAGACATTGGCGATTTTTTGTGAAAATACTTGATGTTTGAAGGAAAAGTTTGTACTTTTTCCACAGGATTTTAATAAAGACACGACCAGAATTTAGCGAATGATCATCATCATCAGGTAACATAGTAAAAACTGTAAGTATATTTAAACCCAGGGAAGACGACCCAAAAGAGAGGAAGAGGGGCAGGGAGGAAAAGTTAAGATAAGAGGTTGGGGTGCCGATCTATCTGCCAGTCTTCTCTGGGTTTAAACCTGCTCACGGTTTTTGCTATGTTGTCTGATGATGGTGATCGTTCGCTGAAACCCGGTCGTGTCTGCATCCTGTGGAAAAAGTACAAAGTTTCGTTTATTCGTATATTAGAGAAATAGAATAGCTTTATCTGCCATCAATGCTGCTAAGACAATAACCAGTTATTAGTTTAACAAGTCTCCCTAGTAAAGATATAATTTCCAATGTATATAACAAAAGAATACCATATCTCCTAAGATGGAATTTTGATTTAAACGTTAGGATCCAGAGTTAGCCATGTGGGCAGCGCGTTCGACGCTGGTGATTTTGGTCCCCGGTTTAAACCCCGGTGGGAGCCCACATGCGCGAAATGGCCTTCATTGACGAAGCACTTTTAACAGTACCAATCGATTTAAGCGTTATTTCTTTATTATTCAATTTTTATTTCCCACACGTTGAGTGAAGGTTGAGCATGGATAACTGATGAAGATGTAACATACCACCAAAGAAGCCGTTTAATCAGATCCGGTTCTCTTTGTAGTACTTATGAGGGTATTTTCCATTATACCCGTCGTTATCGAACAGTCATATGAAGAGCTATTCGGTTATTGCAGAATTTCCACGTCATAGGCCGCACAATTGGGTTCCGCTGAAATTTAACCCAAGCGCCCGTTGACAACCGGCAAAAACCGAATAAGAGGAGAGACTCGCATGAATAATCTCTGCGCAACAAGCGCTCGTCTAAGCCCAGCATCACGTGCCTTTGGAGGCGGAATTTTAGTTCATTAATTTCTTCGGTGCGCAGAGGACAATAAGCGCGCGCGGATCTAAGTATGCGATCTGTATGACGGAAAAGCCTAAAGCTTGAAGTAATCGGATGTTCATGCGGTCGATGGGGGGAAACGGCTGTCCGTCAAATGGGGCTTTGGCATCTTCCGTGCCGGGCGGCATTTCAAAGCGCACTCGAATTGGTCGATACCCTTTTCAGCGCTCGGCGTAGCTTTGTGATCCAAAGGTCGAAGCGTAAGAGATTATTGTAGAATTTGGTCAGTGAATAAATATAATGTGACCGCTTGCGATCGGATTTCCTTTGATGGTTGAAACCAAATTTTGAGAATTGAGATGGAGAACACAAAGGATTCCGTAGTTGGTGGTTTCCGATTATCTTTCGATGTACTGGAAACGGATTTTTAATCACCGCGTATCGTATCGTTAAGAGGCGAGACTCGGAATTTCGGTCGTTTCCATATTGCGCTGAGCGAATTTTCTCTCAGAAATTTATTTGTATGTTTAATTTTATATGATATCAGAAACTAATTTTATCTTTGACTATAACAAAACAGGATCAAGGTTGTTCTTGAATTAAAACGTTTTCATAGCAAATTCTTCGTAATTGGTGCCTTTTCAGTACAGAGCAGTCTGTGCAGTAATTGATACAGAAACTGATTAGAATTATAATGACTGTTACAATAAAAATCTTTAGGGGTAATGAGACTTACTAGGAAATGAGGACCGACGTGTTTTACCCTTGTCTTCTTTTCCTAGTGAGTATGCTATAAGCTGAAATTTTCCATATGACTGTCACAAAAGGAACCTATAAAAAAAACTTTTTGGATGCTATTCAAGGAGGTGTGACCAAATCAATGCAATATTTAGCATTAATTATTCTCATTAGCTTTTTTATCGTCACAGCCACAAACAGCACCAGAAAGGAAGCAGTAAACAATGATATATTTAGCTCCGTCTTGCACCAAGAAACAAATATTACATTCATCAAGGTTTGGTATCAGAAATACATTATTAAATGTCGATTTAAAGATAGGAAAATTAGTTCTACATTTATCCGTAACATTCTTAAATCAAGCATAAGATGGTTTCTCAATAATCCAGCCGATCAACAATATTAGTTAAGCATTTCGTAGAAATCGGTTCGTTTCTGTACGAATTAGGATATTTAGAATGCTTTAACTTAAATGTCTTCAATATAATCTCGTAACATCATAAATTTATGTAACAAAGAGGCAGATTACTTCTGCGTAGATCGGGGTTTACCATTTTTAACGAGTAGGAGATTACATCGCGAACGTCTCACCAAATGATGATTACGTAGCCTGATCTATGAATGCAGCGACCTTATAGCTATCTTTTTTATCCCTAACGGGCCCTTGTCAAACGGCTAAGGGAAAGGGATCCGTAATCGGAGCGAGAGAGCTTTGGGAGTTTTGACGGAGTTAAGGGGGCAGGTCGTGGGATGGGTAGGAAGCTGAAACAATGTAGCGCAGAGGATGATCATTCGTTGGCTCCCTGTTTCTGTCAACGACCAGGAAATTAAGTCGGAAATCGAGTGCTCAGGAGAACAATATATGCCACAGTAAAGGACGACCTTTTTTCCCTTGGAATTCAATACTGAGTCTCCTCTCCCACTCTAGAACGAAAGCCGATTAGTGGGATTCGAATCAGAGACATGCGAAGAATATGAAGTGGAATAATACCTTTGTTAAAACGGTGTTTTTCCTTAAACGATCGCACGAGGGTTGTGTTAAAATAAAATCCCCACGTTTAATCCTCGTCTTCATTCTGGAGCCGCGTTATGTTTCGGCTTTTTCTGTAGACCCAGGATCAGAATTAGGCACGCATTGGAGCTTTCGAAACGATAGAGGTCTGTTATGAAAAGGAAGATGAGGAGGGTTAGAAACTTTGCATTACGGACTTTTAGTTTAAAATGTCACGCCCTATGTGCATGAAAACAGGAAGAACAGGATAAGGTTATTATTTCATATTCATTTCTTGCTTAGAAGTTGAAAATTGGCGAAGTAAGCTGTTCGGTAAATCAAAACTCGCATCACATATTAGTTTATCAATTTCTCAATCAAGGTCTCAGACATTGGCGATTTTTTGTGAAAATACTTTGTTACCTGTATTCACTACTTTTATAAAAGTTGAGTGATTCGCGTATAATTTATGGAGGAAAAAATCTTTTACTGTAGAGAAAATATGTTTAATAGTAATTGATTTTATAGCTTACTCTGATCAATTAATTATCCTGTTAATCCCTCGAGTCGAAATGCATGAACATAGACTACAGCAGTTGCAGAAATTGATGTAGGCAATTGAAGAGGATTGCAGAAAACTCTGGTGAGAATTGCAGCAAGGAGACGAGTTGACTGCATATATGACGAACGTAGCGGGTTAACTATCAGTAGCAAAGTTTCTTAAAATCAGTGCATTAAATACTATTAACTTGCTGAGTTTCATTAGCAACCATTTTGCCGTTTGAACAGAGAGAGCACATTTCCGGTCTCCAAGTCCGAGGGAAATTCCCGCAAAAAACGCCCAAGTGGGATAAGCTGTTTTTCTAGCTAGACCAGAGATTGCGATCACAGTCATTTAAAATCATTACTTTTCCATTTTGCCATCCCCTCTACAGATTAAATAGGGAAACCTCATGTCCAGTGAAACCCGAGGAGAAGTTTTTAGCCCTGGAAGTAATCGAGTGAACAGAGTTCTTGTTTTCAGCTCGCCTTTATTCAGCTAACCAAATGAGACAGAATAACCTCAATTCATAGACATTAGCTCTTCGAGAAAAGTTGAAAATTTTGCATCTCAATTACCAACATGTAGTTAAAAGCCATTCATGTAGTAAAATTCAAATTTATGTTTTTGGATATTTTATTCCTGCTAATAAAATATTTTAGAATGTATTTGATGTCATAGTTATTAAGTTATGCAAAAAATTCCGAAGGCACCCATTCTGAAATTAAATTTTGGAATTATCTAAATTTAGAAGTCTATGGAATTATCACTAAGTGAGGAAGTAAAAGTAAAAAGCCTTTATTTGTGTGAAATTGAGAATAAGTTAATACGTCTCTTCAAACATCTAATCTACCGTATATCTGTATTTAAAGAAGAAAGCGGAGTGTATTGAATGTAAGACGAATGTATTTTGCGAGTACACAATCCTAAGTTAGCGCTATGAAGAAATGCATCTATAGCAATGGAAACCTTTCAGAGAAGGAATTATAACAACTAGCGATACATATTATCGTAAATTTTATTCTCAAGTAACATTTATGGATATATTAGTTTAAGATAAACATGAAAAACTAACGTAGAGAGTACAGCTGCCCTGTGCTAAGGTTTTATACACATAAGTGTGAAGTTTCATCTAAGTATCAAATGAAACTAAAAATAGGATCGTAAAGAACCAGTTAGTAAAGTGTGTGATTGGAATTCATTTAGTTATAAGAGATAGTAATAATTAGTAAGTAGTGAGGTACCTGTGTCATAATTAACAAATAAGAGTATTCCTCACAAATGATGCGATATTGATAATGTAGATACTGTAAGACTCAACGCTGTTTCAGTATTGCGCGGTTCTATTGCGATTCAACGAAATCAAACACTCTATTGGAATTCCCAGAATTTATTTCGTTAATCCAACTTAATTAGTGTTTCTGAAGATGAGGAACAAAATGAACTTTCAACGGATTTTCTAAAAAAGTATTAGCCACTTTAACGGAAATTATGGATCAGTTTATACAAAATGACTCAAATTTTGACAGAAGTTTAAAGGAAAGACGAAGTTTAATTGATGCCATGCCTTGCTGTAAAAAAATGCTTGGTGAAAAAAACAGAAAAAAGGCAAACGACGCGTCGTTAGATGACTTCTCTGCAGAAATACAAAATATGTCAAATGAGGAACAGCCTTCCTCATCACAAACCTAACTTCTTTTCCCAAGTTTTATTTGATTTTCATGGGTGCTTCAGGAACACAAATCGATATCAGTAATGAATAAGTATATAATTCATGTAATGAACTAACATTGAACCATAAATGTTACAAAATAAAACAAAAATCTGATTAGGGTTTCCGGATGGCAACGTGTTCAACTTCGGAGAAAGCGGACCCGGGTTCGATTCCCGCTGGGTTCCTACGTGCCAAATCATCTCAACTGTCGAAGTACATTTAACAGTAGCACTACTATACCGAAACTTATCAATTTTATTTTTTATTCTTTATTTTACTTATCCCCATTATTTACGCAGTAAGACGGTCTCGTTTAACGGTTTCGTTTAGCGCTCGAAATTTCTGTAACGTATCTTCCGCGTTAACCGAGGTCTTACTGTAAAAAACTTAGAGAGTAATAAAGTGTAAGAGAAACTAATTAAATTTTGCTGTTCATCACTGCACATTTGCTATAGTTAGCAAATGTGCAGTGATTAATTTTTTATTAATCATCTTTTTTTCTTTAATTTAATTGACTTTTGTTGTATAATTTTCAATCTCTTTCCTGTCCTTCTAGATGCATACGGTTCTTCTTAATCACCGAAATGAAAGGATTTCTATTCATTTATTTACTAGACAGCCAAATTCTGGGGATCAGTTTCTCACAGAGGAAGATTTCACGTGATCGCGGTTTACCGTGAATGGCTTTCATTCATCGCCTTGTAGCAAACGACGCCGACGTGGACCTGTCATGCTATGCAATAGCCTTCTCAACCTAAGCCACGGTGTAATCTGCGATGCTCCAGGTCACTAAGGGATCCTCCCCCCGCCCACTGTGCATTCCTACAAGGGAAGATCATACATAAACATGAATCCCGCGGAGTCGAATAGGCAGCCAGTCAAATGGGGCTTTGGGCCTCTGTTTTGCCCGTTCAGACGACGCCCAAAAAAATAGTAGCCATGTATAATGGAAACAGATTCATTTGCTGCCACACAAATAATTTAACAGGTCGTGTTGAATCTCGACGTAAATCATTTAGAGTTTTAAAATTAGGATCTGTGAGTGGGGCACGGCTCAATGAACTCGTCGAAATTGCGTAGCGAATTATTGAAGAACCTGTAACTTTGGAAAATGCGTATCGACATTGGCGCGATATTTTTATCGTGTGTTTATTAACCGTGACGGAAGATGATTAAAATTGAATTTCAAGTCTACCATCATTGATACATGCATTCTCGGCTAAGTGCTTTGACTGATTTGTTATAAAATTCAAATTAAACTGCTTATGCGTAAAATATATTGATGGTCTTCGTTGTGATAATAACGAAATTAAAATATAGAAAACTTTTATATTTTTCAATTTTCAGGAATACTATTGGTTCGGGAAATAAATTATTATTTCATTATCATTAATTCTGTCTGAGCCTTAAGTAACCAGACATTCTTATGGGAAGATCATTTATCTCCGATTCAACAATCGTCTTGCCTATCAACGGGATGAGATGTTGAAAATAATATAATACTTCCCAATGAGAAACTGACATGAAAAAGTCTGACGGGACCGGAACTCGAACCCGTTTTTTCTTATTGTCAGTTGGTTGCTCTAACGATTGAACTATTGAATTCAAAGTATTGTTTTGGTGGGATAGCTCAATGGGTAGAGCAACCAACCGGTGATTGAGAGACCCAGATTCAAGTGTTGGTCCCGACCGACTTTTTTCACGTCCATTTCTCCTTGGGATTGTTCCAAGGTGCACACCTTATCGTGCCAGGTCACCAAAACCCTTTTTCTTGTGTGACAATATTACTTGACAAATTTCTTTGTATATTATCAATGTTCTCGTAACCTTAAGCCAAAACGGTATTCTAAGACCAAAATAAGAATATCTATTCACTTAATCTCGCATTCAATTAAGTATTTGTTAACCTTATGTAAAAGTGTAACTCTCGAACACAAATTTACTGTGGATGAAAGGCTAAAATAAGTTCATGGGAATTGAAACGTAGATTCGACTTAAAGTTTTGAGATAAAAGGGCCTCATTCGTTTTTTTGTTTTCTACTAACTGAGCTAGAATTGCTAATAATGAATAGTGCTGAATAATAATGCTGAATAGTCTTCCTGCTCACAGAGTACTTTTCAAATTCAAATTCCTACACTTCTTTGATATTCATAATAAATACGTGTAACTTGATGTCTTTTAAAGCTCACTATATCTATATATATAGGGATTTGGAACATAACATTTTGTATGCTTTAATGATTTGAACATATAGTGAAAAATATATTACCTTACACGGAATTCTTATCGCAGGAAATTTTGATTTTAGTATCAAAGAATTGCAAGAACCACACAGCTATATGACAGCATTCTTTTCTTTAGCTATATTCCCATACGCATGTACGAAGACAACCGCTGATTCTTTAGGAGTGGTAATGTTGAAGATGAAATTGGAGCTCTAATTTTTTGACCGGATGCCCTTCCTGTCATCAACCTTTATAAAGAAAATCGGAAAAATGCACACATCCACACCCTAATGAAAAAACCCGATTAGCTGGGACTCAAACACTTGAGTAGAATTGGAGAGCTAGCATGCTAACCACCCCACTACCACGGTCGGTATCTATATGAAAGCATTGGCAACTAACAAATAGTCAGTGGTCAAGAATAATGTTTCCTACGTTTAAGTATGAAAGTTCATTCTCACCTATTCATGTAGGGCTTTTCTGACAGTCAAGCGTAGTACGTTAGCCTTTAGTGAATGTGGTGCCGGTTTCAACTTCCGGTGGGGGCCCATGTGCACGAAATGACCTCAGCAGACTAAATACTTTAAACAATGCTATTTATGTCGCTAAATTAAGTTCTTATGGAATGCTAATTTCTCTTATCACTCGTGAAATATTGTTAAGTTTTCAGCAAATGACACATGTCATATGTGTCATATGCTTTCATCATGCTCGTGAAATTTTGCGATACAAATTGCTCGCTCAGAGAATACAGCACTTTCTCTCCAATCTTTAATAGAGCTTCTCTACAATTAATGAGAAAATGTTTCCTTTTCTTAATTAAAAGCTCACATTCTCAATATTCTTCCACATTTGCTTGATTATCAATTATTATTTAAAGAGGTTAAATTACGACGCCTCCTACTCAATTTACGTGGCCCAATTAACGCTCGTTAACAAGCTTTTGCGGAGCGATGTTGGTTCTGTGAATACATCACCTACATTTAATTCATATTAGATGTGCTCAGCATGACATGCACCAATAAAGCAGATGTTGAAGGTTGTTAATTGAATGGCGTTATATTTTCTTTATTTATGCCAACGTTGCAAATTGCATGTAGTTTACACTTTCCATGTTATAGCATTAGTACACGAAACAAAATATTAAATATAATGGTCATGATGCCAATGATCATTTCAATATAATTTCATTCCACACAACTCTCGGATATAATATATAATTTACATATAATAATCACATTTACATTACTCTTTTTCTGTTTCTGCCACAACCGCTTGATTGTCAGTAAATTTTATGCCAATATATCAATATGCCAATATGCTCCAATATTTACCTCCTTTTCCTTCTTTAGCGTCACTTCCATAATTTTTTCCGCAAAGAAGTAGTACAAAGATGGAGAGATGCAGAAGTCTTATGTAACTACATTTCCTCTGTTTCATTATCTTCCAACTTCATTATCACTCACTGCCTAGTGTGTAACTCTTTTATAATCCGTCTGTCTTTCCAGCCAACGTAGACATCTTTTACATTATCAAAAGCTTTCTTTATACATTCATATGTCCATTACCATAATTGATATGTTCATTACCATACATCCTAAGGCATCCAATCGCACCTTTTGTTCGTTTCCCTCTCCGAAAATGAAAATGATCAACTTTTCCAAGCTCACTTCAATCCTCCTCAGTACGTCTTGATATTTCTTTGGTGATGGAGAGTATTAAACTGACAGCTCTATGATCCTTACATTCTTTGGCAGCGTTTTACTTGATATCGTGATTAGTATTTTTTTCAGTAGATCTTTATGCCAATCTCTTTTTTTCATATATTTTATTTATTATGCCGATAGTACTATAAAATTAATTTAATCCTAAAATTCTCAATGCCTCTATTGGAATCCAATAATAGCCAGGTGCTTTACCATTCCTAAAAAAAATTCAATGGCACTATCAAAAGCATTCCAGTTATTATTCAACTAAAAAAGTAACATCATATCTGAAATTTTTGCGCGCCAAGAAAAAGTTTAGAATAGTAATGGTACATTTAGAAATAATATACGGTTGTAACTAAGGATGAGGTGTTTAACAGAGTTAAGAATCTTCTAAAATCCCGCCATACCTAAAATATCAACATAGCAAAAGAAATAGTTTACAAGTGTTACATTGTATATAAGATATCGAGAATCTTATTGTGCGATGAAGTATCTGGCAACCTTGAGTCATCGTGATAAAAGACCCGAATCACTGGTCAATGAATGGATGTTTTCAGAGAGGGCGCAATCTCTAGAAGGCCATCAATCTGCTTCGCTCCAACCCAATTTCCTGTTATCATAGTGAAGAGAATTAAATGAACTGATTACTTCCGAGTTCCTTCAGAAAAAATGCTGAATCAGGAACGCGTGAAAATACTTTGATTGATAGTCTCAAGGATGAACGGAGGAGGATAATTTAAACCGTATTACCTCATCAACTAGTATTTTCCAAAGGTCAAAGGACAATTTCCTTTGTATTAAATTTAAAATTTAATTACAACTTACCTTTACAACTTAGTTTAAATAGATTGTTATTTAAAATTATTTTTATTAATTTTCAGGTTTAATTCGTTCAGTTTTCTGTCCTATATTCCTCGGAAGTTTCAGGATGAGCAGATTCTGGCTCATCTCGGGTTAGTTTGGTTATGCAAATTTCTCTCTTGTTTTGATTAAATTCGTAGTCTTCTGATCCATATACATCTTTCTTTGTTGTCAGTAAAGATTTTTCGAACACAAAAAATGCTCAAATAATTTAATACATTATATATATTGGACAACAAATGGCGTCTGTTATACTACTTTCGTTAATTGCTCATTATTATTTTATATTAGTTAGTTTTCTTAGGATTTAGTTATCATATATCAGTTTGTTTTGATTTGCAATGGTTTATTTTTATATACATGTCTTTCTACTTTTTATTATCTTTGTTCTCTGCTGTTTCTGTTCATTGGCTTATAATTGGTTCTTTTATGGCCTGCCTCAGAAAATGTTAGAATTATTACTATTATTCTTAAGTAATTAATTTCTTTTTTCTCTCAGTTTAAGTTTAATTGAATGAGATTTTCGCCCCTTAAATGAATTAGTTTTTATTAACAGTACAGTACAGTATATAAGTGTACACACTAATATCATATCATTTAATAACTCAAAGATCTACTGGCAACCTATTATTAAACGTTAGTTTTAGAAGATTTTAAATAAAATACTATCTAATGGAAGGCTCAGTTTTACCTATGATAAAGACGATACTTGTATACCAATATCTTTTCTTAATGAATATAGTGATAACTGTAAGGTTTGGTCGGAGTGGAGGCCGAGAAATTATATCGACACGCTTTCATCAAAATTAACTCATTTTATTCTACCGAGTATGAGAGTACGGTTCACTCGAGTGGAGTATTTAGAAGTTTTCATTCTATCAGCAAGGGAATAAGGAGCATACATTAGCATTCATCTCGACGCGCACATGTAAATCATTAACACATTTGTACATTCCTGGGCGAGGACCATAAATCAAATCATTATCTCCATATTTACCGAGGATCTCTGCACTCAAGGTGTTGAAATTAAATTATTCTGCCACGTTAATCTGGCGAAAATTTCGCAGGGGAAAGAGGAAAAAAGGAGAAAATCAAATGAGCATTTAGGCGCGAACCGCTTATCGATTGAAACCGCGGGCGAATAATGAGTGAAAATGAAAAACGCCTCGCCTTTTGTTAGAAATCAGTTCCAGCCAGGCGTTTGCCCTATTAAATCCGCTCCGGCCGTAATGCGAAAACAAGGAGGAAGGGAGAAAAATAAAAGCGGGGAGAAAGGGTGTGGGAGAAGGAAGTCAGGGGAGAGAGATTTCCCATGGAACGCATATAGAGAAAAAACATGCCCTCCACGCCTTTTTGAATCGCCAGCGTATAATGATCCACTTGCTCCGATAGAAAGGGCGGAACCGAAAAAGTTTTCTCACCTCAACAAGACGCGAAATAAAAAAGGAGCGGGATGTTTAAAAAAAGGAAACAAAAAATAACGCGGCGGAATATATCAGTGCAGAGCTCTCCATAAATAAACAAAGGAGGGGGGCGTGTCTTTTTCACCGCGATTTTCTCCTCCTTGCCTCTCTTTCTCCTTCGCGCGCGACTTCCGCAGGCGGCGTTAAGGCGAGCGAAAATTAAAAACCGCGATCTCCCGCGGATTTTCGAGTTTCTCCGTGTTCCTCCGCTGGGAAAACTCGGCTCACAATGAGCGCGCTCAGGGCCCTTGGGTTACCCGAAGAGGAAAGGGGTGGAAGACTGGATTTATGGCGCCTCGAGTGCTGCGCAGGGCGGACGATGGAGGAAGTGGCTGCGAAGTGTAATTGAGTGACGGCGAAATTAGAGCCAACGGTATGGCGAAAGGAGGGTTGAGCGACCAGGGAATGGATGAGTAGAGCTAGGAGAATAATAAGGGAGGTGGCGGAGGAGGGGCAGAAAGTGAGCAGGTAATAAGGACGAAGAGGAACTATGGGTTACGGGTAGGGCGACGAGAGGGGAATTTTTTTCGAGGGGATAAGTATGGAGAGGGAATTATAAAGGAGGGACTCAAGTTTTGAAAGTGTGAGAATATGTTGGGGATGTGGAAAGTGACGGTTCAAGCGAGGGGGTGAAGAGTTCGGATGGTGGATGGGATTGGTTGTAAGTTGAGCGGGGGAAGTGCAATGGGGAAATGTGAGGAATAAGTTGGAGAGGTCGATAATTGGGTATCCGAAGTAAAGATGGAGGAGGTGATCGATCGAAAATGAGCTAATGAGGTATTTTTGATGGACGTTAGTTGTGTGGAAGTAGGAAGAAGTTCTGGATGATAATAGTAATTTTAAAAGTGCTTCGACTCCTATAGCCACTTTGCACATGAGACCCACCAGGAATGAAACCCGGGGTTTCGGATAAGTGCATACATTTTCCGGAATCAGCATTATATGGGCACGTGCGCAAATTAAAACCGGTATCGACTCTCAGAAAAGCATTGGTCTTCAGTATAACAGCTGAGAAGCATTGAAAGTTAGCATAGCAAGATAGCATGCTGGAAATAATCGTATGAGAATGCATTCGGAGGGAGCGTGAAAAATTTGAAATTATAAACTGAAATGCTTCCTTCCGCAAGATGTATGGTATGTATGATGTTGACGTAGATTTCGAAGACGAAAATTTAAATACTATCAAGGTTACGGTTTGGAAAGAATGTTCTTCGCGAGAAGTTGCATATATCGAGGAGAACATTTTGTAAATTGTACTTGAAGGGAAAAAGAAATAAGTTTATTACCTTTCGATATAAATGAAAGACAAAGGAAAACAATTACAATTGGGGACGTTTGCATGTTTACCGTATGAAACTTTTAAGATACTATTTTAAATAGGTACCATTTTTTAGTCTTATGCACTAATCATTGTATGGAACATAAAAAGGATTCGTAGAATACTAATTTTTTTGGGGTACACCACCGTTGGGTTAAGAGCATCTTAAAAGGGTGTACAAGAACTAAATTCCTAAGCAGAAGTGAGCAGTTTAAAGTAAATATTGGAAAAGCATGAGAGGACAAAATATTAGAAACAACCGTCGAAAGAAAATGATCCTCTAAATCGGCGGTAGGAATGACTGGTAGTGGAGCTTCATTATCACTGCGTAAGAAAATTTAACATCGTGTGCTGGAATAAGGGGGAGAGTCATAATAACTTGCCGAAAGTTTGACGTGAAAAAGTTAAAAGGAAAATTGGGAAATAATATAGGAAAAGGGGCTTGAAAGTTAGACTGGTTCGGAAATTGGAGAGCTGTTTTAAAAGGAGAGAAAACGGGACCTGAGAAAAATATGGAATGCGGCGTAGATACAACTGCTGGGAGTGAGAGAATTATTCGAGAGGATGGGGAGGAGAGCAGAGGGTTGAGGAGGAAGCAGTAAACTTGGGTGAGGCGTGAAACGGTAGGAATCCTGAAAGGGTATGTGGCAGGCAGCGCGGAGGGATGCAAAAGGCATGTGATAAGGGGTTTGCAGGGAGGGAGAAATTTCCAGCAAGAGAAGGACCGCGCTATGCAGAAATAAAAGAAAGGCGAAGCCATTACCCTGCGTCATTTATGCTCCGGAATTTTCGCATTTGCTCCGCAGATTGCGTTTATTTTTCTCGATTGATTAAACAAACATCGTTAGTATGTTTCTTCTCTGATATTTTTTTATTACTTTTAGAAGACACTGTAAGAGGGGAAAATGCTGGGGTGCAGGGATTTTTGAAGGTTTAACCGTGAATGGCAGTCATAAACATTACCTTTAATGTATGGAAAAACTTGTGCATGTAATTTTGTACGTTATATTTGTTATTTATTTTATATATGAGATCGCACTGACGTAAAATTCACATATTGGCCATGTTATGCAATTGGTAAAGTCTTATTTATTTGATTTAAAATCTCTAATTTCAACTACTGTTACAATATTATGAGTTTAGCCATTCAGCGCTGTTGCTATCAGCTATTCAGCACTCGGCTATGAGTTGGCTTATTTGGAGAAAAATCTTGCGTAAATGTATTAATGAAGTGGGTTTGCCTCTCTTCCAAAATACACGTACAAATCGCCCCTTTTTCACAAAAAAGTATGTGGGCGTTGATTTTCGTAGCATAATTTCAAAATTTGACATTAATGATAACGATTTTCATAATTCACAGTACTTCCGCCAACGTTTCATTTGATTCGGTGTGAATAAAGTGTATTATTATATATAAATAAAGTGTATTTCCGAAGTTAATATTCTAATATTATTCGTAAATATACTAAAAATTGATCAAAACCAAATCTTTGGTCATCCAATTCGGATTTTTCTACTTTGCAGTTTCAACCGTTTAAAACCATTTATTAGATAGTTTTGCAAAGGTCTAGTCAAACTGATTAATACTTACTATTTATTGGCAGAGAATAGCTTATGGTTCATGGCTCACCTTCAACTACAAATTGTTAAATCTTAATAATTAACCTTATTCCATAATTGGCTCTTCAGATGTACAAGTATATGTTGGTGTGATCATACGACCAACGAAGATCTCCAACGCATAATAGTCTACTAACCTGTAGTTATTTCCACAGTCAATCGATGTAAATATATATGTTTCGGATGTAAAGATGAAAATGGAATACTTGAGTTCCCCATCGAGAAGGTAAGCTGGAAGGGGTGCGAGAACTTTATAGGAGTATTTTCCGACTTGTTATTCTTAAGGGAATTTTGTTTAGCAATGTTGACACAATTTTTCTGTGCCCTACCTCTGTACATCAGATGTTGTGATGAAGATAGCCAAGGTCCGGATTAAATAAAATAGAGCAAGATTCAATTGTTTAAAGTTTTCTTCGACTTTCAGGTAGAACTAGAAAAAAAAAATCCTAAAAAAACCTCCCTTATTTTATTTGATGTGAATTGAATTTGCAGAAGAGATGTTGTCCAAAGCGATAAAAATGGACTGGAAATAACTCTTTTGTACTGAATGGTATCCAAAGATCATTTGAAGTCAGATTCTTCTGTAAATAGTGATTTTTAATTGCTTAATGGAGACTTCAGTTATATAGTTCTATTTGCAAAAAATCGAGTACAGCTATACAGCGCTGATTCACATTGTAAATTAGTGTTTATATACTGTTCGTATTTTATATGTTTCAACCTTTAAAGTCAGAGAAATTGATATTTTAGATAGATTTATGGAAGACGAAATGGGCTCAACAGAATTCTGGAAAATAATTAAAGTGGTTAAAACTTTATATTAAAATGTTATGCATCATTTACCTCAATTCATCCTTCATCTACAGCTGTTATCTAACAGGTTAAAAATATTTTTGTACTTAATGGCTCCGCCAAACTGATTATACTAACACCACATAAATTGATAAGTGGAAAAACGAAATAATTTAATTTACGATGAAGGGAGCGTGGCAAGCGACTGGGAAAATCACGTCAGAATCAACTCCGTTACTAAAACAAAGACGCAGATGAATCACATCTCTATACGCCTTGGCTTTATCCAACTCGTTTTTTACTTTCATCACGATATAATTAAACGGGTCGTTGCTAGGAAATTCCAATGATATATTACTAGAACTGCATCCGAATTTATGTTTGATTAAGATGGTATCTTCCGAAACCTCGGATACCCATGCAATCTAAAACACACACAAACTTCCTCCTCCTTATCTTCATCTTTGAGCCCCGTTTTCCTCTCGGTTTGCGCCGCGGTGTATAATTCTTACCGAGTGACTTTATTTAGGCGTGACTACCGCGCTGCCGGCTTCGAAATCCTTCCGTTCCTTGGATTCGGATAAGATTTATTTTGCCTCGAAGCAAAAGACGTATGAATTTATAAAGTGAAGTGTTTCGTAGCTCTAGTTTTGAGGAGAATGGGAATAGTCGCTGGTGTGGAAAGGGATTTCTAACGAGCTATCCGAAGGGCGTGTATTTCTATTTAAATCTCGAGCGTGCGGAAGAGAAAGTTAATTAGGCATTAATTAAAAACGAGGCGTATGACGGGGAGGTGTTGTTCGGAAATACTGCAAGCTTCTTGGTTACCTGCAGTCCTAATTCATGTGCCCTTATCCACTCTATGTATGCGGCATGAGAGCAAATTCGAGAAAATAGTCGTTCACTTCAAACTTCGTCTACTGCGAGGAAAGCGGGATCAATGAGAAAAATATATTCTTCATTATTCCATCGTTTAATTGAAATAATTATCCACACATGCATGGAAATACGAGCAGTATTAGAAGATTGTCATGTAATTTAACGTGTGTATGAGAAGCAAATCCACTATTATTCCGAGAAACTGAGGTAAATATTTCAGGTGTATGAGTTAGTCATAATTTCCAACCAATATACAAATTAGACTATCTACAGCAGAAAAGCATGTTTCAGTATTACGTAGTGATAATCTATAAATAATAATTTAAAGTTACAGAAAGGAAACTTTTGTAAAACGCAAAGTAGGTACGAAATGAATTTTTCCGTCTGAGTGATTTATTGTTAGTGTGTAATATGAGGGGAAATTACCTGTGGGATACCTGGATTAGAACATTAGTGATTTCGGTATTTTTCCGTCGGAAAAAATAAGGTATTTTTCCGTAGGTTTTAAGGTGCACACTTCTGCGTGCATCGTTCAACACCTTTCCCGTATATAGGGAAAATAACGGTGATAATAATCAACGATAACTTGTTGCAATGTATCGAGGAAAATCTCGGACTATGATTCTTTATTACGTAAAAAACTTAAACACAATTGAGAGAAAAATACTCAAACATTTTAAAAAGTAACATTTAACTACAAAAATATTCGAAAATGCTTGCGAAAAATCGTTTTCTACCCTGAATGAAAAGAGTGTCAGAGAAGGTACAAAGTGTTTTGAAACGATTAACGAGATGTTAAAAGTTGATCGCAGTTTTTTCAGTTGATTTTCTCGTTATCGTTTGAAAGACCACACATTGTATTAGAATAATTGAACGTTTAATTCTCCATAAAGGCTAAAATAATTGCTTTCTCAGCCTTTCAGTTAGTCTCGGGAATTACAACGTTCCCATCAGGTCGACATTTTTACTACATTATTTATTATTTTATTAATTTTCAGCGCCCTCACATCCACTCATAAATATCCACACATCGAGCATTTGCAGGAGANTATCAAAAGCATTCCAGTTATTATTCAACTAAAAAAGTAACATCATATCTGAAATTTTTGCGCGCCAAGAAAAAGTTTAGAATAGTAATGGTACATTTAGAAATAATATATGGTTGTAACAAAGGATGAGGTGTTTAACAGAGTTAAGAATCTTCTAAAATCCCGCCATACCTAAAATATCAACATAGCAAAAGAAATAGTTTACAAGTGTTACATTGTATATAAGATATCGAGAATCTTATTGTGCGATGAAGTATCTGGCAACCTTGAGTCATCGTGATAAAAGACCCGAATCACTGGTCAATGAATGGATGTTTTCAGAGAGGGCGCAATCTCTAGAAGGCCATCAATCTGCTTCGCTCCAACCCAATTTCCTGTTATCATAGTGAAGAGAATTAAATGAACTGATTACTTCCGAGTTCCTTCAGAAAAAATGCTGAATCAGGAACGCGTGAAAATACTTTGATTGATAGTCTCAAGGATGAACGGAGGAGGATAATTTAAACCGTATTACCTCATCAACTAGTATTTTCCAAAGGTCAAAGGACAATTTCCTTTGTATTAAATTTAAAATTTAATTACAACTTACCTTTACAACTTAGTTTAAATAGATTGTTATTTAAAATTATTTTTATTAATTTTCAGCGCCCTCACATCCACTCATAAATATCCACACATCGAGCATTTGCAGGAGAGGTGTAGACTGAAACGAGCTCGCACAAACATTGGTTAACCCGAAAGATCCGATTAGCTGGTACTCAAACCCGGGACCTTGGAGTTGAAACGCATGCTAGTCACTCCACGACCCCAACCGGTAAAGTAATAGTAATTCCAAATTACGGTGCGAAGGTGATATTACGCTATTATCCGTATCTGCTTATCCCAGTAGCTATACTAATATCACTTCTTTTAGGATCGACCCTGGATTCGATCCTGGTAAAGATTTTTCGAGTAAAACTTATTGACTGGGTTGGCATCCAGTTTCCTAAACCTATATCGGTGATTATTGTCATAGTCCTAATCCTGGCTTCGTGGGTGTTTGGGAAAGGCTAAAAGGAGAGAAAATAAATCCACCAAGGTAAGTAATCCTTTAAGCCGGAGAATGTACTTCTATTGCTTAATAAGGCTACAACGCGATGGATTTCTCATTCTTCATAAAGTTTTTCGTCGAAAAATTACCCTTCACGGCCAATTTGGTATTATACATTTCGACCGGAACTGTGAACCGCAACGATTTCATTCTCTCCTCCGTGAATTTTAAAATAATGGAAAATTTCAAGAGGTGTGATATTTCCCGACCTTGGAATCGCAGACCCGAACAATGAACCAACTCCTGCAAATCCCTATTCCGTCGTCGGGGGCGTGTGCCGATCCGCTGATGCGTAATTAACACCAGCCATGCTCAAATTCTCCCCTCGGTCGAACCCTTAAAGTGTTTGGCGAGGTGTGAAACGGTGGTAAACAATTGCCTAACGCGTTTTCTAGGCAGACTCCGGGCTCCTTTTTCGACTATGAAATCTCCGCGAAATATTCCAACCGCTGAACGAACGGCAAATTAGCGCTCCGCTTTTTTTCCCAACGCTCATCGGTTTGACATATAACTTTCATGCCTTTGTAGACTAATTTTCAACAGGTTCGTTAATTAAATATTCACAAATGAGCTTCAATTAAGCCTGTTAACTCGGAGTTTTATTATCAGGCTCAGAGATTGAAACCAAAGTCAATAAAGGAAAGCGCTGGAGCCGACATTCCTGCAAGCCTTATTTGATATTCAACGCGGTAATTTTGGTGCCATGTGCACAACGTAATTTTTACTTAAATTTAGTTTTTCTAACGGAGTTTTCAATTTTAAAAAATATCCATTTGGTAGTAAAATTCATTTCATACTAGCCTTTACATGCACATCTTAAAATTAAGTATAATGTTATAACAATTGAAAGACGCTACCACCTGATTTGAAGTCAAACAGCTGCGGGTATATTGAAATATATTAATAAATCGACAGTAAAATAGCTTTGACTAATACTCAAAGTAAGAATCATTAATTGAAAGGATACTTGGCAAGTAAAAATTCCTTATAATTTTACAAAATACTTCATTTAATGAATAGGTCCGTTACGAAACCTACAACAAAGCATTTCTAGACATCTTATACATAATCATTCTCTAACTTGGTTTCTAATCTAATCACATTTTTTCATGTTTGCAACATCTTCCCTTATATCCTCACGTTTTCTCCATTGGATATATTTTGAGGAGCAAAAAGGACAATATCAGGTGTGTTTAAATCAGTAATTGACCGAGAGAAAACGATGTGATGGAGAATAAAGATGATGGTATAAATTATAAAATCTTATTATTTCGATGATTTAGAGTTTTCTTTCTGAACATTAAAATATTCGCATTTATTTTCCTCTTACTCTTAATAACGTGCAATAAACTTTTTCTCGCATTTTCACACAATATTCTGTCGCTTTTGCTCATGTTTACGCACGGGCTATTTATTGCGCTTATAAAGATGCGGAAAATATAATATATTCAACCCTAAAAAGTCGTAAATGGGGAATAAACATCGTAAATTACTCTTATGTATTCAGCAACCTTTCGAATAACTGATTACGTTTATGACCTGCAATGAAATAAAAGTGCAGATTTCTATTTTTCACCGACACGAAAACTCTTTCAAGTACCGTAAGCAAATTCAAGTTAGCAAATTCGTGCTTTCACATGCATTAGAAAGACGCTGTGTATACCTATGTTTTCACTGAGCATATTTCTCCAAAGATAAATGAAAATTATAAAGAAAAGGCACCGATGTACTGGAAGGTTATCAACAGCTCATAATATATACATGTAGTACATCGGTACCTTTTCTTTATAATTTTTATTTATCTTTGGAGAAATATGCTCAGTGAAAACATAGGTATACACAGCGTCTTTCTAATGCATGTGAAAGCACGAATTTGCTAACGTGAATTCTTCTGCGGAGTGTGCTTGTAAATAAATACTAGGATTTATCTCTGTGATACATTACATGTAACTTGCAGTTAATCATATTGAATGAGTGATGTAATTTCATGTTTTTTCTTTTCATATCTTCTTCTATCCCGCCCTCTGTTGCTCAGTCTGAACTCCATCACTCTTTCTTATTTTATATCCATGTTTTATGGGGGTTTATATTTACGTACGATAATATCTCTCTTCATTCTCTGACAGCTCAGAAAATGTGTAAGTATGAGATTTACTTATCAATGTTTCTGGAAATATGGGACTATAAACTCATACTAGTAGTTATATAATTAATTTAAACAATATAATTACCCTGAGAAAGGAAAGATGTTCTCTGTCTTCAAAAGTTGATCGCAGTTTTTTCAGTTGATTTTCTCGTTATCGTTTGAAAGACCACACATTGTATTAGAATAATTGAACGTTTAATTCTCCATAAAGGCTAAAATAATTGCTTTCTCAGCCTTTCAGTTAGTCTCGGGAATTACAACGTTCCCATCAGGTCGACATTTTTACTACATTATTTATTATTTTATTAATTTTCAGCGCCCTCACATCCACTCATAAATATCCACACATCGAGCATTTGCAGGAGAGGTGTAGACTGAAACGAGCTCGCACAAACATTGGTTAACCCGAAAGATCCGATTAGCTGGTACTCAAACCCGGGACCTTGGAGTTGAAACGCATGCTAGTCACTCCACGACCCCAACCGGNAACTTTGCTCGTTTTTTTGAAAGTTTTATACTAATATCCAAGCCAATATAAGACTAAAATTTAACCGCTAACTTCGACTTTAAAAACGGATCATCGAAATCGACATCCAAACGACTAACACGGATAAAAACTTATCCGGATACCAGATTTATCAACGTTTAACGTTTGAAATCCTTAGCAGCATATTAAGGTGCCACATTAAGTAAAGGGCAATTTGTGTAACATCCCCATATTTATTTTCCAATCTTTTTGTAATAATCGCTTTACCGGAAAATTTCCTCAAATTCTCATTTTATTCATTTTCCTTGCAAACATTTTGTGTAAAGTAGTACAGAAAAATTTAAAGAATCAGTCCATCAATGATAACCAATTCTAATTATATTTGTTCGACGGATATTTCTAGAAAATCCTCATAAAAACAATTTCATCCTCATCACCCTGGGTATTTTCCCCTTAAATATATTCGCGAATCGATCATCATATTCGCTGGTTCAAAGTCACGAAGCGAGTACCTTGCCAATATAGCCATATTTTCCACCTACCGTCCGCATAGGGAAAGGCTCATTTTTTTAATCCCTTCGGCTTTTCGGACGCGTCGCAATGCGTATCGTTCCAAAATATCTCCCCCGAGGAGAGGAGGCCCTGATTGCGACAATTTCAGAATATCTTGGAGAGCTCTTGGGCGGCCAGCGGAACGCATTCTGTCCGTATGTAGCACACTCAACCAACTGCACCTTCATTGTCCCGCATTCCAGTCTTTTTTGCACACGTGTTCTGAAACCCTCTCCTGCGGAGATCACAGGGTGATTGGGAGGCGGGGATAAAAATAAAAGAAAGTAGCGGGAGCAATTAGAATAAGTCCAAATTGCGATGCGGTCCCATGCGGGGGCGATTATCGCGGAGCTCGGCGGCCATCTGGTATCGCGCAATAATTGAAGGGAATTTATCGAAGGGAATCCACCATTTCGATCGGTCGCAAATTACAGCGCGAGGAACAAAGCCGAAAGCACGTTCATCACGCTCAGCTTCGCCTAGGCTTAGTCCTATGTATAGGCGGCGGTATTCGACGGCACGATGCAATGAGCGAATTAAATAGCAACCCGTGGACATTCTCCCGTTCTTTTTTCCCTCTGAACTGAGCCCTCGAAATTTTAGGGATACTGGTGTATTTCGCCGTTCTGGAAGAGCGGATTTTTCTAATAGCGCAGCTCGATTTAGAAACAATTTGCAGAGAGGGGTTTACCGTCGAAGAATAGATCTTAAATTTACAACTATCGTTTGCAGCCTTATCAACGTAAAGGATCAGCTTCTGCACGTAGGAGTGAATTATGATTGTAAGCATTAGGCGAGCTGTTATTACCTCGCCCGAAAGAATGGAAGTTAGTCTGAGGAACTTTCGTCAACTAGCATATTTTTCGTATGTACTTAAAAGGAAATATCTCCATGAATAAGCACAATTAATATTGTTAAATTTGAATTTTGAATAACATATTTCACTTATTCCAACTCTTATTGCATAGCATAAATTTGTTAAATCGATTGACTGATCCTTAAGTAGTATCCGAAGATTCTCAGTCAAATATTTTGAAATAAAAACTAATTTACTTCAGCTAAGAATATCGGCTGCCTCCTTAGAATACATTATTGATACATATGCAAACCGGTCGCGTAACATTTCTTTTCATATCCATTTCTCCTTGAGAATCTTGCTGATGAGTTATAAGTAACAAATACAACAGGTTACTAGGATAAATATGGTTCATAAATTCGTACTACAGTACCTTTTGTGAAGGTTCTCTGGCAGCAGAGTTAATTTTACACCTTTTTACCAGAATATCGGCCCCTGCCGGGAATCGAACCCGGAACCGCTTTCCTAAACTAGGAATTACTAAAGAGTACAGGTAAGCTTTCTCTTACCTGTACCGCGCTGCGGATTTTCTTCTACATTTCTTTATATCATTTCCTTTTCTTAATGCTTTCGATATCTTTCCTGCATTTAGTAGATTTCTCAGAGTTCCCGAAAAACGCGAAGATATCTGGAGATGGCACTTGTAACACGTTATGGTTTTTAAATCCTCCGAGCGAACATTATTCCCTCGAGAATGCAGTCATCGTCTCTCAAATAATCGGGTCAAAAGGACACGCGATATCGCGGCGAGGAGCAGTCTTCGGCTGAAAGGCTTCTCGAAAAGATCGCGTGCGAGAGATAGCAATCTTTATTCTCTCTGCACTTGAAGCTTCTGAAGACGTGTGACATCCCGTGTGGAAGGCGACAGATAAGCTCGGAAAACGGACGGAATGATCAAGTGATATTTCATAAGTTGAAAAAAATCCCGGGCTCGTCTGCGTCTATGCTTACCCTTCCGTCACTTGTACCGACTCTCCAAAGTGATTGTCGTAGCCCTCCGCGAGATGTGTCAACTGTTTTGATATGAAAAGGGGTTTTCGCTGCACTTGCGTGGGGCTCGAAATTTTATATTTTATTTTCAAAGCCCGAGATAAGTCCAGTGTGGCTAAAACGTCCCGTATAAAGTTTTGTGGAGTCAAAAATTACGCCTTATGTAGCCATGCGTTTTAACGGCAACCTGGGGTTTAAAAGCTGGAAAAACGTACGGGAACAGATAACTTCAGAGAGCGGTTTTAAATTAAATCTCCGTTGCTGATTTTTAAGTGAACGTGAGGCATCTAGATAACGAAATTCTCTCAGAATCGGTTTATATCATCATCCTTTGTAAAGGAGTAAAGTCATGAAATTAATTGCCTGTTATTATGAGAAACATTTTTCGAGCTGTTTTCTTATTTTGAAAGCTTTTTATGAGGGCGAGAAAAGCTTTTTCACTGCTTTGTCGAGCATATCGAAAAAAGAGTCGAATGAATAAATTAATTTTCTCCGGAATTGAAAAGAAGTGTATTTCATTACACAAACACTCCTAAGACAGGGCTTTAGGTTGAGGCGGATTTATTAGCCTTTCTAGAGGTATTGATAGACAGTAAAGGTTTTTAAGCTTTAACGATGTTTACCAGTAACCACAGCACTATCATACTGTTGTTGTTTTTATTTACAACGAATCTCTAATTTTCAAAAATTGTCATTGTATTTCCATGAACCTGGGGCGATGTTATTTTCCTTCTTGACTTTAAAAGTTAAGGTTTGACTTACAAACTTAAAAGGAGACTCATCGACCATAATTGGATCGCATCATTTGGATATGTACGTTCTTTAGTGTTCCAAATTTATTTTCTATGAGGATGTATATGAAGTCATCTTGGCAAAATTAGCTATTTTCATTCTATATTTTATCTTGCTGACCTTTTGTTAGTTTCCTAATCTTAAATTACAACTCCGAAGTGTGAATAAAACGTAATACATTTTATTTTATTTGGTATATTTATTAAATATTTTAATACTATANAACACCTTAAATAATGTATTGGAATTTTATGGGCTTTATAACATAACCGATATTCGTAGCATTCCTTATTTTATATATTTCTTACTGTATTTCCATTAGTTATATCAAGATGTGACATCATTTGTTGGTAGAGTATACTAGTTATTCCTTATTAATTAACGTAATATATTTTATTTTTTTACATGTCCCGGTTCCGTCAGACATTTTTCACGTCCGTTTCTCCTTGGGAGTAATACATTTTTTCATTTACAATTTTGCCGATTTCTATTAATCGGAAAATACACGTTGATTTTTAAAGTTAATTTTTTTTCCATTATCGATTACTTTACAAAAGTGATTTGTATTCCTTACGGAATGCCAAACAATGATTAGCGTTATCAAATTAATTTCGCCTTAGAATAATACGTACTCTATATTCGTTAGTTTAGAATGTCTTACCTGCAAAACTATTATAGATACTGCTTTCATTCAATACTTTTTGAGTTTTAGCGTAAGAATGTTTCAATCTGCTTGGGTGAGTATTTAAATAATAATGATTATAAATAATAATTAAAAGAACACCTCTACCGTTACCACAATAATTTTTTGTTACACAACCATAGTTTCGACCCTTCAGGTCATCCTAAGGTGACAAGACAAATGATGATGACCTGAAGGATCGAAATCTGGCCGTGTAGTAAAACATTATAGTGGTAACGGTAGAAGTGTTCTTTTCATTATTCTTTATAATGTAGAACTACAGTGTAGAACAAAGTCTAGGCCGAATCAGTAGATTCTAATAATAAATTATTACTATAAGAATAACTATTTTAATGGAAACAGGAAGATTTCAATAACATCGATTTTAATAATTATTACTGATTAAGAACATAAACAAGTATACCTTAACATCCGAATAGCCAGGACTCGATCCGGTACCTTTTGCTTGGAACGATAGCACGCTAACTACGGACATTATAGGTAAAAAATGCATGTGCACATAATTTCTAGGATGGAATTTTAGACTATTTCAAATATACGCAATTAAAATTGAAAATGTAATGCGTGAATTAGTTGTCTCGGTTTCCTTGTAAATAGCTATAGCTTTCAACTATAAAAAGAGGTATATTTCTAGGCACTGACAGCCGTTCCATATCATTCAGTGGTAATTATAAAATCGATTTAGAGAATCGTGATTTCATACAATCGAAAAGATCCGATTTTATGTTCATTTTCGAATAATACTATGCTCTTGTTTTCCTATTTGATTTCATTCCATTTTTCACGTCCTTGTACGATGGAGTGTGGAATTTAAAAGGCATAAATGGAAGTGGTTTTTGTAGGAGAACCAATGAGAGTATCCCAGCGTTCAGAGCTGCGTCATGCTCTCTGAAATTGAGGCATTCATTGCGGTTTAAACGTATGGACCAACTGTTGATTAGTTTTGTCAACTTGTTTCTATTGGAGGGCCCTAGGAACTGGGTGACGGCTGGAGCATAATCTCTTTCCACTGCGCCGTATATTTTTAATTTCAATTGGGGCGCGTAATCCTCTTAGCGGAATCGAATCATCTACTTTCAGTGCCGCTCGCAAAAAAATGTAGCATCTCATTATCGTGAGCGAGAAACTAGCTTGTTCCGTTTCCCCGATTCACAATGGGAAGAAAACTGCCAACTTTTTAGAAGTGCCGAGAATTTGTATTGAACGAACATATGTGGATCTCACTTTCGACTGTGAGGATGTTTCACTGCGAAACGCATCCATCCAATCTCGGTTTTCAAGGATGGAATCCACGCTTTAAGAGGAACGGCAGAGCTGAAAATAAAATTCATCTTGTATACAGCGTGAAAATCCGTAACATTCAGTGATTTGCAGTTCAGTGGATTTTGAACTACGCATTAAATCTGGGGATTCTTCATGCTCTCTAAAGATTGGGGGAAGCTGAAATACCCATCCTTATCCAGCACATCGATTCTTGTTGATCTATTTTTGCCTTTCTCTTTCTACGTTCTGATTGATGTTTAGTGTGATATGAATGATAAATAGGTCACTGGAAAAGTTGAACATTTTAAAGAAATATCAATAAATGTCTGGAAGAGTTGAGCATGAGAATTTGGTCAGTTTGATGGTTACATTCCGTTAATATTGCAGAATTTCTGTTCGAATTGTTCTCATAAAGCGTCTCATCAGTGATTTATAAATATTAGTTTTGTTGATGGAATTGCTGTATCCGCGGATTAAAATTCAACAAATTAATATTTATTGAAGATATTTTTCTTTTCGTCTCCTTCCGATTCCCTATTTTTATTTTCACAAGTCAGTTAGTTCCTTTGAATAAGTTCCTTCAGCCGTACGTGTCTTTCGTCCGTTATTTTCTGGCCCCTCTAACGGAAGGCTCTCGCAAATTGGAGATTTTGCTCATATTCTGAGAGCACATTTTTCTTCATTTCTTTCCCTTTCTATATATATTGTTTATTTATCTTTAAGTCTTCTCATTCCTTTCAAAATCGGCTGCTGCCTCATTTTCAACTCTTCTCTTTTTCGCAATTTTTTTGTAGTTCTTTCGGTTTTATATATTAGTTATTCGTAGCATATCATTTATCGACATTTGTACTTTAAAACAGTGCTNTTCAATAAATTTCATTTATTTTAACTTGAATGATTTTGTTTTCTTCGCAATGTATGACAGTAATTTTAGGTAAAATACCACCTTCGCGTGCACGTAATAAAATATTCGGTTGCGTACAGTGAGGATGCTGCCACAGAACTTCTTTCGTAATCCTCAATATTGAGAAGAATACTTCATTGAACCAATGTTTTCTTTTAGATGCACCTCAGAACCCTAAGGTTCCGTTGGAAGATCAATATTCAAACTTGAAAATCATGCGCTCTGAGGAGAAAATATAAACAAAATGAGCATATATCTGAATTCTATAGGTCTCGATACAATACAAAGAAAAAACTATAAAAACCGAATGCAATATCTCTTCCTATTTACGCTTATAATATCAAGATTTGAGCTAAATAAATGTTTGCTCAGAAACTTTGTATTTTAAGGGCTACGTTGCTATATTAAATTAGAAATGGATGAGATGTAGCAAGAACTTTAACTGCCTTTGATTTTTTTGTTTACAATGGGCTTTAACTAATAACTACCTTTGATTCTTTAGCGTACAATGGGCTTCATCCCTTATAAAACACCTTAAATAATGTATTGGAATTTTATGGGCTTTATAACATAACCGATATTCGTAGCATTCCTTATTTTATATATTTCTTACTGTATTTCCATTAGTTATATCAAGATGTGACATCATTTTTTGGTAGAGTATACATGCGATATTTTTCTTTTCGTCTCCTTCCGATTCCCTATTTTTATTTTCACAAGTCAGTTAGTTCCTTTGAATAAGTTCCTCAATCGTACGTGTCTTTCGTCTGTTATTTTCTGGCCCCTCTAACGGAAGGCTCTCGCAAATTGGAGATTTTGCTCATATTCTGAGAGCACATTTTTCTTCATTTCTTTCCCTTTCTATATATATTGTTTATTTATCTTTAAGTCTTCTCATTCCTTTCAAAATCGGCTGCTGCCTCATTTTCAACTCTTCTCTTTTTCGCAATTTTTTTGTAGTTCTTTCGGTTTTATATATTAGTCATTCGTAGCATATCATTTATCGACATTTGTACTTTAAAACAGTGCTCAGCACTTTGTTATTTAATCAGCCTTAATTTGCAAGTCTCTATCTACTTTTTCTCATTTAAAGATGATTAAGTGTCGCTTTGTGCCAATAGATTTGTTAGAAATTGACCTCAGTACGATTATCATCAAATACTAAAGGCAATGTCTTGTCACAACAGCCACGTCTCTCCTCTCATTGCTGCCGGTTTCATGCCAGCATACGATTTAAAGTTTTGATCATGATCATTATCATTTTTATTCAGTCTTTATGTTTTCGTGTTTTTTCTTCATCTGTTTTTATTGATGTGGTTCTCCTATAACTTTTTGTAAACAACCTTGTATTCGATTTGGTTCTTGCTGAGGCACTGCATGAAATGTTCACTTATAATTACTGTGGTTGTGACGAGCTGTACAATCAGTAGCAAATACCTCCCCCATTCCCCTCAGCCCTATCCCCTCCCCATATTTACACCCACCTTTACTGCTTCCTCTCCCTCCCCCCTCCTCTTTGGTTATATATTACGATCTGTTTCCATGCAATTTCACCAGAAGATGTTACTCTGTAACGAAACCTAGGTCGATTCTAAAATTATTTAGTGCACTCTACAAAGTGAGTTATATCTTTCTCTGTGAATACAGTTTGAAGCCCATGGAGCGCCCTCATGGTTTCTTTCCTACAACTTTTCTTTTAAACAGATTTCTTAGGCATTGATTATTCTAAGTACATGTCCAATCATTTTAGATATTCTTTGTCTTATTGTTCTTAAACTCTATCTTTATTCTTTCGTTTCCTGTAATCTCTTCTCTCCATTACTTTTCTTACTAACCAGTTTGTTTTTTTTTCATTCTTTAAAAAATGCATCAATCCTCTTTTAATGCAACATATCATAGCTTAAATGTTCGCAATCCCACCTTAATTGTAGTTTTAAGGAAAGAAATTGGAACACGGCTGTTAATGAATTAGAGGTTTAAAACACTCCATAAGTCGTTTCGCCAGTGGTTCTTGCCTTCCCGCTTAACCTATCAATTAAAGAAATGCAATAACCGGATTTATAATGAGTGTTTTGATAGTCATGCTACCAACTGCAGAGTCAGAAGAAGGTTAAAAAATATTCTCAGTGTTTCTTTAGTTTTATATATTTTTGGTATTCCTCTTACTCTGATTATTTACCTTTGAACCACCTCAATTCCTTCACCTACTTCAATTATACGCTGAAACCTTGGCGCTTTTATTTATCAACAAATTAAATTAACAGTTAACCCTTCCTATCCTTTACTTATCGATAGAGCTTTCCGATTTCGGTTTGTCGCGTTACACATTATTTTCATTCATCAGCTAAGGGTAATTATTTTATACATATTGAAAACCTCGTATACCATAAGGTGAATCTATATTCAGTTGATTCCTTTTTTATCTTTTATAACTTTATAATTATTCGTAAAAATGTCCTCTCAGAATTAATATTATTTTATTATACTTTTTTATACCGTTTTCATTCACTTA
This sequence comes from Ladona fulva, assembly GCA_000376725.2. Taxonomy (NCBI): domain Eukaryota; kingdom Metazoa; phylum Arthropoda; class Insecta; order Odonata; family Libellulidae; genus Ladona; species Ladona fulva. The sequence continues at coordinate 138,422 of KZ308439.1, forward strand.
GCAAACATATTTTTGTCTTTCTTTTTATTTAATTTCACGGGAATTAATTTCCTTTGACATTTTCCAGATTAAACGACATTTGTTTATCCTTTGTTTAATTTACGGATTTACTTTTATGCTTTAGACCTTCCACTTGAAATTTTCTTTCAGTGATGAAATTTACCTCGAGTGAAGTAAATATAAATATTACTATTGAATAGAAGGCTCCCGGATAGTCAAGTTATCTCTTTCTTTTTGAATTCCCGCACGCGTTGACTTAGACGTAAAAAAGAATATTCAGTCTCAGTCTATGTCAGATAAAGATGCCACCGTCATCTGAGATGAGAAAACGCAGATTATTTGCAACTGACATTGAATTACGAAAGGCTTTAAACCATTTTAGGTTCACGTGAACTTCGTACATCAACAAGTATGCGCCACGAACCTAAAATTCGTTTTAAAATTTCCCTTATTTTTTAAGTCAATCCAAATATTAAACTTAGTGGTTGGCTGGTTGAATCCAATCACTGAAGGATGAAAGTGAAATATTTATTGAGAGTTAATTAATATTCCAGCAAGCACTAATAAGCATTAAATAAATGTACCGTTTGGTTCTGCTCTCATTTATACCGGAAAAACTCAATCACAGTTTTCCTAATCTTACTTAATTCATTTGTGCTCCGTAGGAAGGAAGACAAATCCTCGCTGACACCCGAAGCTTTGATTCGGTAGGAAACCCAGTCATTCGGTCGTCCGAGAATGCTTTAAAACAGTATACATATAGAAAATCTAAATTTTGATAATTTCGCATTGGGCTAATTAAATTCTGTAACATCTGATTGATCGGTATGTGTGTGCTAATATTTTGGAGTATGGTAGAAGAGAATTGCACTGGAGCCACTTGGAGCATACAGGTTACATGCCGCCATTTCACTGATTGCACGCAACTCGGTTGATAACTCTATCATGAACGTTCAGCGAAATATTTATCCTTGAGTTTCATTTCTTAAGTGTGAAAAAGGCTATTTATTTTGGGTTATAGTCGAGGATAGGTAAATGCCGCCATAACGTTAAAAGTCGTGTTCTCCAGATTATTAAATAGCGATTTTCGATGAATCGTTGAAATTACTAAATATATCAAAGTATTTTACTTGTTGATGGCTAAGTCATTACAGGAGGCCACGCGGCCAAAAGAGGTTACTGGCTTTGGCAGTATAAAAAACATCACGAAGTAGAATCTTAACGTAATAATTTTGTTCGTTATAACAGCTAAACTTCAGCGATTCAAAATGGAACCAAAGAAAAACTCAGTTGGTCGAAATTTGACGGACTAAAAACTGAACACAAACCGATTTCTTGAACATTAATCGAAACCGGGAACCGTTACTTATTCTTCTCCGATTTTAAATTCGCTTCCTGTATCAGTGACTATATTCACTATTCACGAGAATCAGTGTATTCATTTTTTTAGAAATGTATTACTTTAATTATCAAGGAATGCATTTTATAATTTCTGTAATATCGTGAGTTTCAAACCGAAATTTAGTTACATCTATCTTAATCGAAAGTTTAATGAAAACTACATATAATAAAGTCCTTTTGGAAGGATTGTACAGGTACGTATTATAATCTCTCTCTCTCTGCTAAAAGCAAATTCCAAAGTTGGTTCCGGAGCTAAACCGGAATCAATCCAAAATTAGTGCCTTTAATTAACCGGAGCGAAAACAGGAACAAAAATATAGTGGTTCGACGTCCTGGAATACAGATCCAATCTTTCATACACAGTACACGAGGAGCCTCATTTGGAAAAACCACAAGCCCTAAGAATCGTAATGGATATGTCCCGTGGTGAAAACAACACACTAGTTATGGGAGCAACTCCTTTTTTAAAAACCGCAAGAATTGCACCTGTCAAAAGGGGGGCGGATTTTTCCTTTCTTCCGCCCGACCCCCTTCTTTTGTTTTTCTCCGGCTCCCAATTGGACGTCATAATCAGTCACGCGATGGCACCTTTGGCGCAAGAAAGAGCGAGGAAAAGGGTGGGCCCGCCAAGGGTATGAGGAGGCGCCTGAAAAATAGGGGGATATGGGAAAAAGGTCATCTGCATTTAATTGCTTCGGCTTCTGTGTGAGTGTCTGCCCATGAACCGTAAGATTCATAGGGCAAGATAAGGAAGGAAAGGGGGGAGGTGTTCGGTGTAGGAGGAGAGGAAGTTTTACCACACCTCCCCCTGTTCTCGCCGTGGCAGCTTTACGACTTTCCAGGATATATACATCAGATGCGTTTATAAGAGTCATTTGAAGCTGGCTCACATCCCTTGAATTGTGGTATGGGTTCTGCTTTTTTATTGACCGCCATCACCATTTTCCTTCCAGAACAATCTCCCTGTTTTATTTCCCTCTACCATATCCATTCCTCCTCCATTCGAATCTCTGATGAAGATGTAAGGTCGTCCACAGTATTTTTTCTCTCTGCATTTCCATTGGTTTTCTCGTTAAGGATGATTCTTCGGCGCGCTTGGTGTTACTGGTTGCCATTTTTAGGAGAAGGTGCTTCGGCCGGACTTTAATTCTGAATACGCGCAACAAGCGACTAACATTTCAATTAAAAAACGCGTCTGAAAAATGAAATTCTTCTTTTCTACATTAATGAAATCGTACGGAATAATTCATAATTCAAATCAAACGTGGCGATGTAAAACTTTTGTTTTCAGACTAAAATAAACTCGTAGCACATCAAGATCGCGATAATATCTGAAAAATCTTAACTAAATTTTACCAAAGAATCCATGCACAGTTATTTACCATTAATCTACGGAGAAACTATTTGCATTTATTTTACGAGTGTGAAATAAATGTGAATAGCTCCTTCGTCATGCTGCCAATGCTTATGGTTATGCTTAAACTATGCTGGGTGCATAGATTCTCACAATGCGTGAATCTGTGCACACATGTGTACTTAATTTGTAAAAGATTTCTACATTACAGCAAAGTTTTCATGGGAGGGGAGGCTGCCATTAACGAATAACTACATTCAATATTTTCTAAGATTTTAAGTATGTTTAACACTGTTATGAAAAAAATACGTAAAACTGGAAAAAATCTTTGGTACCTCTCGGAGCTTTAGCCTGGCAACTACAGCTCAGTCCTGATTACACGGGACATCAAAGTAATATTTGATAAATTTGTAATAAGTATACATTTGAGAATTGAGATTTTGTTTTCTTTTACTACTTTTAAATTATTACATTTAAAAAGTTCTGATATTAAAACTGTTGCGGAGCTAAATATTTCAGAATCTCGGATAGCTGATTGGTTTGCGTGATCGCCTTTGATTAATGCAGTCCCGTATTCGTTTTTCATGGAATCCATATGTGCCAAGTGACCTCAGCTGTCGAAGTACTTTTCAATTACTACCTCTTCTTCATGTTTTACGTACATTTTAAAAAGATTTTCTAAATCATTCACTGTGGTTACGAACGCTTAATTTGATCGTTATTTATTTCTTATTTTTTTCAGCGTATTGTAGTGATCAGGTATCTCACAAGAATGTTATGAGGACTCAGAGAATTTTTTAGGACAAAGTTTGGATAAAGGTTTCTAAAACGACGATTTTTATCCATGTTTTATAAGAATAGCCATCCCGGTTCCTCAGTTCACCTGAGTAAATACCCAAGTAAGAGATTGCCATTTATATTGAATGGAATCGAGCTCAATGTATAAAATTTTCAAATATACACGTGTAAACTCGAACGACAGGAATTTATTACATCAAACATTCTTAAATCTTCAGCCGCAGTGACGATTTGCGTACCGCTCCGATTTGGGCCAGCAACAGATGCCGGGTTTGAGTCCCGGCTGACCGGATTTTTCTGGGTAGGGAATGGTTCTTCCGTTGTTTTTGTTTCCATATACTACTGTAATTGTCGAGGAAATGGACTATGTGGGGGCATTGAGAAATAATTAGTGAATAAACTACGAATTATCAATCTATGAACGATCGATGATCAATCAACGGTGAGCTATGACAATCCTTAGTCACAAATCTCTAGAGATAACGTTCATAGAGATTGAATTTGAAACCATAAAATTCAATAGGACCCGGTTGCTTAAATTATTGAAATTAAAATAATGGTTTCCAGGACTTTCATTATTTCGAAATTCCAAGGTTTTCTATATTATTAAATAAATTAAACTGGAAGCTTTATTTAATCTAAATCACCGCTTTTTCCATTATATATCATTATTATAATAGGGAAAAAGTCAGTTGCATACCAATCATATTTACCATAAGTGATCGTTTATCATTTTCAAAATGGTATATTTTAATAGAATGTACCTTTTACGTTCATCTAATACTTTTGGATTACAGTTTTACTTTTGCCCGAATTATGAAAGTTATATTAATCCGGGAACCAATATTGTACATTCTGAACTCAACAGCTGCAATTTAAAGAATATATTCCGCAAAGAATATTAATTTTAATGCGCCAAAGCCTTTAAAATGGTCTCATTCACGAAATTATGGATCTGGGAGCCGTCCTCGTAAGCAAGATATCTACTCTTTTATTGACCTCCGTCGTCACATCCCTTCAAGAACAATCCCCAAGTTTTATCTCCCCAATCGAATTTCAGATGAAGATGTAAGCTCGCATTTCAAGGTACTTTTTTACCATTCTTTATCCCTCAGACTGTTTTCATGCCATTTCGCCCTGCGGAGTTCGGTTCGAAATTGGCGAAGGATGCCTTTTCGTGCCCCCTTTCTTACCGGTGCATTCTATAACCCGAAGAACGACTTATTGAGGCAATTTATCCGTTGTTCCGGGTAGGATAGAGGGAAAAAAGCGCCAGTGGTTTTTATGTCGCCTTCCCTTACGGCCGCGCTTCCGTGGAATTTTCGCTTCGCGGATGTACGTGAGGTTTCCATGAAAAATGGGATGATATTTCAACCCTCATTCCTTTTTACCGCCTCCGCGAAAATATCTTTCCGAATGAATGTCAAAATGTTTTCAAAAGCTATCCGAATGAACGAGTGCCTGGATGACGGGAATTTTCGCCTAAGCGGATTTTAGGAGGAGATGATGACGGAGTAAGCGTTTCTTTTTTGTCCCACTCGGAGCGTATAGTGGAGATATTAGGCATTTCGGGTGCGTCATTGTTGGGATAGGTCGCCGTCAATCGGTGACCGGGATTGTGTTTGATTCATTTCATTAATTATTCCCGTCCGCGAGCTATGGAGTTATTATCTCGATGTCAGTTATCCGATGTACAAAAGTAAAATACACGTCACCGGAAATGGAAGAACTTCGCGATAACACGGATTATCGTCGGGGCTTCCGTGATTTTTCGCATGACCAATTATCTGATCGGCATAAATGAAAAGAAACTGGAATTCGTTGGCGCCGATTTTTTTCTATGCCATTTTAACGTCCTTTTTAATATAGAATTTTATCTCTCTTGTTTGCTTGAATGGTGACATCTATCGGAGAATAAATCCGGAAATATATCATCTCAAGGCTTGGAATAGCGTTGTGACGTAATGAAATGACAAGTAGATAATTTTATTCACTGTGGTGTAATGAAAGACTCTCGGGAAATTTATAGGCTAGTCGCTCAAAATAATACATGCTAATATTTCTTTAAAGAATTTTCTTAAAATTATCTTTTAACGTTTAAGGGTAATCCATGGCCTAACACATATATCATACATACATAGACACGTTTATTAGGCGAAATTGGGACTAATAATTCCCATCTTCCATTTAACCCTTGTTACAAACTATAACAAAAAATGGGAATTATATTTACATAGAGGGAGAGAGAGAACAATAGTAAGGTTGTTGAAAAAATCACCACTTTTCAAGAGAAACTGGTAAATTTAATCTCAAATAACTTTGCACAATACTACATAACTACAAAGTTATGCAAAGTTTGTGCAAAGTTATTTGAGATTAAATTTACCAGTTTCTCTTGAAAAGTGGTGATTTTTTCAACAACCTGTCATGGAATACTACAAAGTAAATCGCCGCTCCGTCGAATTTATATGAACAATAGTAAGCTATAAAATATGTACATGCATTTATTTTTTTTGATCACTGAAAAAAAAAATCATCACATAAAAGAGAAAAAGATAGTTTAAAACAAAGACAATAGTAATAAATAACAATAGATATCAATAAATCAGAGAAGTACAGGCATACATATGAAATTAACCTTAACATTACAAAGTTGCAAAGAGGGTCGTCAAAGCATATGAATATCGAACATGAAGTTAGTATAAGATATGTTATTTCCATCCAACATCCATACATCGTGATTTGAATTACGATCATGATTTTTTTAATTCGATTACTTACTATTTTATTTAAATGATTAAAAATATAATCCAGTCCTTTATTGGAAAAAATGAGTAAACGATTAATATAGGAAAACTATCTTTTCAGTGTGTATTAGGATCTTAAGCTTTCCTGGTGGATGTTATGTAAGTTTTGTATCACGACCTCAGCCCTGAGGAAGATGACTGAGTCAGGCATGTTAAAGTTGGCGACAGCAACGTCAGCTGATCTTACCTGGGCGGATACCCGAGTATTCTTTGTACTTTTCAATGTACAGTTTGTTAAATTCTTGGAATGGTATGTTTCAATAGATACTGGTTTTCAGCTATTTCTATCCAGGCTAAAATTTAAGTTAGGCCGTTAAGAAAATGTGAGTGTATTTAGAAAAACACACCGAGAGAGGCTTATTGTACCAGCATTTCAGAATTTATAGAAATGCGAACATATGCTGTTTTATATTTTACCTGACATAATGTGCATAACAGTATATCTTCTCATGGTTTATTCATAATATACAGGTGCTTATGGTCTCCACATTTTCCAGCTCTTCACATTGAAGACAAATAGAAATAATACTTCTACCTTTACCACAGAATTTTGATTCAACGAACAAGGTTTCAATCCGTTTCGTCATCCTCAGGTAAAGATACTTTTCATAACAGAGCTTATTCCTATTTGCCTTCAAGATTGAAAGTTATCACAATGTCGAGGCCAAGCTATTGGCTTCTTTCATTCACCTTTCATACAAGACAAATCTATAAATTTTTTAGTAGTACTCTTGTTGTTTTTAGCTGTGTAGATATTCCTCAAGAGAAATTGATTGAGGTAGCAGTTCTAAATGAAAGAACAATGATCAAATACTTCAATACTTTCCAGTTTTGATGTTACGTTCAATTCTAATTATTATTCTAAAATATCTAAATCTTTTAACTTTTTTAAATTTAGTTTTTGGTCAACGAATATAACCGTCCTGAAATTGAGCGAAATCGATTATTTAGCCGTCTGTAAATGTAGGCGACTGCAATCGATTCTGCGGAATCTGCCCCTCTTAATTGGAGTAGTTATTCTCTGGGAGAAAGAAATACAGGTGAAAAAAGGAACAAGAATAAATAGGTCGCAGTTGAGAAAACGGTTAAATCGCTCGTAGGTATCTGTGTAAGTAAAAAGGAGCGCCGTTTATTTTTTGCAAAACCTCGCTTACTTTCTGTAACAGTAATTTTCATGACAGCTGTCTTGCGCATCTCACAGCTTCCCTGTTTGAAAATGGCATCGTTACCCTCACGTGAGCACTCATCTACACACGTGGAGAATTAATATAAAAAGATTCGACCAGACGGGCGAAATGCTAGCCCTTAACACCTTTTGCCGATCGTTGGTGCGGTTCGATGGACAATCCCTCGTACTGAAGCATGTCTGCGAATGGCGAATGGAATAGGACGGCCACTGAGCTCGTTGTGTTTTCCGCTTTCAGTTTTCCTTATACTTGTGAGCGCGCAGAAAATCCGCTAATTCCCTCGCCAAGAGGTTTGAGGTTTGACGTTTCGTGAACAGCTGAGAATTTCCTCGCGCGCGTACGCAAGTGCCATCTCCCTTTGCTTATCCATGGATGGATGTTGGTTCCGAGACACAGTATTTTGTTTCTGTTGCCTGTTGTAGACCAGTTCCTCCAAACCGGCGCACCCCTGCACAGTGGTGTGCCATGAGTAAGCTCTGGGTGTGCTGTGCAACATTCATGGGTAATATACTCTTAAAATTTTACCCATACGTGTTAGTTCGGCACGTTTCTTCATGAATGAAATTTCGTAGTTAAATTGTTATCATTCATTTTAGCTCTTAATTCAAGGAGGTAGGTGTGAATAGGTAACTTTGCGCCATAAAGTGTGAATCTAGGAACCTTTCCAACGATAAACAGACGTGAGTAAGTCTGAAATAGTCCGGGACTATAACCCGAAAGTGAAAGATCCGAGTTCGAGTCCAGGTCACGTTAAGCATCGTTCATGCCCATTTCTCATTGGGAAGGTTACTGATTCCCCAATTGGAATTATGAATTGGAACGATTAAGGTGTGGTTTAGTGTGACGCGATGCTTTAGATAACAAAAGAGTGTGGCGAAGAAGGCTAAACATTTGAAAGCACTGTAGTATACTATCTGCATTTGGTAATTCTGTACATTTCTTAATGTTCTTCAGTTGATGTACTGTGCATTTTTCACGTCAACATCTTTCCAAAACGTAGTATATGGCTCAATATTTATCCAAAGTTTTTAAAGGAACCCGGAAAAAGTGGAATTTTTATGCCAGAAAATAAACTCAAAGAATGTGGCAATTAATATATTCGGCCTGAAATTTCAGTTGTTTTACGTTAACATACTTGTTAAAGCGCTCTGTTTTCACAGTAAACGACTTTACAACTTCCAATTAAAAATGTAACTATATTTTTTTACGGAATAATTCATATCTCTGCATGAACGAGGAAAAGTTTGTTTTTTATTTACCATATAAATTGCAAAATGCTTTCGTTTATCTAAATTTTCCCGAAAAAAGTTAGGGTAAACAGAATTAAATATGAGCCAACATGTTTGAAGTATTCATTAATAGGTAAACAAATTTTTCTTTCATACAGTATTAATAAGACGGTCTTACTACACCATTAGATGTCCTTTATTATCCAGATTTCAATAACTCACATAAAAAGGCCGTCCTTTATTAAAGAATATCTAATAAATCGGTCAATAATTTTCCTTCGTTTTAAAAACTGATGTTTTCGATATTGTTTTTAGAAATTCCAATAGACTTTAGAAATACTTTTAATAAATTTTCAGTAATGTAATACCTCTCAGCTGCAAGAAGTGAAACGAGTGTTTAACAAAATGAATACAAGTATGTGACTATGAAGGATCTAAAAATGTAGATTATGAAAGTAAGCTTCCTATTTTCAGTTGTCCTACTTTTGGTCTCCTCTGAAGAAATAAATAGGAAAATTCCATCTCGGATAAACTCAGGCCGTGAATAAAAAATAGCTATTGATGATAACTAATGCTCTATACTGTAACAATGCCTCAGTTGGATTTAAAGCCGGGAATTCATCATTATATTACAAAAGTTCCCATCACAACCCCATCAATAGATTTTGAATTAGAGGTTTAAAAACACTCCGTAAGCCGTCTTTCGGCAAGCGGAACTCGGAGCTTCCCGTTTGTCTCTGAACGCGAGTTCCGCTTGGCGAAATGGCTTACGGAGTGTTTCTAAACCTCTAATTCATAAACAGTCGTGTTTCAACCTTCTTTTTCCTACAAGAGATTTTGAATTCAATTGAAATTTGAAATCACGGCTATTTAAAACGTCATGATCCGAGCCGTCCTTCACAGCTAAAATTGCCAAAGGCCATTTGAATGGAAGAAACGTCTTTGATAGCGCAAATGTTCCCAACCTCAGAGGCATTCTCAGCCTTCGGAGAAGTATCTCGAATCGTATATTTCCTCGACAGCAAAAGCTCTCTTCGTTCTGTGCGGATATCCTTTACGCCGTCAGTTCGTCCAAGAGTCTTTGATCTTATTGACCCCTTTTTTACCTCCACAATCCCTTTAACACTTCTCAGCGACGGTGGAATCCGATTCTCCTCTGTGGTCGTTAAGGCCATCCTTCTTTGCCGGAGGATTGCGCTCTGGGAATCATTGGTCATCCGACGCCTCCGCATTCCGCCGTCTGCTGGAAAACACTCAGGTCACCATATCCGCTTTTGCACCGTCGCCTCTGCGTCGTCCTCTTAGGCTATTCCCCAGGGCACAAGTGGAAAGCTTCTCTCATACAGAGAGAGATCTGCCTACACGTAGCTGCCTCACTCAAACTCTTGTTCCCACCGTCCGCACTCCTTACGCGAGGACTAAAACTGCTCCTACCCTTGTAACCTCCTCGTTGAGACTACCTGACGAACCAGTGTTCGGACTTATTATGCTAACAATTGAAGCGTCGTTTGCAGCTGCTCCTGACTAGAAATCTCGGTTGTTTGTCACCGAGCATTGTAGCACTTCCCGCTCGCTCATTGGAGCAGCTCTGAGCGAAATTGTACCAGGGTGCTCTTGCTTACTTTAGTAACGAGTAGCGCAAGAGGGAATAAATTCGGGTGGGTCCGCATTTGCTGCAAGATGGAATGCTGCTGCTATCGATTTTGCAGTGGAAGTGCAAATTACGCATTTACTGCGTCCAATGAAATTCGGTTGGACTTCGATAATGGTAATAATAATGTATTTTCTCTGGTTAAATAGAAGCTAGAATGTCTCGTCTCGCACGTAACCCATCGCTAATTATCTTGCATTTAATTTAAATTTATTCGATGTAAGCTTCCGTAGTAAAATATCAGGGAAAAACTGCAGGGAGTAATTATTAAAGTCCTTGAGATATAGCGTAGGGAAAAGCGGAGTGATAACTTATAAAATTTGATTGTAAATGCGATGAGAATCGAACGAAGATTGAGGGAAATGAACGATCATATAAAGAAGGTACATAATTAAAGATTAGGTTAGCTTTAAATAATGAAGAAAAATGAAAATTAAATTAAAAATCAAAGATTAAAAATTATTGGAATCTTACCAATCGAATATTTTCCTTAAACCACTCAATGCATAAGTGTAAATTCATATTAAGCTATTCTCATGGCAATTTTCTTATGCCTTTTCTTTGGTCCAATTAATTGGTGAATTATTCCTAATTGACTATTTTCACACTTTCCATCCTCACTCCCATTGTGTAATAAAAGATTAGTATGTTTAGGTCAAAGGAAAATGTATTTAGTTACTTAATATTTAAACAAATGTATTTTCAACCTAAGGTAATTTGAGCTCGTCTTATGGATATTATCATAGATCTAGTTTCTTAAAAATGTATTCCGAATAATTGAGGAACCATCTTCTTAATCTCCTATATAACTATTTCTCTACATTATATATATTTTATGCCAAATTTTAGAATGAAAAATGCTCAAAATTAGGTGATTAGGGATAAGCATTTCGGAAATGTTTGCATTTTTATTTTTGGAAATTTTAACGCTACCTGGAGTTTCAGAGCCGTATTATCTCATATATTTAGTTACAACTAGAAAAGCAATAATGTTATAAATGGATATAAATGTAAGTTTCTGTGTTGTTAACGAATCATTTTATAATATATATATCCCTCCTATGATATACTGTGCTATATATTGCTTGAATAATTCAGAGAATATTCGATTCCTTAATCATGCAAACTTTTCCAGTAATTTACAACAAAACAAAAAAAAATCGTTTTATCTTTGATATGTATGCATGATATACAGGATGAATATTAATCTGAAACAAAATATATGTTAAAACTAAACTGAAAATATTGCTTGAGAAATGCTTTGTTTTCCAATAAATACTGATGACAGCTAACTTAAGCTTTTTCAAATGTTCTTTTCATTCTTGGTGTTATTTTATGGATAAACAAGCGTCTCTTTAGTAATTAATTAATACCAATACTTTTCCTTCTACAGTTCAAGCTTGGTTCACATCAGCCTCAGTTTACAAGCTTATTTTCAATCCTTTTAGATAACTCTTACCTCTTCATAAATAGCTTTAAAAATGTAGTCTAACATTCATATAAAAGAATGTAGAAATTAACCTTAATCTATAGAGGATGTCTAACCTAGGTGGAATGTTATCACAGAATGATATTTTTCAATACTTTGCAAACAGGCATTGATTTGTTTCCTCTAAATACGTGTGTTAAACGGATTTTCGCAGAACATTCTATTTAATGTAAGTTTAGTCAAGATTTTTCAATTAAATCTCTAATAAACAATTCTGAGAACATAGAAAACGTATTTAAATATTTAGACAGTAGCGGTTGCAAATTCGTGTAACTTTTCCAAATTGAAATGAGAAAGATGACTAACTTGCACTTCGAAATATATAAAAAATAAAAGGTCTTAATTATTCCTATTTAAACTATATATTTTTTAATTCATGAAACATAGCAGGTTTTGGTGGCGTATCTATCTTAACACAATTTAATCAGCGTAAATTCGTAAAGGAAAACGAATTCGGGTACATGAGCATGCTCGCCAGTCTCGATCGAACGTAATATAAGGGTTATTTTTCATCTATTTATCTCCACCTTTCAGCCTCTTGTTTTTTTCGCCCCTTTCTCCCTCAATATCTTCTTGTCACCCCCAAATGGCCTCTCCTCCTCACATCGAAACACCTTGGCACGGACCCTTAAAAACCCCTTCCGCCGGCCCTCCGCGCCACTTGATGTCTCTCAGCGTCACTCCACTCCCTTCCCTTTCGACCCTTCCACGCTCTCGCCCGGCCCTTCGCAGCCCATCACGCTCTGCACCCGTCGTTCATGACAACGCATGTACGCTCTCCGCTGCTTTCACTCCCCACTCCACCGCCATTTTCAACTCCTTTCAATTAAAGCCCAACGAGACGCTCGTCAATAGTGAATCGGAATACTTCCAACCATAATTACTCATTGCATAAGTCATGTCTTCGAATCGCTCGCTATTACATTTTCAGCGTCTTTTCCAATATGCAGTTCATCCCTGGAAAAGCAAGTTGATTTTTGTTGCTGTCACCATGTAAGTGTATGAAATATTCACTATTTTGAGCTTCTTTTGCTAAGGACTGTAATATTTTATAAGCTTTGTATGCGCCGCGGTTTGCAAAGTGCCTGAATGGTGTGTTGAATTTCATTCATGAGTTAAAAGTTGTTATAGAGGGTTCCTTGAGTTAGATTTGGGTTCGGTTCCCGGTGCTGTCAGGCTTCTTTCATTTTCGTTTATCAAAGGGACACAGCAAACTTTGTTGTTTAATATGCTGGGTAAATTAAGGACTCCAGGTTCGATAGTTCTATAAGATGTTGTCAAATATGGCATAAAAATCCGTAATTATGTGTATCCCGCTAGCTTAATCTCTATCCGTGGCAGAAAGCTCAAGTACGATTCACTCTATCTTACTTGCCAGTTGCTGTCACATTCCTTTTGCGGCAAATCGAATTCTTGAAACAACTGGTACTTGCAGCTTTTTCCCTGTTTTAGTTTTCGCATATCTGATTGACGTATGCAACTGTTAGGACGAATAGTAGTTTTAATTTCTGCCGTGACACTATTATCCACATTGAAATTTAATATCTGTGTTAATTTCATAGATACTAAATCATAATAATAAATTAAGCCATCGTACTGATTTGCTTTCTTCGGACGATTCTTCATCGAACTTCATAAAGCATTAGTCATTAGTCGTTCAAATTCCTAGGAAACTTACATATACTGCGTATATGTTCAAAATCTAACCTGTGCAAAGTAACAACTAACACGAAATTCTTATTTACTTTGGCAAACGATTCATTCGATTCAATAGAGTTTCTTATGTCTCATCCGATACAAAAAGAGTTTTTATTGCATTGGTTAATACTTTAGATAAAGTTTTTACTATAATAGTTCCTGTAGAATACACCTGAATTCTTAGTCACTTCCATGCATTAGAGAAATGTCAGAAACACAGCAAATCCAAGAAAAAGTGTGAGAGAGTTAAGAGTGAGAGTAAAGGCAAGAAACTAGGAAAGGGGATAAACGGATACGAAAAATGTTTGGTAGGACCGGGACTCGAACGCAGATCACCCAATGTACAAATGCAGAATTTTAATATCCTGTTGGTTGGACAGTCCAGCAATTGGACATCAACCAGCAATTGGATGATTTGGGTTCGAGTCCCGGTAATGTCAGACTACTGTCATGTCTGTTTCTCCGTGGCAATACAGCAGATACTTGTTTTTTCATATGTTGGGACGAAGGAGGGTTTGTTTCGGTACCTTGGTTGTATAAAATATTGACAATTATGGCAAACAATAATTAAATGATTTAATGCCGGGCTGACATTAAAACATTAAAACCGGAGAAAAAAATTATTTTATTATTATAGAGCTATATCTATTATAGGTCATTATAGAGTGTTATCCATTTCATCTATTTACTCATATAAACGTGTTTTGTACTCTGTATCTAGAGCATTTTAACCCTGATACTCATTTTCCAACTATTCTTTCTAGTGATGCTGTGTAAAATTCCATAAGGTATTTACTTACTTTGAAATGTAGAACCATGTGTCAGAATATGTCGAATTATTTTCATTGAATAATTTCCATTATAATTAACGGTAAAGAAAAATAATTCATCTTCATTGTACAGAGAATGAAACAATAGCCTCTGCAAGTTTACCTTAAAGGATCCGCGTTTTGCGATGTTTCTGTGAACCCCGCTATTCATCAATGACGCTTATTGCTAATCTCAATAGTGTTGTAAAAAATATCATAATACACATAATCTCGCGAGTGCAAAAATTCAGTATCCAATAATCCCGTATTGTCTCTACCTGTTCTTGAATAGCATTCCTTCTGAGCGTCATCAATATAATCCTTCATGCGCCGTATCCAGATACAAGCAGAGGACACGATAATCCAGCATTTCCGAGGTAGATCCCTCCAAAATTATTCCATAGGCACAAAGGACGTTTTCAGTTTTTCTCTCGAATAATTCGCTTAATTAAGAGCTCTCCTTAATGAGTCCGATTCGACAAGAATGCGTTTCGGTGAGAAGGCTCATTAGAATTGGATCGCTGGCAATGCAATGAGTTTACGCCGTAAAACCCCCTTTGAGGTGCTTCTAATTTGCAAACTGTGAGGGCGTAGGAATGAAACGTGCGCGCATTACCAATGAATGACTCTGTTTCGAGCGAGGTGAACTCCGTTTTCCGCTCCCAAGTTAATCCCTCAAACGCGAATTTATTGCTTCGAGGAAATAATTGCTGAGGGTTCATCCCCAACAACGCTCCATTCATCGGATATTCAATGCGTTAGTGACACGGCAGTGCGATCGGAATTCAACAGATGACGCGTAAAGGCAGCGATATCTTAATCTGATCGCGGACGGAGAATCATCTTGATTGTGAGAAGAGATAGCGAACGAATGTTCCCGAGGATTTGCTAACTTGCAGTCCGCGCACGTTCCCATATTTTCGTAAATACATTTTTCAAGATATTGCCTATTTTTGCCTTTACTGTTTGAGTGCTTGTAGATCAACTAAAAAATCAGCGTTGAAATATATTTGGGTCTGCACACACCGATGAGCAACAAAACGAAAAGGTCAGACCGACCACACTATGCTACCTTCCCTTCAGCTATCTATGATATATTTTTCTACCATCTCGTAATTTCTTTTGCTTTGGAGTGCACTTTTTCCAATCTATTTCCAGGGAAAACTTCCAAATCTGAAATATAGATTGCTCTCTATTCTTCATCTCTACCTATGCGTGATGAAACTATTCTATCTAGTAAAAGGACTGTTAAATACTATTTCAATGAAGAACTTTTCCAGAACTAGCTCAGTAAATTTTATCAGGTCCTAATAACCTTTCTACCTCTGTTGCTACCAAAATTAACCAAATGATATTGTAGTTTACGAATTAATCTATAGGATTTAGCTACTCATTAAGTATCATTAATATTTTGGTCAAAGTATCTAAAGCAATATATTACATATAATTTATACTACAATGTAAAATTAAGGTCAAAATCGCGGTACAGGTATTACTCACTATTTTTTCACAGAAAACAATTTCTGAAATTTTTTTAAAGACAGCGTTACAGATTTAAAGATTATACCCAAAATATCTCTGACTCTCTCGTTGAGGACCATGTAATAGTTATAGATATAGCTTAAAAATACGAAAAATACTATTAATATGTAAAATGAACATTTGAAGGAAGTTATATTATGCTTTCAATGTTTCGGTATTACCAGCGATTTATCTCGAGTACAGGCACTAGACCACGGACCATACTTTGCACTTTAGAGCAATATTGGTATCAGCTTCAGGTATTCTTATTGGCAAATCAGGTGTGTTGTAATTAATTTTAATTCCCTCCAGATCTATAAGAAAAATGGACATAAAAAAGGACGACGAGACCAGGAATTGAACCAGGAATGGAACCCCTCTTTCTTGCCTAATGCTTTGTCCAAGTAAGCTATCGAGTCAGCAAATCCCTCCATGCCGTGGGCAAGGGCGAAGCGGTTTCGTCCGATTTCACGACGTCGTCCTTGGCCAAGATCCTCGTCGAGGAACCGGCCATGCAAAGTAGTAGAAAGGAGATCCATAAAGGATAGCGCACAAGAAAAGGGGTAACGGTGACTTTACATATAAAGGCGTGCTCTTAGGAAAAATCTCAAGGAAAATCCGAGAAAAGTCTGACAAAAACCCTGACGTGGTCCTTCCCGTTTACGTGCAAAGCCACCATTTCCCTTTTCCTTTTGTCTCTTAAGATTTATTATTACCAAAGGACTTAAGATCTGTGTAGATGATGTTCATGATCAACAAGCATTGGACTGAGAGGGTGAAAGTTTGCATCGTTGTCTGGTAGCAGTGAATTAAGTTCGGAATAAGGGTTCTTGCCAAAGTGATAATCGATGAATCACGGAAGTGAAATTGACTGAAGAAGGAAAAAAAACGATTCCCTGACAAAAGAGAGAGGTTTTCCCCAGAGGAGAGTCAAGTGCCACGAAGAGTTAGCGCGGGGAATGGTTTCTATGCATCGGTCATTCGCTTTAAATAGCACCCTTGTCCTCTTCCAATCATACAACAGCTAACGCCCTTAACCTCCACATCGAAGTCAATAGCTTCCCGTTCTCCAAGTGGCACATCCATTAAATATTTAGGCTCCTATTTACTTTTCCTCCAGGTACTCTTCCCTCTTACTTGTGGGTAAAGAATTCGGAGACGAGATTTAAAGAAAAGAGGACCCTTTCGCCAGTCTGATTTCTCTTATCAGAGACTGTGATTTTACAGTTTTAACTTGAAAACTGTATCAGTTCAGTTAGTTTTGGAAATTTCTTTCAAGAAATAAATTATAATGTAGCTGATATCGGGAAAACTTTTCAAAACCTGTTGGAAATCTATGCATCTCGTTTTCTATATTTTTGTTTCGTCAGCCCAGCTATTAGTAGGCTGCTCACGCCTTTTATTCCAGTAACTTCGGTGCTCATTTGCACTCTTTTGTCAAGATTCATATTAGATTTTAGTGAGAACTCCCTGTCTCCCAAAAATCCTTCCTGGGGTCCACAGATATTTTGGTATATTGAAGCTTTGTGAATCTCAACAATATGTTATGTATTATCTAATCATAAAATTGTTTAATCGATAAAAGTGAAGTGAGCGCGGGTAAAAATCAATTTATCGCATAAAAAGATTATGAAAGTCAATATTTTAATGGAATTTATTACGGAAATGTTTATTATACGCTTTTATACCTGTAGTAGTAAGTGTCCTGTTTTTACAGCATCGATATCCTACCCATGGCAGTACTTCTCAACCTATATTACATTAAAAAATCATTATTTTTTTATTTTATGGAATATCAGTACCTTATTCCTCTGTGTTATATTTAATGATATAATTTTCTTGAGGGAATATTAGAATCTTCCTTTCTCTACCTATGTTAGCGCTGAATAACGTTATATCAGTGATTATCGCTATCAAATATCTTAAAAAAATTTATCGCTGCTAAAACTTCTCCTGATATGTAATCATAGTTTTTGAAAATCAATGGCTGCCAAGTGGTGGATACTTTACTTAATTATTACTTCTAGTTAACCAAATTTCGCAATCTTTGCAGTACGGAAACTAAGGTTGTGTAGTTTACAAACATCTAATACTGTCGGTTCTTTCATTCAGGTGGCTCGGACTTGATATTATAACCAAACCATCTAGTGGTTAACATCTCATTACATTATTAGTAAGTAAGTAATGTATTCAATGATTATTGTATATCAATTCTAACCATTTGAATTGAAGCTTATGAGAACCAAATGTAATAAGCCATATTAAATAAATTTCTTAAGCTAAATTTACTACGGTCACGCTGGTGTGTTTAATCGCGAATGGCATAGTACCTAATCAAAGCCAACAGCAACACTTCTCTATCATACAGATATCGTAATAATTTTAGCTAGTATTAAGATTTGACAGAAAATAGGATTTTTTCCGCGTAAAAAATTCTCGCCGGTATAAAATAGCCTACCGTGACTTTCTCCCTCGTCATAAATTGTAGCTGTTCATATTATATA
>KZ308439.1:162856-225689 GCA_000376725.2 Ladona fulva
AAAACGGATCGTATACAAACCTAATTTCAGGTATATTTTTACAATGCTTACGCATTATCCATAATAGGAAATATATTACTTATTTTAAATTATAAATTATTTCAATATTAGATTTGATAGATTCATTATTTGACGAGGTGATGCCACAGTGGACCTCTCGCCGCTTATTCTTGTATGCTGTTTTCATTTAGCTTGAAAAAATAATGAAGAACTAGAGAGAGTTAGGTGTCAAAATATTCACGAATGGACGATGAAGAAAAGATACCCATAGAGAAAGTGAAAAAATTACCTCGAAAAAACCGTGAAATAAAATTTAATTACTGTAATTAACAAATACAGATGGAGTTAAATTGATCAAATACAATTCAAAAGATATATATACGCAAAAAATGAGAGGAAAAAATTAAGTAATAAATGAAAAGCACATAAAATATATTATATTTGAATATACATAGTTAGGATTGAACTTAATTTTCATAGATTTAACTTAGTTTCTCATAGAATTTAACTTAGTTTTATGTGGAATTACGAGAATGAGCTTTAAAAAATCTATATTTTCCCATGACGTTTTTATCAAATATTTCATGTTAGTGAATGAGTATCAACCCGTTTCAAATTTAATCACATCTTACCCGCATCAATTTTTGTAGTATAACTAGAAGATATCATGTTTAAGCAACCTTATCTTGATGCTCTTTTGGCAGACGATTAGAGAAATTTCCCGAAACACCCAGAAACTGAGGGGTTTAGTGTCGTAACTGGAAAATCACAAAACTATTACGATTGAGCAGGTATATTTAAAACACGTATCATTAAATATTTCACGTTCATCATTAGCAGACAGCTCTTGTGGTGTTCGGGCATACTAACGTGGTACTTAGCATCCTTTAAGCAGAATATTAACCACAGTATCGTGTTTATTCATACTCTTATTCGTGCAGCGCAGTGTATTTTCATGGAAAATGTGGTTTGGGTACATTTTCAATTACTAAAGCTATAAACTCGAGGGGTGAATGATGCTTAACAATACCTCTTTTATGATGCTCCTGATAGCATCAGACGAAGAATGACATAGACGGAGCACACAATGAAAGTTAGTGTTTTTTCCCGTTCTTTATAAACGAGTACACACCTCTCTGAAAGCATGGAACATTTACGGCCAAGTGCCATAATACCCCTTGAATTCATTATGTATCTCTTTAATTACATTAAAACTCATATTTTAATTAAGGAGCGATACTAATAATGATACCTGCAAACGCCCGTCTATTGTTTTTCCATATTTAATACGCATCGCCATTTCGTTGCAAAAATAATTCCCATTTTGCAGCCAATGTGAGCATTTAACGAGTCATGAACTGTAAGATAAAAAAACCGTGAAAGGTAATTGAACAAAGGGAAGAAAGCGGAGTTTTCATACTGCGAGTTGTTTTCCATCCCCGCATTGTCTCTGACGTGCTAATCCGAATTATATTTTTCATCGCCGGCTGATTTTTTCGGCGAATCCAATAAAGGTAGAGCAGCGTAAAATCTTTCTGTTCATCTGTAAAGAGCGAACGAAAAGCGCCCACGCACGGAGCGCGGGAGAGATGGATACAGAAATAAAAAAAGACCAGCTTTTCATCCAATGTTCCAGCTGCCTCCATGGAGGAGCATAATGCCGAACGTAGTGAAGTAAATCCGACAGTCTAACAATGCGGAACTATCTCGAAATTTCTATGGAATTGCTCCGCGCCTCTCTATCAATTAAAAATTGCGCATCGCGAGCTCTTGTCCTCTCCTTTACCAACTGAAATCCGTTTTCTATGATTGGGCCCGAGTTTCGCGAACTTTATTTACGTGTATTTCGGATTAAATGGCGGGTCTTTCTTGTACGTATCGTGATGAAACTAACGGATTTCTCCTCATTTCACTTTCCCTACGATTACCATGAAGCAAGTAGAAATCTTGTTCATAGCTAAAATAGAACAGTCGGGATCCATTTGGAGTGAGTTTCGATTACTTAGATGATGTGCTTCACTTTTCCTTTTTCCAGTGAAAAATGTGTAGGGAAGGTGGAGAAAATTTCAGCGATAATTTCCAAAGGCATTATAAGATATTATTCATAGGTTCATCGTCACAAGTATTTATTCCATTAACGGTGAACGCTAAAAAGTGTGTACGCGTCTAAATATAAAGCATTATCAAAGACACGTTCTTACTTCTACTTCTATAGCTCCTGTGTTACATAATCTGATTATTGACTGAACAGTCCCCTAAGTTGAATTTAATATAAACTGTTTTAACTTGGCATGATATTTTTGTAGGTGAAACATCTACGCAGAGAGTAGGACCTGGGTTTGAGTCCCAGTTGCATATATATTTTTCCTCTATCAATCCTTTGGAATCTTATTGAGGTTTAGGAGTGTATGAAGGATTACTAAGGTTAACCAAAATTTCCTCTGCAGGTTAATGGTGAGAAATCTTAAAAAAATGGTTAATGCATCGGGAAAGCTATTTAATATATCTCATTAATTATTGAATAGGAATACACTATAAAGCATTTATGACATCTTTGAATTTTTTCCAGATAAGTGAAGCAAGCTGAAATCTGGCGCAACTTACAGAAGAGTTCCATGAATGGAAACAGTCCACATTAAGAACGCAGGAAAAGTCTTCCTTAGGTAAGCTTCCTGCATTTCAAGTGAGCCAAATTTATAATATACAAGTAGATCTACTACTGCGCACAGGGCGGGATTGATGGGCGCCACAACCCCGGAAATTTAGACCCCCATTTGTACTGGTTTAGTTTCCAGATTTTTTTGGTGCACCAGTGATTCTTCAGTTTAAAGTGGCCTAAAAGTCCATCATTTACAAAATATTGTTGTCGTTCATATGTATGCATGAAAGTACATGGGCATTGATACGCTGGCTTGTTGTATCTAGAATGTTTGTGATTCCAAAATGAGCATTCAATGTTATTAAGGAAGGATAATGGAGAATTTTCATTCTTAAAAAAATAGTACCTATTTAAATTGAAAAAAATCAATAAGGGATCAATAAGGAATTAATAAGGAAAGTAATCAATAAGAAATAACAGCGGAAACAAAATTCCTCGGATCTCCAAAATCACCACACGAAGTGGTAATTGGAGTGGAGTGGAAAGTGTATCTCCAAAATGTGGGCCACATTTTGGAGATATTAATACTGATGGAAATTTTTTTTCATTCGTCTAACCTTAACTACTGTTTTAAACCATAATTATCGTAACTCAGTCCGCAAAACACAACAAAACGACTTTGAGACAAGAACCGAACGTGGTTATACGTAGATACGCAGTTAAACGTTTAGTTATTTTCTAATATATCCATCTTGAAAGGGATGTAAGGGTTAGCAAATAGCTTCTACAGCCAGTAAACTCAATTATTTCGCAAAGATGAAATTTCAGAAGGAGTCCGAAAGAAGCTAGAGATGAGGCGTAAGATAATCAGAGATCTCATCAAAGTGTGAAATCCAAAAAACTTGTTTCGTAATGAATGCGTCACTGTGAAAAAGGAAGTTCGTTAAAAAAGCATCCCCTTTCCCTCAGCCTTACTCAAGACTTGTATGGTACTCGTCTCTCTTGATTGATCGAGCTCATTTCTTTTTCTATTTGGCTGATGTGCGAGTTTAGCAGTTTGGTCGCTATTTCTGTTGAATTTTAGCTAACTAAGTGGTTCTACGCTGTACCAACTCTTGATATAAAAATCTCACTTTTTCCAAAATGGACACGTAAGAAAATTATGTACAAATTACATTTCGCGTAGCGAAATTTTTAAATTAAATTAAATTACTATTACTTTTTTAAATTGCTTTTCTGTGACATAAACATGTTCATAAAATCACGCATAAATTAATGTACCTCGTAATATAGTAGTTTTTTATTTGCAATATATTTGCAATGAGCTCCATATTTGTACTTCGATGTAGTATATATATNTATATATATATAAATTTTGTAAAATTTCATACTTTAGTGAAACACACACCACAAAGTAAAGTATGAAATTTTGGCATATCTACTAGAGTTCGTGCGTCACAATAAATATCTAGGAGTTATACTCGGCAGTAGTTTATCGCAAAAAGAACATATTCTTGATATTATAGGAAAGGGGAGGAGAACGCAGAGATTGACAGGTAGAACCATGAGAGGATGTCCATCAAGAGTCAAGGAAGTTGCTTATTTTTCCCTCATTCGGCCTAGTCTCGAATACTGCTGCGCAGTTTGGGATCCGCACCAAGTAGGTAGGCTTAATTTCAGATTTAGAGATACTTCAACGTAGAGCAGCTCATTAAACTTCGTGAAAAGCTCCTGATATCCGTTGCTTGCGAGCAAACTATCCGTTGAAGAGTTCCCACCAGCAGGGGGGACGCTTGAAGTTCTACCTCTACGTCCACATCGTGTTCCCTGAATCATTCAGAGTATGCAATCGTTTTGCGTCTGCAGCAAACGAAGAAGCAAGAGGGTTAGTTTCTGGCTCCTTGAGTCAAACCGGCGAAGGGAGTAAACCACTACGACAAACCCGGTTTTCCTGGGATATTGGTTAATCATCTATTTTTTTAAAGGAATCATTGCAGTGCTCAAGGTAAACGCGGATACAACCTTACTTGGGGAGGATATATCTCTATCCTCGATATCGCACGCCAGCACATAGAAGCGCTCCAGTCAAATAGATAAAAATCACAACACCACAAAAAACACGAACAAATCACGCACCCCATATTAATATTTCGATCATTCAAGTTTCTCTATTCATTTAATGTAATTGCGACAACTTTGAGCGCGTCGAGCTCTCGAATTTTTATCAGGAAACGCCTTTCGGGAACTCCGCTCCGATGTTATTTTTCGCAGTGACAGAAAAAATAAAAGGGAGCAATGACGGGAGGCACCAGACGAGGGAGGTTTTAATTGGATGTCCGCGTGGGAACTGGAAATGCTTCATTTTAAATGACACTCGCCTCTCATGTCCCATCTCTCCTTTCACCACCCGATTCCCCCTTGTTCGCGCCTCCGAACAAAAATCAAACGCTCGTTCTCTCTTACAATTCCGTTTCTTTCCTTTCGCCTTATTTTCCCTTCTCCTTTTGTTTGTTCGCATTTCATACTTACGCATTCTCCTTTTGAATTCCTCTTTCGGCATTTTGGTCCCCAGCAGAGTTTCCGAGCCCCAGTACGATTAATTTTTTTACGAATGGAATCGAAATCAACCCACGCGCCATTGGCGGTTTGCAGGGCTTAAATGTAAATGTAAACTCGGCGTTATCTAACGCGGAATTTTCCGCTTATAGAATTTCGTCCGTCTTACTTTCTCCAGTCATACATTACGTTCCCCTTCCGGAGATTTCGTACCGTTTCACATATGCCGCCGCGATGGTTCACAAATATAGGAGTTCAAATGTCTAAGGCATTGCGTGTGGCTAGTAGGAGTATTTGCTGATCTCGTTTTCCTTCGCATTTTTAAAATATTTTCACCTTCTATCTTTTTATATTTCCTCCCTACATTCATTTTGAATCATTTTACCTCATTCTATTCAGATATATTTATATAATTCACATTGATAATGTAGATTGTCGAATTTATCGCATTACAGCAATCTTTTGCTTTTCCGAAAAAATACCATGAAACTGATGTACTCAATCCTGCCCAATTAATGCGCCATTTTGCACATATATATGTACTTATTCATTTAAGCACACATGTTTGTGATTTCCAACGTCTTTCTCGTTTAAGGTAAGTTTAATTACTATACAGTTTAGAACATCTTCATGAAACAGCAATGTTCGTTGGTGCTTATTCGATAATATAGATATGTTGATTCAATAATATAGATATATAGAAATATTTGGAAAGGTATCGAAGATATATGATCGAAATGGATGTTA
This sequence comes from Ladona fulva, assembly GCA_000376725.2. NCBI lineage: Eukaryota > Metazoa > Arthropoda > Insecta > Odonata > Libellulidae > Ladona > Ladona fulva. The sequence continues at coordinate 168,759 of KZ308439.1, forward strand.
ATAATTTTTATACAGTTCACTTTTGGAAGTGAAAAAAAGCTAAAGAGTGAAAGTGTCGAGCGTAAATTAATCAGTCATAGGTTCCTGTCAATATTGGTGAACCTCATCCTTGCTTATTTTTTAAGATAAAGCTATTCCTCAACTCCATTATAGTGACAATTTTCTGATTCTTTATGTGAATCAAAGCCAGATTATGAGCCTATGGTCGAAGGGAGCACCCTTAATTTATATTAAAATTATGTTCAATGCTGCATGCAGCCAAATGCTTACATAAATGTAACATTATTGATGAGATTTAGAAATGTAATGAGATAATGACAGCAAAAGCAGCTGGTTTTGTCGAAGGACTCATATTGAAGTAAATCTTAAATGCTATGCTATGCTTTGTAAAACTAATTAATCCGCAATGAGTCCGCGTTCATTCAATTTCCTTGCTTTTCATTGCAATTTAAACTTCCATCCATTTATATCATGCATTCATCAATCTAAGCCCGAATCGAGGACTATCCTCATTTAGACATTATTAACAGTATTGGTATTAGTATTTCTGCTTTCGCAACCTTCTCATTTCTATTTTGATCTGTCTCATAGCACATCATGATTTTGAGTCTTTCAATTAGTTGTTTCAGGAATATTTAAACGTCAAAGTGTATTTAACGCATTGCAAAGTTTTATTAAAGTCGACACCTGTGTAATATTTTACGTATCTTTGGATTTTTCACATCTGTGTTACAACCCTCTTCTCTTCGCGGTTGCTCTGTTATTCACCACTTTTTGATGTGAGAAACTTATGTTTTCCTTTCTTCTGCTTTATTCAATCCTACATACAATTTTTACATATTTTATAAAGTTATATTTGGTATGTTTTTATATTTTGATAGCATATTATTTTGTGTTTAACTTTCGTACTTGTTTCCTTCTTTCCAATTTCCGTGCATCATCGTATCATTCTATTGATTAGTGCCAAATTAAAAGTGAGAGAGCAAGATCTAGTCTCCATTTCACCCGATAAAAAGACCTGTATTTGTAAAACACCTTTTCCGATTAAATTAATTAACAAAAATAGGAATTAATTCCTCGCACAGTGGTCTTAGCAATTGAACCTCCGCTACTATTTCGGTAAGCTTTAACTTATTACCTTTCCAAATTAAAAGTTGAACAGCAGCAACGAAAAGACTTTCCTTTCGGTATGAAATGCGATTAGAAGTATTTCATCATTGAAATGAGAAAGTTCCGTGTCGTAAGCTCTCTTCCACGACGGAACTTTCTCACTACAAACAGTTAATTTATTTTTATATTTTATGCGTATCGAACTACGTAGGCTATCGTTTTCCTTCTACCGTCTGGGATCTAATAGATCCTGGACGGTAGAAGCCCATCGTTTGTGAGATAGTTTTCTTGCTTAGGTATAATATGTTTTTTTAGGACTGTTAAATTATTCTTTTCATCGCATAAAAAGTGATAACAAATTTATTGAGGAGCATATAAAGAGTTTCAGGATTCATTTGGTAGCAACCTTAAATTTTTCAGAAACTTATAAATTTAGAATAACCTTTTTGTTTGTGGCAAACAGATTGCTTAAAAATTTCTCTGCTGAATCTCAGCAGATGATTACAATGTAATTCCACCGCAAGTCATAAGGTTTTCCATCTTATTAAGTATCTGGAGCAGTAATTGGGGAAACGAGACTCGGCTTCCCTCCTTAATTTCAGTGTTCCGCGACCCAAAATGTCCGATCTTATCTCTCGCTGCTTTTTAAAGAAATGATTTTCTGGGAAGGGCACTTCTTCCACCAATTATTCCTTCCCTTTTCAGCCATTCCTCTTCTTCTTTGGGGATAAAAGAAGAAGATTCTCTTCTTCTTTTATCCCCAAACAAATACTTTCACTCCTCATTTGTCATTTCTTCTCTCTCGAAAACCTCTTTATTAAAACAATCAAATTAAGGAAGGCCGCACCTTAAATCGGTGGGAGATATGTCACTTCAAGATGTTGAAAAGTTGAGGGTTTCTGAAGAAGTGGCTAAAAGCATAGAGGCAGCACAATCTCGGGGGTGTAAATTTTCTCAGCGAATCGGTTACGACGGGAAGGATTGACTACTAGTCGCATTGAAGTTGAGTGTTTTCTCAGCTGTATCAATAAAGCTTGAAAAAATACGGTGGCTTTTCCCTCTTTAACAAATGCATTGATGGGTAAACGCCATGGATGGATCCACTTATCGAGAAAACGGACCCTAGTGCTGTAGCTGAATAAATATTGGAAATATATTATAAAAAATATTTGCCATCAACTTGACGTATTTTAAACGTTAGCATACAGAATCATCTTTCTAAAAAATGAGATGGATTCATTTTCATAATACCAGCAATTTTCAGTGCACAGTTTGGCCAAAAAAGTCACCTCATATCAAACATACTGAGAGCGATTCAAGAAGTTTCTACAAACATTAGATTCTACTATCATTCCCTATAAAATTCTATAACTCAGATCTTCTGCCGAGGTATTTATTCCTATGCTACTGATGGGTTCATTTATATATGGTAAACAGTGTAAGTATCCGTCAAAATTAACTCTTGCTTAAGTTTCAGAATGTTATCCTTATTTCAACGGCTACGACAGTGCAATAGAACCATTCAACAGAATTGTTTTCTGAGCGGTGAAAATAATAAGTGTTACTGAAATCACAAGGAAAAGGGTTAAAGGTGATTTTGCATGTAAAGTTGTGCAATTAGGAAAATTCCCTTAGAGATATGGACGTGAAAAGTATCTGACGGGACCGGGACTTGAACCCCAAATAGTGAACATAGTCCCGGTCCCGTAAGATACTGGACTTATACATTCAAGTCCATTTTTCCTATGGGATTATTGAAATCGTTTTCAAAAGTTATTTATTCGAATATATTACACCATCAGAGGTACATTCAATACGCTGAAACGATTTTCATTTATATATTACCGTTATATGACCCTAAAATCTCATGTTTATTCTTAAGAGGCTGATTTTCCAACAACTTAAATTATGATACTTGTGAGTTAGTTTCCGTTTAGACCAAGTCCCTTGTAAGGAATATATGTCTAAATAAAGAAAAAAATAGGATACTCTTTCTGATGTTTCTCCGTATCTATAAACCAATCACTCAGACTTCTATCATATTCTAAGGAATTCGGGTACCTTTAATTACTAAACTGTGTGAATTGATATAGAAACGCGTAAGTCAACGCACCGTATTAAAGTGATGTGTCGAAAATTTAATAGAATTTTATTCCTAATTTCACCTTTAATACCTTTCCCAATATTTCCGATTATCTGAAAATACGCAGAAAGGAAATACTGTGAACTTCTCAAACTTACGAGCGGTTCTTTAAAAGTTTTACTATATGAAAATTTAAATATATGGATACTGTCTGATCGTACGATTTATTAAACCTATAACCCGAATTCATAACTAATTTGAGTATGTTGTATGTCAAACGCAATCAAAATAATATCTCAGGGGAAGTCTGAAGTCACATAAGTTGAAATAGCTTTTCTTTCAAGGATTGCTGGTAATTTATGTATTATCTTAATATGTTCCTTCTTTCTCACTAGTACGAAGCATTTTATTGAGATTAGCAGTCCTTTGGAATAGTTTATAGCTAGTAATATATTGCTTTCGATAGTTTTCCGTTGAATCCAATGTAATTTTCTACTGAATGGCTTCATTAGAGAATTTCCTTAGTCGGTGACACGGATCTTCCGACAAAAGAAAATTTGTATCAGATAGACCACAAAAGGGATTAACAATACACACAATTTGTGCCCGAAAGATCATTTTTGTGAGAACCTTGGCTAGGCGTTATCAACGTATGGCGCACTAGCCAATTGAATCTTAATAAAAATAAATTTAATATATTCCTCAGTTGAAATTTATTATATTAATCATTTATTATTATTTTATTCATCATAATATTTTTATTATAATATATGACATCATAGTTTGCTCAGCAAATATAAAATGAAAATGAAATAATTGACCCAGTAAGTATGAAAGGTTACTAAATGAAAGGCCACCCTTTATGGTAACTGTGCATGTAAGTGTTAACGAAGTTTCATTTTTTTTCTGAACCTTTAAAAGAAATCCAATCCAAGAAATTGTAAGCAATACAAACTGAAATTGAAAGAGCAATTGTGCGTATTAAAGGCTTAAACACACCTAGACAAAACTGTTCATGCGGTGGGGAATAGATACATACCTGAAATCGCTCTTGATCATTTTTTAGGTGATATATCCTTCCAAAGTCTATAATTATCTACTTCTTACTCCATCCATATTGGACTAGCTCAAATGCCAGTTTATCCTGGTGGAAGCTCTCGCCTAGCTACTTCTCTTACGCCTCGATGCTTTCCTAGAATTTATCAGCAAGAACATCAAGGATATGAATTCCGAGAGACACCGGCAGCCCATTTCCCCGCAGTTTCCTGCAAAAGTTTCAACCAGCTCCACATAGTTTTCGGTCACTAGATTGTTCGGGACATCTTGAACTATGGCAACAAGGCTATTCCAAGCCTCTTTCATCTTCATAGTGAGTAACTTCTTGGATTCCGTACATATTCCTTACCTGTGGTCTGGCGGAGGCTTTTACCCTGACCTGAGACAGTTTGGGGAGTGATTCTGTTGGCAAGCTGACGTTTGAAAACTTGTTTCTAGCGGACATCTATGACGCGCAGTGGTGACAAAAGTATCTTCCTAGTCTCTAAAGTTACCTTCTCTTAGTGACGGAGGGGAATTCGCTTCAAGTGAAGCCTCTCATTGCGGAGGGCAATGTTAGACAAACATGATGGCAATGAGAAGATGGACGAGGTCATATAATAGTCATATGTTTGTTAGTAGTCACATTTTGATAGGTTTACCGTTTGGGATGTTCAAAGGCGTGATGATAGTGGTTAGGTGAGATACATATCTTTCACTTTTTTTTAGCTGTGAAGTTTGAAACACTTTTTCCATATTTGTAGTCATTTTTCGAGGGTTAGAACCTTTGATATAATAACTAACGTGATCATATTTGAACTCAACTGTTAATTATAAAAGGAAATTGTTTTATTTTTCAAATTGTGTAAACACTTTTACTTTCCATCATGACACGTTAATGTAAAAACGTATGCAAAAATAATCACAATTATGTTCAATAATTACCTAAATTTATGTAATTATTCTTTGGTAGGCTCGTATATATATAATTGTTTAGCATATATCTAAAAAGGAAAAATTTCATGGGAGATATTTCGAATTCTGAGATCAAGTTCTCACATCCATTTCAGTTTACTTATCTCCAATGCCATTAGATGAAGGGGACTTTAACTTTGCACAATTGTAAAAATGTAACGAAATACAGCAATTCACTCAGCTCGGAGGATAATTTCATCACCATACCTTTCATTTTAAATAACCAAAAGTTTGAGGGAATGAATGAGTCTTACTGAATAAAATGATTCTTGCTCAATGGAGTCCAAACGCTATGTGTAGATATTACCCACGTAAGTGAAGTATAGTTAACTGGTGATTGACACTCTTCATAGCATTTGACAAGTGACCAAAATGAATGCTACAAGTCAACATCACTAATACTGTGAAAGCTTTCATAAAGAAGACGGAAACAGTTGTGATTTTAAATGCAAATTTTCTTTATCCTAAACCAAAAGACATGAAAATATATGGCAATGTAGCAGGAACCAAATACTTCAGCTAATGGTGGTGATTCATTAGCAGATCGCTTCCCAATATCTCCTCTAGCTGTAATAAGATTCCCCATCGCGTCTCAAATCGTAATATTTTTAAATAATTTACGAACCCCCATAAGAGCCATCGTTGATCGGTTAAGATAAGGATGACAGCCACAAACGAATGTAAATGATGCATATATGTATGGCCGAACAAGGATTCGAACCCGGGACCTCTGATTTGCTAGTCTAATACGCTCCTTCATCACCGAGGCCTGCGAGCATCTAATTAATAAACTTAAATGCTGCCAAAAGTAATTCTATCTTTCATTAATAATAAAACTTGGGCTGCATTCGATTTGCTTTGACTGCCATGGAATTAAACATACTTAAGCTCAATAAATAGGACTAACTGCTTCATTTTTCTATAGATATACTCAAATTGAAAATAAAATACTGCTTGAGCAACCACATCGCATTAGTTATGTCATGTCATTTTACCACCTTTCGTTCAGAATGTCATACACCAATAATTAGTTATCATAGTCCAAAAGTGGGAAAAATGTTTTCTAGGCAAGTTATTCTTTAGCAGGGTTGCTCATATGCCAATTTACGCCTCATTGCGTTTGATCTTCAAATATAAAACGCACATGAATGCATTAATAACGCAGTGAAACACCAGTCGTAACCTTTCTTTGGAAAATCCCACCGCTTTTGTACAAACCCCGCACATTTGCAGTTTCTATTTTAAACCGTCCGTGATCACGTGCAGAATTAAAATACTCGAAAAACGTCTACCATTTCAGGTGTTATTCATTTCACGGTACCGGTTCAAAGTGAGCTCCAAAGAATTACATAAAACGTTTGGCATAACATAAAATATCGTGGTATCTGAAAAGAGGAAGCCAATTACGTCTGTTTGGGAAAAGGGACTGAGTGCATCGAAAGCCGGGCTATTGAAAGCGAATCTACCGCTTCATCCAAACAAACATCCGCAAATAAGAGAAAGCCATTTAATTTAACGTTCTCATTAAAACACTGGGGTAAAAAAGCAATTTTTAACGGTAGGAAAGGCAGGTTCCCTCGTCAAAAGGACGGCGTATTTGCGATAAATCGTTCGAAAAGATAAAAAGGGGTTTTTTGCGATATTCCGGATAACAGGAAGTAAACGTATAATCCGCAAAAATAACTTCTATTTCATCTACGCATTCCCACCATATGTACCTCACCTGTTGGCAGAAATTCTATTTTCGTCTCTTGCGATCGTTCATTTACGAAATAAAGGAAGCCCTAAGGGTAGCTGCGAAAGGCTATTTAGATCTCGCAGTCTTTTTATAATTGGCCATAGCTGCGTCACGCGGCAACCGCTGCAGCTCCAATTAGCCGATTGGATACGCTATTCAGACGTTACACAATGAGGCAGCGCTTCTGTTTATCATTGGAAACGTTAATTTTTCTTTTCTCCAAAAATGCTAACGGAAATTCACCACATGCCCCGAAGGTCTCGTTGTTATAGGCATGGTTTCTCAGGATTCGTTAGGAAAATTTCGGATCTAGTATATTTCATAGATTCCTCTAAAAAGTTAACTCATATTTTCTTAAAAGTGACGAAAATTTGTGTTTTCTTCATTTTCTCCTTTAATCACTCGATTTTCCAGTGCACGCATTGGAATAATTCTGGGAAAATGGGGAGATAATCACCATCCTACGGGCCAATTGCAAGGCAGTTATTTAGCCCGTGAAAATTTAATGGTAAATAACGAAAACTCATTCACGTAGCTTCGTATAATATTTTGAGCAAAATTGAAGGTATAAATGTTTAATGCATTTCCTTCAGTACAAAGAATTGACGCTTTCAAAATTCAACGAATATTGAGTGTTTCCAATGAAGTCGGCAAAGCGGTAGCTCGCACCTAAGGGGTAATTCCACTGCCTATTGCACTGGTTTGTAAAATTTTGCGCATAAATCATTGCTGTGAACGCATCGATATCTCAGCTCAGGGTTTTAATAGAATCGTACATTTTTAGAATAATTTAAAGCAATTCCACTGTTTGTTAGGATATAAAAGCGTGTGGATCGGTCGTAGGTGCAGGATAGTATTCATCATTCGTATCATTTCTTATAAATGTTACATTCGGCTTTCGAAGATTTCCAATAATTCTTACGTTCGTTAATAGTCATGATAGGGTAGCGACGTCTGGGATAACTGAGACCGGTGAAATTTCACAGTAATTAATGAGATTTTACTCAGAAAATAAAATTCTTATAGAATCGGAATTGAATTTTCTATTTAAACACACTATTTGTGCAATTTAATTGGAAATATAACTCATATTTATACTATATTGCAGCTAAAATTATTTTTCACGATCGTTTAAGTGTGTTATTCATTGATGAGATGCAATTTCAGTATTCGAATATCGAACAAATATAAAAATTAGTGGTGTAACTATGAGGAGTGTTTTACGTGTGAAAATATTTTTCATGAAATTTAGCAAGGTAGTGGCACATGGCTACTATGTGGAATTTCGGGCGTGTTCATCATTTGCAGATAGTGGGAGACCAAAATCAGTTGTCCTTTTTCCTTCTGGAGAATGCTTCCATCAAAAGGACACGTTCATTCATTTTGATGAACGTACAGAGCCATCTCTCGGCGTGCCCTTCACTCATCTCGCAGCTTCCCTTTATCTTCACGTCGGAATCCACGCACTGACAGGAAGGCGTGTGTGGAGAGGATATGGATACCCAGCGGTGAAGAAAGGTTGCCGTATAGAGAGAAAGTATGGTGGCCATCACATCCGTGGATGAGAGTTCGCTCCCCGACGGGAATCAAGGAAACAGGATTCCGACAAGGAAAAGCTGTCATTTAAAAAAATGAGGATTCCCAAAAATTGTGAAGGCACGCCCATATCAGCGCGGACTGTTGCTCTTTCCTGCGAGCGGTTATTTCGTGGGAATTGATAACGCTGTTCCGATCCGCTAGAGTAAGAATACCTTACTTTTAATGAAAGTGAAGAATGGAAAATTTTCGACGCTGCGATCCTTGGGTTCGAGTCCCTGTTGCGTCGATACTATTAGGCCCGTTAATTGTGGACTTGCCTAAATATGTAAATTTCAATTCCTTTACCCTCTCTTTAATGAACTTTGTTTTTATTCTCTTAAACGGCATGGTTCACAGAGAGGAATACATTTTGAAGCACTTATTCCTTAGTCTTCATTCTGGGTACCGTATTTCAATTCCTTAAAAAAATCCACCGTCAAGGATTAAAGAAGCCCATTTTCGTCATTCATAGATATGTATGTTTGCAAGTGCACAAAGGCTGTATTTATTGCGGTACACCCTCTTCTAGGAGTTAGTCATGTCGAACAAATCTAAAGAGAAAATGATGCAGGGAAGTAAACCACAAATCTGCTTGAATACCAACTTGAAGGATTTCATAGTTCCACCAATGAAACCCGTCCCATTTGAAAATAATTGAGAGTAAAGAAAGAGACAAAGGTTAAAAAAAAAAGGCGAAAGATTCTAGATATACATCAGTATCTACCTTCAAGCCACCTTTCGGCGTTTATCAGAGGATATAAACACCAAGTGTTCCAGTTAACTGTTTCGCTTTTGGTTGTCGTGAATCATTCGCTGAAAGAATGAATTTCTAAAACGGCTTGTGTTCGCACCTATTTCTCTGTTTTTGCACTCATTGTCGGATCGGCCTAAGTAGTAGGGGGGTTGCATAATAACGATTGCATCTTTCTCAGATTTACTTCCTCTGAATTTATCAAACAACTGCAGCCTAGCTTCTAATCTCCTTTCTTTCAAGGATTCCCAACCTGTGTCTCAGAGCATTTTAATAACGCCCGTTTTTTTATAGTAGCATATTTCTACAAATCGTATTGCCTTGCGCAGCACTTTCTTGTGTTCATGGTTACAAGTTTTATTCGCTGGATCCCATACACTCACCGCATATTCTAGATGGGTCTTGAAAAAGGTGAAATAACATTGCTCTCTAACCTTTTCATCGCATCTACTTACAATACGCTTTATAATAGATTACGCAAAAGAAGAGATATATTACCAAGAAGCTCGAGAGTAGCTCAGGTCTCAATTATCCGTGATCCGTACTACCTTTAGGTAATGGAGGTGGTAGAATTGTAATTCGCGAGAAAATGAAGGAATAAAATTATAAAATATATGTTTGAAGCATTAAATTGTATTGAGACATTATATCTGCATTGATATTTTGATAAACAATTGTTAATTTGTCTTCAATGATCTAAGAGTTTGCGTAATTCAGTTAACAATTTTCATCGGGTCATGGAATGGAGAATTGACGATTAATACATTTCGAGAAAGATGAGAATGATATTTCTTATCAGAGTATACAACCCTGTCACATTGAAATACTCATATTCTCAAAGTATTTCTTATTTTTTTATGTCAATGAAAAGTTGAATCGAGAGAAGTGGCTTTGAAACTATCTTCAACGCTAATTGGCATAGATATTTTGATAATCCGTATAATTTTGATAGTAAGTAGCATGTGATGATATTTGGGCTCTATTTAACCACTCTACTTCTATGTCGGTTTAATTTCCTTCTCCTCGTCAAGTCTTTCTGAATGTCCTTCTTAGAGCTTCAAGGCTACGACGACTAACCATCGCAGTAGACATACGGATCTAGGAACTAGGGAATCCAGGTAGTAGGTTAGAGAAAAATATTCTATTTATAGTCTTGCGAAATAATGTGAATGCTCCAACCTAACTCATTATTTTGGAATTTCGTAGGAGATATAGTTCTATTCGGGTCGAAGATAGAAATCCTAGATGTATTCACCGGTTATTTTAATTACCTAAAATAGCTCTCAAGATTCCTCTAAACAATTATTTCCTTAATTTATTGAAATACGGAAGTAAAACAAAGAATTTGGATGATGAGAACATTTTTCTACTGAGTCTTAGTCCCATAAATTCACGAAAAGTGCGATTGATTTTTGTGAAATTTTCATTTCTGCAAATGGCTTGCAGAAGTCTTCCATCTTCATTTTACATCAGTTGTTGTGCCCTGAAATTCGCTACTTAATTCCGTTTTCCCAATAATTTCCCTGAAATTCACCCTCCCCGTTTATCATCTAACATCTGTTTCCCTCATACTTGTGCTCTACCGTTAATTAATTTGTTTAGCTATCACTCTCCTAATATTTAACTTATTTTTTATGCGTAGTTTCTTTAATCAGATTCAATCAATTCTCATATCGAAAGCCTAAAGTCTTTTGTTGTCTTCTTTTCTTGAGGTTTAAGGTTTACATCCATAATTAATCTTCAATGTCTAGCAGTAAATAATCTTTCCGGATAATTATTTCAAGGGATCTGTAAATCAGCTCCCATCGTTTCATGACAGCTTGCAAGACGAATGCCATTCTTTTCCAAACCTCAACTGTGAACCTTCTATCTCAAGAAAGACCACTCCTCAAGCAAGGAATTTGTCTACTTGTCCTATATTTACCCAATGTTCCATGATTTGTAGCTAAGCTTTAGTAAATCTCAGCAAAAGATATACTTACATTTATAACTAAATGGATTTGGGCTTACAGTGCTCATATAATCAATGTTATTTATCTTAATTCTATCAGTTAGTCAATCAAAGGCATTAAAACGCCTTCAAATTATATAAATTTAAATCGATGTAATTGACTATATTTGGTTACAAATAATGGTAGTCAATATTGAGACGTTAATAAAATCTGAAAGAAACCTACCTCGAATTCAGTTTAGTTGAGAGGGAAACTCCTGCAACCAAATTAAATTGGAAGACGATTGGTAATGAATTGTTGATATTTCAAAACACTCCGTTAGCTGTATATCGGCGAAAAAATCGGAAATTTTAGGAATACTAGTTTCTATGAATTACTCTGTGCGTATTTCGGAAACAATGTTCCAATTTTCGAGGGTGTCCGTAAATTTAAGTGTCCGTTGCCGAGTTCCATCTGCCAATGTACAGCTAACGGATTGCTTTGAAACCTTTAATAGAAACCTCTCCGAAACATTCCGAAAGCATCACATCATGTAACAAAGTTCAAACCTCAATTACAAGCCATTTTTACTACAATAAAATTCATAAATACGTAGGAACAAACTATGATTGATATGATAAATTTTAAGTATACTATATTAACTAATGTTCTTCAAAATTCTTTGAATTCTATTTATAAAGGCGTTGCAGGAATAGGAAAACCTTCGGTAACATCTTTAAGTAAATTGTTTCATTCTGTTATCCCCCGATTCTGAAATAAATATTTGCAAATTTACGTTATCTGTTTATGTATAGATGCTATAGTTTTGCTCGCTTCCCCCTAAGTAAGAAATCCTCTAAGGTAAATTGAAACAGTAAATTAAACTGTGTAGATAGTTACACAAGAGCTTAATAATAATGGATACTTTCCATGGATGGAAACGCCTCGTCTTTGTATGCATGATAACGTATTCTGTGGAATACGTTGTTGATGTACAAAACTCTCTCCTCTTCCCTCTTCTATTTTTCAAAGGTTTAAATGAATTCGCGTCTTGCGTAACAAATATTCCGCTAGCGAATTTCACCACGTAGAAGCAAATCACCAGCCCATTCACGAGACAAAAATCTGATTTTATAATTAGTTAGTTATTATTATGCACATTCTGCGTCCAACATCATGTTTCCCTTTCACAAAGAGAGGTCTAATACTCTGTTACAGCCTTCATTAAAGTGACATGGAACGTTAGTAAGCAAAATCTGAGAAAATTTTAATGCCAGATGTTTTTATACTTACCACAGATAAGCAATGGGTTACGTGGGACACACATGCTTGATGTTCGAGAAAGAATAGAAATAGATTTTGAAGCAGATTCGATTTTTTCAAATTAAAATTGACGTTCTTCAATGCTATATCTGTATTTGATCTCATTCAGAGGATTTCTTGACTTTAAGGACAATGAAGTTTACTCTCCCAAAAATGTTTACTTTCCTAAACCTTCTGCAATTTAATGAATTTTCTCTCTCTTGTTTATGAATATGATTAGTTTTAGTAAGCTGCCTGATCGAGATAACATCTAATTTATACTCATTTATTCTGTAAATAGGTGACTCACAAGTATACTGTTATTAAAATATAAACAGTACAATGTAATTTAACCCTAACCGAGATGTCTTCAGCATTTGTCGAATTTTTAAATACATTTTGAAATATGTATATCTGATTTATAAAGAATGAAAAACCAAGGAAACAGGCTTAGGGAGCTAAGAAAAGAGGAATTATGTGCATGATGATTGCGAACTAGCATGTTAATAGCATCTCCGCATAATATGTTTTCCGCAATAACAAAATTCCAAAATATGGACAGATTTAATTAGAGCAAACATGTTTGAAGGCAAAGTAATCAGTTTTTATTGAGATATATTCAGGTTTTAATTTAGAATAAAAGATCTCCGAGATGTATAAACCGAAGTTTTCAGTGACATGGCAAATGTTTGAATTCCGAAGCGAATCACTCTTTGGACAATAGTTCTTCATAAATCACCCAAAATTCGTATAATAATGATACATTTCATAATGAGAATTTGTGAAATTTTTGAGGCATGCATTAATTTACACACGTACAATATGTTGCACATTTCTAAAATTTTAGAAATAATTTGCAAATTTTATTGAATCTTTCAAATGAAAGAAATTGAATGGTATTAAAAAATTTACTTGAACATAAAAATAAAATTTTATATGCAAGTAAATACAAGTACATGATTACAATAAAAAAAAATCGATTTCTACTCCAAATATATTACCATTCCAAAATAGACCAGGTATTTGCAAATATTATTTGTAAGATTTCCGCATACTTTGAAATGTAATAGCATCCTCAAAAGATCAGAGGAAAGAGAATATTTTAAGCTGTAAGTACCAAAAGTCAAGACGATCTAAACGTTAACCTACATTCGAAACTCAATTTGAATTTCACCAAGGATATTTTTGCAGCAAATGAAGTGCACTAGGTGGTAAAGGAAACTCACAGTTTAAACTCGCAATGAATTCTTATGAAAGAGTTTCAGAACGGTTAAAGGAACATGTAGTCTTTCCTTCTTGGGAAATTTTGAATTAGGGAGAAGTATTGCAGCAAAAGTTTTCAGTTACAGATCTCTTCACTTATTAACATCGCGTGGTTCGAAACAGTAGTGTAAGTGAAGAAGTCACTTTTCAGCATAAATGAATCGAATCGGAAGTGAATCCGAAGACAATCGAAAAGAATTCACGTGACAGATTACTTAATTCCACCCTTAACCCTTACCTTACGAAACCTAGTTTGTCAACGCTGCAACGTTAGAGTTGTTTACTTGTTTAACGCGTTTTTTACCATGCTGTGGTCTTCGGAAGACCCATGTTTTGGGTTTTGGGTTTCTGAAATACATAGACCCAGGCATATTTTGTTTCTTATATAATATCATAGATATTCAGAGACTGGGCTTGGTATGTTAAGGGTAAAATTTTTAACGAGAGAAAATAATTATATTCTTCACTTTCTTTATTTTTCTTAAATGTGTTCTCATACAATATCAGATATGTCGAATAAATATATATTTACGAAAAAGCTATGACATCTTAAAGCAAACAGGTCTAGTAACGTAGTATACCAAGCAGAGTCCTACCGGATTTTATAGAATAGAAAGGATTTTTTAAAGGACTAGTTATGCTTTTTTTACCTTAAACTGATGCGGACACATATTAAAGTCAAGAAAAAATATTTTTTATTGTTACAGCAGGATCACTAAAAATGCTATTCTGGTGTCCACTGAGAACCCCCTTGGTGTGTTAAGGATTAAAATTACATAATTAAAAAGCAACGAAGTATTATAAGGAAGGCTATTCTACAATGAGTAACGAAGGTAATTATTGTAGAATATTCTTCCAAAAAAGTTCAATGGATAACAATAAAATGCGAGACTGGAATATATTAGCTAATAATGTTAGAAACTAGGGAGCACATGAGAATGAACGGCTGTACAATACTCAATGAACCGCTGCCTCGGAGTTGTTAGTTTAATAAAGAGGATGATTAAGCCACTGATTCATGCTAATTGATTAGGTCGAATTTTAATTACATACATCAAATGAAATTCCTGAAATTCCAAAAATTAGACGAACAATTCATGTGTCCTACATATATCGCTCATTTTCAAGAATCGTGAATTACAGTTTAATCGGTGCTTTCTTTCCACAAGGTAGAATATTATGATTTATTATGACAAAAACAAAATGTTTGCCAAATACAAGGTCTTCGAACAATCAAAAGAAAATAAGTTAGCGCATAGCAAATCGTAGACATGGCGGCTTTTCTTTATTGGGGTCAGCATTGAGAAAAATAATACATTTCGGTAATAAGGATTGTAAGCGTAGTAATTTCAAAGCCCTTATATAATTAAAATCGAGATAACTCTTTCGAATATGATTTGCAATACAGTTCTTCATCTCCTTAGCCTCATTCTCATAATATCTGGTCATCTGGTGTATTTTGATGCTTGGTGATGATGATGACGATGAATTTTGTTTTGGAGATGATTTTTTGGGTTCCCATCCTACCGCCAACCTTTGTGAGGAAAATTGGACATCGGCACACAGCCATTCCGTAACCAGAACAATCCGATTAGCTGGGACTCGAACCCGGAACCTTGAGGTTAGAGCGCAAGCAAACGAACCAGCACGCCAAGCCAACCACGCCGCCAGAATTATTTATACACTACAGTTATGTATACTCCACTTCTCAAACTCACAGTTATCCTCAGTAGAATAGAAACCCTTTTTCAGTGTTTATGAGTACACTTTTGAAGATTTGGGAACAATTTGAAACCTTCGCTTCGGAACGGAAAGGTGATTCTAGAAAAAATCGTCTTAAAAACATAAGGACAAGGATTATTATGGCCAATTATACAGAGCGTTTAAGATTATCAGTATCTGTCAGTGGTCCCATCATTATGTCTAGTTTTTGATGTTTCGACGATATCCATTGATACGTTTTGCTCCGCTGCTCAAGTCATCCTTTAGCAATTAATTGCCCAAACGGATGGATTTTCCAGCATCCGATCATCGATGCAACCGCATCTTTGGACGCAGCCAGAGATCCCGCGTAAAATATTGACGCTTCCATAGCAGAAACCATTTCGCTTCCTAATGGAGCCTCAAACGAATCGTCCTCCGTTGCGTCACTGCAACGATCGACCCTCAAAAAGGCCGCAATTCGGCGAGACTGCGGAGTCATCCGCCGTAACTCCACATCGCGCCATTTCCTCTTCTGCCCCGACTAATAATCTATTCCGAAATCGACTGTCAATTTCGCTATCAGAGATCGGAAACTTTTAAAGCGCTCCGGTGCTAATTCGTCATTTTTCTATGTCTGAGTCACTGACGCTAAAGCGAGCATGTCTGATTTCGCACGCGCAAATATGTTATGATCTTGAGAACGAATCGTTGTTTGCTTCGCCATGTTTAATGCAAATGTAGAAACCCTGCTGATGAAGTAGAGGCAGAAATTGTGTTTGTTGGCTATTGATAATGAGTCTGATTAAAAGATTTCATTATATATATTTTACTAAAGTACATTTCCAAAACTTTCATATCCATAACGTTTCGGGAAATATAAAGTTATGCAATTTTCATAATTATATTGGGAACAGCAAAGACATTTTTGATCGCTTTCCGAATTATGCATTTCTGCCTCTATAAAGTCGTACTGAAGGCTGGTGGAATTTTCATCGACTCTATTATGAACTACCGAATGCTTTAGGCTGAGAATGAGGCTTACCAGGCAATTTAAGGAATGAGGCATTTCCTTTTGTGCGGGAATGGACGGAAACCGTCCAGGGCAGTGCAGCACAATGACCCCATAAAAAATACTTTTTATGGCAGTCGATAATGTGTGACCATGATGTCTTGTATTAGTAGGCATCAGCCATACCTCAATCGGTTTTAAGTTAATAGAACCACAACGAGATCGAGACAAAAGTAACTAAAAGTGCGCTTTTCTCTACTCAGCATGAAAATAAAACAGATAATCATTTCATTCGTCAAACGTCTTTTTTTTATATTGCGAAATTGGGACTAGAGAGTCCCATGCTCTGTTTAACCCTTGTTAAAACAATGTACAAGCATGAGTATATAACATATTAAAAATTATAAACTACAGGCTCTCGAATAGCCAAGTGGGCAACGCTTTCGACTTCGGTGAAATCGAAAGCGATTCCCGGTGGGAGCATATGTGCAAAATGACCTAAGCTGTCGAAGCACTTTTAACAAAACTACTACTACTATAAACGACATAATATACATAATTAAAACAAAACGTAGTTGAAATCGAAGGAAAGATAGAATTGTTTTGTTGGAAAAAAACTGTGATCTTTTTTAACACAAAAAATGTTTCTATTGCAGGTAAACACTAACAAAGATAAGGGGGGTTCTGAAAAACCTGCGAAAGTAGAAGAGGAGAGTGAAAGGATAATTGAGATCGTTTACATAAAAGGTAATAAAAATTACAAAATTTATAAATGTATGCAAAATATATTAGAACATAGTTATCATAATATGTCATATGATATGAAGGAAAAAGTAGAGAAATATACCAATAAACTTTGCAGAGTAAAATTAAAAATAAACCCAAAGAAAATTCAAGATTTTCTCGGATTCTGATGCAGAATCTTAATTAGTTTAGTCTAAATATAATAGAAGTACAGGAGATCATTAATCTTGCAGTTCGATGTGAATCTTTCTTGGTGATTTTATAGAAACTATTGCATAAACCTAGGCTCCTTGCTGTTTAAAATGTATATGTACGAAAAATGTTTACCTCTCATTTTATGAGTTCATGAATCTTTTGATTTAATTTTGCAGTAAATATCTAAAAAAATACTAATAGCAGGAAGGTGTAATTGTCAGTGGTAATATGATCACCTTCTGCGGACATCGAGGGTCGGGTCGCCAAAAAGAACACGCCAAACGAATCGAAATATTTCACCTGACCCTTAACGGAAAAAACTCGAAAAAATTTCAGCCTCCTCAAATGATACCATCCATCATTCAGCTGGCGCACCGACGCTCTTCGCCGCAAGAAATTGCCTCTCTGGACTCAATCATCCATTCTCCAATCGGTCGTGACCAAAAACCCGATCTCCAAACCCTTGCAGATCTTTCAAGATAAAAAAACGAGCAGAATAAAAACTGTCGTCCGAAAAACGTTCCTATCATCGCACCTCCGCCATTTAACTTCCACTAACCAAACTGAAGCATTACGCTTGCAAGCACCTTTACCACTCTCTTCATACATGACCTTCGACGTACTTACCCTTATCTGTAACCCTGTCCAATTACCCTTCCCACCCAATGCTCAGGGGCTCCCCGATGTCAGATAACCACGGGACATTGGTAGAAACGTGTGCAAAATCCCCATCCCAAAGTCGGCCACCCTCATTTCCCGAGCCCAAATCATCAACCTGCCAACGGATGGGTAATTGAGACTTTCTCCTTTTTTATAACCTCCCTCTTGCTCGTTCTCCCTCAGTTGGGATCGCCAATGCTAAATCATTCCCGTCTCACGCACATCTCGATGCGCTGAGCCTTTCTGGCAGCTGTCCAAATCAGCAATGAAATAATTACCGCAAAGAGATTTGGTGTCGGGAAATTATAACCCGTCATTGATATCTCTGTTCGTGCCCGCTACATGGTGCACTGACCAACGGAGTGGATGGGGAAATGATCGAAGGGCTGCGGTTGATGATTTCCCATTTCCAGACGCGATTTTCTTGTTTAGGGATGATTTCTCCGTTTGAATTCAATGGAGACTGTATTTGTTCAAATTTCGTCGACGTGAATGTTTGATATGAGCTTGCTTCCTCGTTGTTGAGATGGATTCACATTTCTACGTTCTTCCCTTGATTTTACATAGTTTATATGTAGGAACTTGTGGAAAATACATATTCATAAACTATAAATTGTTTCTGCTTAATCATCGAATGCTCATGGAATTTTAAATTCTAGCCAATGCATGATTTCAAGATAAAGACTTTCACAATGTAGTTTGGGCTCAGTTATGTTTTGCACATCTTTTTAACACGTGACCTTACATTAGACTTCGATTTTAAGTGGTATCTTTTACGAGGATTAATTTATATATTTCATCATATTTCATGATTAACATGGCTCATTATTGTACATACAAAAACACATTTAATTACGCAATGCACTTAATATTATGAAGCGGTAATTTTTAATGGTAAGAATTTACATTGACATATAAAACAAAATAATGAATCCTTAACGTAATTACTACCTATCTACTCATGTACCTTGCAGTCTATCCTTGGAAGTGTAGCAAAACCTCACTTGTCAACGTTATTCTATCCTATAAGCATATGAAATATAAATTTATGTTGTTGATGATAAAGTAATTGAGGGGTAAACATAAATAATTTTTGTACGCCTTCCCCTTCTTTCATAGTTATTATGAATTATAAGGTGATCAAATGAGTAGAATTCTACATCAATATTTTATTTAAATAAGAATACAATATTTTATAAAAAGAAAACTTCCTATCATATACTAAAGTACATAATAAGATGAGGTGGCTGCTGATGGTTGTGTTATAAGTTGTAAGTTAACTACAAAACCATCAAAAGGACTTCCTTTTGATGGTTTTTGGGGTTTACTTTCAACTTATACTAAAGTACATAGGCAACTATTACGACTTTAATATGGATCATACATCAATAGTTTTTTCTATCTGAATCATTGTCAACACAACACGTATGTATACTATGCATGTATTATTTTTATAACATTATGAAATAGAAAAATAATAATTTTTAAACAGTATCAATATACAATATTATAAATAAAAATGTCAAAATAAATTACTACCTGCGGTAATCTTATGATTATGAATGACTGCTGTTTCTGTTTGTAATATGATTGCCTTCGGTCTTTTAAATGAGGAAGTGAACATGAAAATAAAAACTCTGCGCTACCATACACGAAATTCGAGTAATATTTAAAAATTTGCGTACCTAGGTTTAACGAGCGTGGGTAGATTTTCAACGAGGTCTTTAATTGAAAACGGAGAAAAAATATCCTCAGCGAACGACATACAGAATTTATCTCTTTTGAGATTAAGTGATTAAGGGTTATCATGAAATAAATGCGGATTATATGACATTCATTTAAGAGAGGGAGGATCCCGTAGAACAAGGAATCACTCGATGATTGTGAGGGTTTATTTCTTTATCAATACCATTAAAGAACTGCGAAACACGGAAAAGCTGTGATGAGAAAGCAGTCAGAGGAAACGGATATTAATCATAAGAGAACATCCTTCTGAGTTACCTAATGAGAATACCTGCATAGATAGAAATCGCTTCTAATCTAACGGGATATGCGTAGAGAGATGTAATATGCTTTTCACCGAACGTGAAACAGGAAATCCTTCCAAATCCTCGAAAATAACATCTGCACAGAATTTATCTGTCAATGAATCCTGTCATTTTTCTGTCTTTCGTATTTACGCATCAAAGATCAAACTCAAGGAGGAAATTCTGGGGAAGCATTCGGCAAATATATATAGAGCATTAATTCTGGGTAACTGGCATACGGAATGCTTTCAAAGTAACACGCATTTGAGCGAATTAACCTCCGGCGATTCGGAAAAACTCAAAGGGCGTTTATCCGAAGCATCGAATCGGCATCCGTGTTTGCTTTCACTTTTGATTTCCTTTGATTTTTTTACCCAATGACATCCTACTCCGTTTTGTGCTTCCACTTTCCCTCGCCAGATGGGCTCACCTCCGTACATTTTCCCGCCCTTCTGCCTCGTGAAATGGCTCGCGGGCCGCCACTATTCCTGTCCTTTTCTTCCACCTTAGCCTTCTGCCCTTGAAATGTTCCTTAATCCTTCCACACAGCTTTATTTGTTTGCTTTTTCCTTGCCGAGCATCGTTTCATATACTCCGATATCCTCGTATTGTTTCGTCCTCGTGAGCTCCACTCATGTTCTTCCTTTCACTTTTACACTTGGCCACGCTCTCGGATTCACTCCTTTCTAATCCTTCAAAAGAAGAGTCGTTTTTTTTGTTCCACTGGAAATTGCGCGATTACGGGTGCAGCGATTTTCGAACCTTCTAATATTTTACCCGTCTTCTTTTGGAGAATTTGATCGTTTCGCTTCATTTTCCGCTTTGTGCTTATTTCTGCGCTAAATGGTGGAAATTTTCTTGGGAAAATTCGCTGCCTCAGGACTCAAAAATGTTTGTTTTTAAGCTATTGGTTGCCTTTCGTGCGTGACGCATTCGATACGAGACGTACATTTTTTGTGTAATATTTCTTCCTTTTTACCTGATCTATTATTTTGCTCTTCTCCTAAAGCTCTATCTCGTTTTTCTCTTAAAGTGACAAAAGAAATCTATAAGCACCCATTTTTGTCACTAAAAAATATTGAATCGGAGGACGATATAGATTAACTTTAGTAGTAAAACCTTTACTGGTTTTTATCAGTAATTAAATTGTAGCCTAATAAAATTCCTGTGTTTCGCAAACTTTCGTTCCCTAAACATATCTATCCTCCATTTTTATCTCGTTAGTGGTTATATACCTTTTAAATGCTTGTTTAGATGAGAGTACCAAATTTTATTAGTGTTAAATCTATTTTTTCAGGTAAAAGTATCCATAAGCTAACGGTGAAACTGTATAGAAAATGTCATAACTATATCAGAATACAGGCGACGTCTCTAAAACTCTTATATCCCAATGCTTACTGTAGCTTACTCTTGTGGTAAAATTATTAATCTTTTTCTGAAACTCAAGTTTCTATTGAATTCCGGTGAAAACAATTTTTGATTCTAAAAGCCTATAGAATCCCTAAGGGGAGAGTGGTCTCTATAAAGTGGAGTTAAATGTAGAAATGTTGTTAAAAGTGCTTCTACAGCTTAGTTCATTTCGCACATTGACCCCCGCCGGGAATCGAACCCGAGACCGCTTTCACTGAAGTCGAACGCGTTGCCCACTTGGCTATCGAGAAAATTATTCCCCTAACAAAAGAATGGTTGCCTCATATGATTGAGGTGAACAACGGTTAGCTTTAAACCGCGCTTTTACTCTTCACTAAAGATTTGTTAAACCACGAAATCACAATTCTCGAAAATAGAAAGAGTATTGTGCAGTTCTGTAGCTTTAATTCTGTTAAATAAATATCTTTATGTTTAACCTAGCTTGAAAGCCATTTTAGCTTATCTTTTGAGAAGTTATTAGGTAGTTTATGTTGTTAAAATGGTGCTTATATGTAAATAATTAGCTAGTAATTTATATTAGGATTTGATCCTGTGTATGAAGCTACATATTTCGCTTTGCGTTTTACACATTAGCTTCTTCTACGAGCTTCCTTAACGACTTCCTTTTTTTTACTAATTAAGAATGGACGTCGAAAATCATTCTGCCCTGAACTCGGTGGATGTAATAGTCATCACTTACGGAGCAATAGCTTGCCAATGAATGAAATCTCTCCGAGCAATCGAAGTGGTGAGTTCACTAGGTGCATCAAAAACACTGGCAATTTGTCATTTATGGTAACGTATCATTTTTTTAAATTGAGATTCTTGTAACCTGTCAAACCTATCTGGGGCCTTCGGATAGCCATGTGGGTAACACGTTCGACTTCTGTGAAAGCGGTTCCGGGTTCGATTCCCGTGGGAGATAATATGTGAAAGTACCTTAGCTGTCGAAGCATTTTTGAAAATACCACTGCCACCCGACCTAACTATTGTTTCCCTACTGTCCACCAACGTACAAATAGCTTAATCAGTTCTTATAAAAGTATGACGCAAAAAAGGATTCATAATAAGATTGATACTAATGTTTATTGGCATGATACATCCAGACATAGTTGAGAAAATTGGTGCCATCGCACCAATACGACGTACGTACTAGTGTTGTATGCAAAATAAAATACAATTTCTTCTTTCATGAAAACTTGGTGCATAAGTAAAATATAATTTGGATGAAACATCCCGGATTTCTTACTTTGTCACACGAATTAATGTCCATTTCTCTTGAGAAATCATCAATTTTACAATAAAGCTTTTCTACGAGGGACGTTTTGAGTCCACTGCCCACATGAGAATTGAAAAATCCAAAAGTGGACAGCCGAAACAAGGTTGGCCTGAATAAGAACGACATTTCTTTCATCCATTTCACTTTACCGACGAAGCAGTGGTGAGCAATAGATATCTTTTTTATAAACCAAAGACCTCATTTATGTATTTAAACTCTTTTCAAATCCAGGGAACCATCGAAGATTTAGCGCCTTCTTTTGTTCTTTCCACGTCATTACTTCCAAGTCGGACTCTTTCTTTCTCCCTTCATACATCATGCTCCGCACCAAGCGATTGTTCCAGAATTATTTCGCGTCGCCGTCGTCTGCCTTGCAAATCCAAACTCCTCGAACGATCGGGAAAAATCCATCGTTTGATCATCAAAAGGTTCTTCCCCTTTCACACTCGTGGAACTCCCTTGCATCGTCGCGTGGAGAGACCTCGATTAGCACGCCTTACGGATGGCAGAAAAGGAAAAAGACTTGAAAAGTCTTGCGAAGAAAAACGCGCACTTTAATCCCCAACCTCCGCGGATCGTACCATCTCACCCACGCCGCCTCAGAGAGCCTTTGAAGTCTCGAAAAACATACGAGGATCCGAGGGGAAAGAGTAGAACTGCGTCAACAACCGAAGGGAAAAGATTGTGGGTGGTGGAGGGAAGCGGGACCGATTCGCATTTGTTTGCTTCCCGCCTCACCCCACTTCCAAAGGTACACGAATAGTTTCCTCAGCAAACCACGCGAATTTATGCACGGTGTTGACATTATCGCACAGAACCTTGAGCCATCAAGAATGCCCGAAGCGCAAGCCATCGTAGGGGCGGGAGGTTTTTATTGCTCCTCCGTAAGAATTCACATCCCTCGACGTCTCCACAAGTTGGTGGTGCTCCACTCCCGATTCGCGCCATGAGAGAACATCGTTAATGCGCCATGTTTCTGCTTTTACCAATCAGATTTAATAAAGAAAACTCACGCTCTTTTTCGAGAGAAAAGGATTTTGCAAACAATCTCTGTCTCGGTAGCGATGAGGTTTCCCCACACACCTGCGTTCGAGAGCATTATGTTTGCCTTCCACCGTTTTCTCCGATCGAGAATCTAGAATTTTGAGTTCTTTCCTGGAAGGTGGGTTCATGCAAATGCGAACGTTTGGAGTGATGATTATTGCTGAATCGGAGAAATTTAAAATCAAGTTAAATTTTACTAAGGTTTTTGGATATTATAAATTTACCTTTTATTTAATGTGCTTCTGAACAGTGCTCAGCTATAATGATGGTTGGGTACTCATCATCCCTTTTGCTACTTTGCTACAAAAAGATCTGAAGAGTGCATGAGATATTAAGGTAAGGTTTGGAGTGAGGTAATTAGCCTTTACTTGGCTCAAGCAGCTTTAATGCTACTACTGGATGGCCTTAAATAAAATAGTTTTTCTATCCATCCCAATGTACATCTGTACTTAGTTATCATCTAGCTGTGGTAGAATTATGCTTTGTTGTGCAACTATGGCTGTTCTACAAACGTTTGGTACGGCTATAGCTCTAGCAACTCGGTAATGTAATAGAAAATAATCGAAAATCATTGTATATTATTCAGTTTTCAGCTTTCCTTTATTTGGGACAGTTGCTAAATAATTATATTATTCTGATGGAGCGTGACCGGTAGACTGTATATCACAAAAGTGTTTAATATGTTTTTAATTTCTGAAGATAGCTGGTGATGGTTCAATACATTTGAGTGATAACCCAACGAGTCTATTGTTTCGAGTTTGAATCTTGGTTGTGTTCTTTTGTTTGTGAGTGCTGTGTTGTCATCATCCCAAATCATCAAAATGGACAGAAGTTGCGGTTCCAGTTTATGTTGAAAAAGTGGTTTCATGAAGAAAAATCTGAAATTTTCTTTCTTTTAAGGCAACCAATACAATGCTCGGACCGAACCTGGGACCGATTTTACAAAATACTAACGCGTTACGTTTGGTTGTCCGTAGGTTCTTATTTCATGTCTCTTTCGCAATTACCCTAACACTCTTCTAATATATTAGGTGTGAGAAAGCTTTGAAGGTAATCCAACTCTTCGCTTATATTTAATCGTGCATAATTAGTTTCCATTTTAGAATTTTGTACCGAAATATCCTTCAAAGTGGGCATTTGAAGCTACGGTGTAATGAGTAGGTGTATTCCGGAACTCCTTAGCAATAATATTTTCAGCGTTGTATTCTATCGACCAGGTTAAAGGCGAAGACTCGAAGCCTAGGTTTTTCGAGAAGAAAGCCATAGTATAGATAATGTCTGAATAAAAATATTGATTAGTAACCAAAGAGTGAAAAAACTAATAGGTTGAAACAGACTCAAAGACTCTCTTGACTCAATACACCGCTGGGAATAAGGTGAAAGAGTTGCAGGTTAGAGAAGATAAATGGAATTGTCTGTTCATGAATACTCCTTAGGTCGTTGAGCGGGCTTTTTTATACCAAGGGTAGTCGTTTCCGAGAAAGATGGTCGAGCGTCGTCGTGTGTAATCATGAAAAACCCGCTTAGTGAGAAATACCAAATACGGATTTCGAAAAAAACATGTTACTCTCTTCAGAGGCTGAAGACAACTTTGGGAGTTTTGAGTGACTTGTGTTAATAGTGCATGTCGTATAGTATGACCCTGTAATTTTCCGCAGAGTTTCCTCGATTCAAGTTAAGAAATAAGTAGCCATTGTAAAATGAAGTCACAAGTCAAATAGTTTTAATTGCCATCTCGTGTTTCTTTAATGAAGAAAATATTCCCTCGCTGAATGAGGCAACTATTGTATGCCATAGGAGATTATGAGTTCAGATGTGGTAAATCCCTGATATAATAATGGAATTTACGATTCCAAAAACCCACCCTCTGATCCCCAGGGCATCGAACCTTATTATTTTTGGTTCCGGTTTTCACTTTCGTTCAATGACGATCCCAATTCCGTTTTCTCGCTCCGTCTGCCAACTTCGAACCGGTTCCAACCGTTTTCTTCCACCCGAACCTCGGAAAGTTTTCCTCATGTATAATCTTTTCCAATCATTCTAAATTAAATTTTAGAATAAACCTTGTGATACTAAATAAACTGTAAAAACTTAATAGCAGAAAGAGGTATGTGTCTAGTGCTCTTTTTGTCATTTGCAAGTCTCTCATGCACGTATTTATTGATTGTTACCTCCATTTCTAATCAAGGTAAATGGAATCGTTAGAAACCAAAACTTGTAACAGAATCTGCAACGGCCTTTGATTTTGGTTCAGGTGCAAGAAGATTTTATTTTACAGTTCGGACTTCACTCCGGAAAACGCAATAGTTTTTCCAGTTTCGGTTTAAGGTTCAACCCCTTTTTATGTCATGACCTTATCATTTTTCGGTTCAGAATCGGATTCCACGCCAGGAAACTCAACGGTTTTTTCGGTTTTTGTTTTGGATTCAGCCCCGTTTTTATGCCATGACCTTATCCCCAGTACTTTTTCTGGTAATGTTACACACATTCACAGATCCACTCATGGAGGCTGAGGAGGTGTGAATTTTCGCCCTTGAAATTATCCACGTGCTCCTCGGAAAACCCTCGGCGTGAAGACCGTGGCTGTAGGGGCACTGCTCATTTCGCTCCCACCCTTTTCCGCACCCTGGCGTCACTCTCCCCCTTCAGTGCGTTGAAAGGTCGCTTCAAGGAAAGCGCGCATTACGCTTCGCTAGCGGTTGATTAGAATGGGCGCGAGAGCTCGTTAAAAAAATGACAAGCGGAGAGGAAAATGTTGCTCGCGTTTCGTAAGGAGACGAGAGGAGTTCGGATAATTTAATTATGGACGCGTTTCGCAACGGCGTTCGAGGGTGATTAAAAATACGTGCGTGTTCTTTTTAATATGCACCCGTGCTGGTGATTACAGGGTGTCGCTCGATGTGATTTAATGTACCTGAATATTTCTCGTACCCGGAGAAAATTACTCCGTCTTTTGTCCCTGTAATGTACCTATGCGCGCAGAAGGTTGTTTAGGGTCGGAATGTTCGTTTTGCGACTTGAAAAACCATTTACGAAATGAAATGAGGCTTCATCATGCGAATTACTTCGCCACCAAGCTAATGGAACTTAATATTTGAAGTCAATTTCCATCGTTTTCTAAATTCTATCATTTTCCTCCGGAATTTTGTCATTGGAACTGAGGATGTTCTTAAAAACCTTTCGTGAAGGTTCGTTTGTGTGTTGCATACTTCGTCTTCTGTTCCATAATATTCTTTAATTTTTATTTAGGTAAATATTCACAATTATCAGGAACTTAATGTATCATCAAGACGCTCCCTGATTAGAGAAAGAAGCACGTAGGATACATTTTTATATTCTGTGCATGACATGGTATAAGATATTTAAAATCCTACGTTATTATTGTAATATATATTCAGAAGTTCCTGAGATTAGGGGCTTATTAGAGCAGGTGATTTCTTTGAAGCCCGCCTATTTTAAACGAAAATTAATTTTCATTTAAAAAGAGGAAATTCTTTGAGTATTTCTAGCTTTTATTTCTTAAAAGGATTAGAAACTCAAATTATAAGTCGATTAAATAAATAAAAAGTGTAAAACTGAAAAGACTGGTTATTGGGGGGTGTTATAAATATTCTTTTTTTCATTCTTTAGTCTCATTGCTTGATAACCATTGTCCGAGAAGTATTTCTCTGTCATTCGCTATTAGAATCTCGATGGATCGCTACGGAATATGAACGAGTAAGAGCCACCATCAGCTGCTCATTACAATAAGTAACATGAAACAAAAAGATTAAGGTTTCTGTCAAAGAGAGCAAATATTTTGGATTTCTATTTGAGAAAGCATATCTTTAACACAAGGAAAAGAGAAAAGGTAGCTTTGAACGCGAAGGCGTGCACCTAGGAAATATCATAAGGAAAAACAGACATGAAAAAGTCTGACAGGACCAGGAATCGAATTAAGAATCTTCCTCTTTCCGGGCAGATGCTTTAGTAATATCGTTATTCAATTTTCAGTAGATTTTGAATGTTTTCCTTCCATATTTTGATGAATATCAGGCAATAAGTTAGATATCATTTGAGATTTGCCACCTGTCAAAAAAAGGTGCCACCATGTAAGCTGTAGAAACATATTATTGATGTACCTATTATATAGGTACATACATGATAGAAATTACTTAGCTATAATTATCAGTAATGACGAGAATGGTTGATGACATTTTTACAGAATTATCTCTTAAGAAACCTTTCCATGGCATATATATATAATTAAGAGAAACCATTGAAGTGATTGAATATCTTAAAAGGTCCAACATTTTAGTTTCACTCGGACACCTTTCTTTTCACTCTATGAGTGGATGGAAAGGAAGGTAATTAAAATAAAGTATTCTGTATGATGGGTGGAAGTTTAATCTTATGTGCACACATACACAGGATACACCGACACTAAAATCGATGTCAATTTTCTGATAAGATATATAATTTTTTACTTATATTAGGTGTATATCGCGAAAGTAAATAATGGTAAAATCCTTAATCCACTGAACTGTTATTTAAATATAATGAGAAGTATTTCATTGATTCGGTTTCTGATAGTGATATCATAAGCCTCAGCGAAGTGATGGCGTACATTTAGATAAAATATTGATTCTCTTTTTTCTAGTCACCCATATGGTTTTTACTGGATAAACTTTACCAAAACAATCAAAAATGATGCGGATCATAAGTCTTGAGCTAACATTTGCATTAACTTCATTATTCGCCCAATTCTCATGAATGTAAATCCTCAATCGCAAATCGGTCTATTTTTGCCAGGATTGATTTTTATATACGTCCGCGAACTGCTTTAATGTACCGCATTTGTATCCTCTGGTGTCAATGCGAAGCCCCACGAGTCAACAGCTCTGAACACGCACTGTCACCCCGAATAATCGGAGAATAAAAAATTCTATTTTTTGCCGACCCTTCAATCGACGAATATCATACTCGCCGTTGGTGTATGTGTGACACCCGCCAAAAATTAGGAAATTGAGCTAAAAATGGGACTTGTCCATACTAATTATATAGCGGATCCAACAGATGGCGGTCCGTGAGGGAATCATTCCGATATTTCGTTTGTCACGAATGAGCAGCCTAGCTTGTTTTCGTCGGATTGCGAATGAATGCGACGGAAGGGTGGAAAATTGCGATGGACGGGGCGAAAGAGAACGAAAAAGACGTCTCTTATTGGAAAATTGGTAATCATTTCTAGATAGTGAGCTAAATTTATGATGGGCGCTCACAGTCCTTTTGCTTTGATCGTGAAATATGACATCCGGCTGTAAGCTGTCACTGCCCTGACCAGGCACGTCGAGTCCACACAGAAGCCGCTGACCTACTTCATACCTGCACGTCCAACAGGCAATCGCTGTTTTTCATTTCGCGTCGTTTACATTGATATTTTCCTCTCTCCTCTGCCAAAAATTTTCCAAAGCAGTTTTGTCGTCTTAAACTGTTTTGAGTTGAAACATTTCTGATAAGGTTTATACTATTCCTTCCACATTGACCATATGGTGGCTCTCGTCGATGAAGAAATCGACCCTCTCATCTATAGCGCCTGTGACGTGACAAAATGAGTACATTTTTTCTTAACCTTTCATGGAAAGATATGTATACGAGAAATAAAATAAGCAACGCGATCCCTCAGCCACCAAAAACAATTCGTCCTGTAATTATATATTATGAAACCGAAACTATAAGTTCCCCAAATTGAACAAATATCATTAATATTATTTAAATAAGCTACATGTAGGTAAACCGTTCGGTAGTAGCTTGTATTTCTATGTATAACCTAGCATAGCAAAATCACATTAGATGAACTCATCATTTAGCATTTAGCCCACTACGTACAGTAAATTTCCAAAGTACTAAACCATATTGAGATAATTTTCGTTATATCAATCTACATTATTAAGTACATAATTATTGCTACACACAGCCATGCACGTACAACACTATGTATAAATTAAGAAGAACACTACGAAAAAAACTATGGCACTCGTGTATATATCAGCGAGATATTACGAAATATAATTCGAAAAAATCCTTTATTTGTTGGTCATCTACGAATTTTTAATTCAAGCGCACAAGCGTGGGCTTCCACCCGAACGAACTGGTGGAATACGTGCCCGTTAGCCGAGTCCAAAAAATAGCTGTATTCAAATTCTATTTTGTTGATTTACAACCATAGTCACATAGGACGGTGACGATTCAAGGAAATGCAAAACATGGGAACATGGGAATAACATGTAAGAACATAATATTTATATCGTTTTTAGAAAATTTGGGTTATGGTGCCATTTTCGCTTTCACGAAGGAGAAAATGTGGTAAGGATATATTCGGACGATATAAAGAAACGCAACGCGTACTGAGATACATTTTTAGTTGTCACTATTAATTAATGAAGGAAATCAATGGGAAAGTAGGTATATATTGAAGCAATACCGTAGGAGCACATAACAGATATCGAAGCGTGACAGAATATTGTGGTTTATAATTTAATTGCTTAATTAAATATTATGTTAGAGTTAAAGTACACCTTGGATTTTGGTGGTATGAAATTGAAACTGCTCCTTACGTAATTAATTACCGGAACTAGAAGTATTATTTTGACCGCTTCGCTTTAGGTGAAATTCGGAATATAGGTTCATTTCGTAATATTGCACACATTTTGGTTGAATGGACTTGGAAAAGGTAAAGCAAAACATTCCTTCCGTGATTGCATTTTCAGCGAGAGCGCTGCCATCTCCGTCAAATATATTGCACCTCTAGATCTACTTAGTAATCTGCGGATCCCCTGTACCCAGTAACGGCTTCCCACTCTATTAAAGTCGCCCACTCTCTCATGAGATTTTAACTATTAATTTCCAGTGGGCGTAAAATCAAACATATGAATACACCGTTGCATTTCCCTCTAACGTTATTTACGGTGTGATAATTATTCTGGCGTTTCACATTTCCTCCGAACAACTATTAAAATTTAAACACTTTTCTATCCAGACAATCACCCAGAGAGAAACTTTCATGGTTAATTTTCGCACCTAAACCTTTCGGGCTAAAAGTTACTCGGTCGTGGCGATATTTAGACAACTAAGTGTAAATAAACATTACAACGAACTCTAACGCGGAGGTAATACAATGCTATTTCGCCACTTCAACTCTCAATTACTGTTGTTTATTGATTCGGAAGAAGCGAGTTAGGAAATTAAGTGAGTCATTATTAAACTAATGGGTGTTTTTAAATTTTTACCATCGCAATCTTAAAATTAAAATCATCAACTAGTAAAAGTATTGTTGGTACATTTTATTAAAATTAATAATTTTTGAGGTAATGCATTTTTAGATTTTAACGAGGGAGGATAAATATCGCAATGAATTCTTATTTATCCATGCGAAAACATGTAATTGCTTAGTTAATTTTACTGAGAGCTAAACATGACGGAGTTCGTTTTAGCTGAAGAGTAAATTCAAATGTAATAGAAAGCATTAGGCTTCCTTAATCTAAGTAGGTAGTAGCGTCATGTTGTGATGGGATCGGTAAAACATTATTTTTTAAAGAGTAATAGATAAATTAAACATTTAATACGGTAGAACCTAAATTTATCATTTTTGGAAGAACCGAGGGAAAAAGGGGATCAATGCAGAAAAACGATGTAACTGGGAAATGAAGACCCAGCTGATATTATCAAAACAAATACATATTGAGAGATTATATAATTCATAGTACTAAAAAACAATCGCTACATTGAAAAAAGAAATGATAAAAATGAAAGATTTGTTTAAATTTTTACCGTAAAGATGTTCAATTTATTCTTGACTACTAACAGGAACCGACCAAAATTAATGTCTCCGAAAGTGTTCCACTTAATAGAAAGTTCGTTTAAAGTTTTCCCCGGCCTTCAATGTGGACTATTATCTCGTATTTCTTACTGCCACATTTTTGTGGATCAAAAGACTGGAATATGTTGGTGTCGGCCGGGAGAAGGAAAAGTTACGCTCACTAAAGGCAGAAGGAGCGGAAGGTGTTGTCACCCTACAAATATGTCTCCTGTACAAAATAAGTTCAAAACCTTACCCAAGAGGATGGGAAGTAACCAGGGGTGTAGCCAGAATTTCTCCACAGGTAGAGTTTAGAGCCATGACCTTAACACTGCATTGCCTACAATCCAGAGGCAAGAATACTTCCGCCCAAATTCTGATGAAAATAAAAACTGATTTATTTTAATACGTATACCCTGAGCATTTCCAGAGTAGGTTGTATGGCATAATCCCGAGAGGTCATCCTGTTGCCTCTGTTCTCATTGGGTGGTTGGAACCCACAAAACCACCCCTGTGGCTACGCCTCTGGAAGTAACATATGGTGTTCTCTATGAATATGGTTACTATTATCCTTACTGGACGTCGAGATTTTCTTCTTAAAGAAGGAAACCTGAAAACGATGGACTGGGGATATTTTCCAGTTAGGGCAAAAATTATGAGCGGTAGATGCTGGAAAATAACAGTTAGATGAATGATGAGATCTGTACTGTTTAACATTTGTCCTTCTGAGCCGTAGTCAATACTAAAACAAAAAAGAAAACGAACAATGCGTGAAAATCCTAGCAGTTTATCACTAAAAATTCTTCATGTAGAAGATAAGGAACAACTATCCTTATTTTCCATCTTTTGGATATTCCTCTCCTAAATCTCGTAAATGTCTGTTGATTGTTGAAATTGTTGTCTGTTGAAATTCTTTTTCCCAATATTCAAGGAATATAGTGTTCGAGTATTAAACGTATCGCGATGTGATTTATGCAAAGCATTTCAGATGGACGCAGTTAAATGGAAAATTTCTTTTATCTTTTTCACTAAAAATGAATTAAACGGAAACGAATCTAAAAAGTTACAAATTAAGTGAAGATTACAGAATATTAATTATTGTAGAGAACTAATTCAATATCAATAAATTTATGACTAATCAATAAATTTAATATTTTTTTATTTATAAAATTAATCTGCAAACACAGATTAATATTCAAATGATAATCATTAAGAAAAAATGTTTTATGTATGAGTATTACTTTACAAACTGAGTCTTGGTTTTCTAAATAACGTAAAAGCTATCTCGAAACATTTCTCCTTTTATATATAGATACAATATCAGTAAATAGGAGTCTTGGGATTGGCGATTTTGGGAGTATTATGCTATGGCGTAGAATGCGATGGAGTCAGGAAGGAAGCGCATTATCAGTTCGCTGCGGGAGATCTCGGTCGGATCAGAAATTTCATTTATTTCGGCTGATTGAAAACGTGGAAGAGCTTGCTGTCGGAGGATCAATTAGCTTCCTTCTTCTCAATCCACGAATTTCTATTCCCTCGTGACTTTTCCATCAAAAATAACAACGAATGGAATTAAAATCAAAATTGAAGCTTCGGGCATTTTTTCATCCGGTATTGGTTTCAGTAAATAATGCAACAGCTATGGAATATCAATTCTTCTTCGAATAACAATTCTCATCCTGCCAGGTATATTTTACCATTTTACATGTCCCAACCATCGGCATTTCGAAACTTTTTGCCTTACAATAGAAATTCCCTGGTTATGAGAGCTACATTTGTAATCGATAAGTATACGGCTTAATATCTGAGTGCCCGTATAGGTTTGAGAAGTATACGTTTCTTACTTACTGATCAACTAACAACAAGTTATATGCGTAAGAAGTGCGCTTTGAACTGGTGCTAACTGTGCTATAGTTTCCGCTTTTGAAAATTTAATTTCCGCTTCTGAAATTTTAATATACTTTCACTCTTGATTTTTTTAATGTATGTTTTCCATTTCCCAATCAAAGCAACGGAGATAAGTATATAGTTATATATCTTAGGTTTTGTTAAACACGTTTTGGAACGCAGTTTTTAGACTCAACAGATCATCATGTCGTAATCAAGTACGTCAACGAGTACGGCGAGGGTCACAGCCTGTTGCAATGGAAAGTTCAATAGAGAATGGAAAGTTTTCATAGTACGATGTCAGTATGATAAGGCATGACTTGGTGGATATCAAGAAGGTAGAATAGATTACAAAGTTTTGTAGTCTCGACGAGTTTATTTTTCGCGATTAGTTTCGCTATCGCACTAGAATCATGAGGAAAGTTATTCACACTTTAAAAGATTGATATAAGGAAGGAAAAAGGGGAAGGGGTAGGTACTTGCTGGGGAATATAGGAATATAGAGAGGCGAGGGAGACAGTGAGAACCTCGTCAATGAGTGGAAATCCCCAAATCTTTAACCACTTCTTTCCATTCGGAAGATAATCTTTCAGTAACCTTGCCACCTTCCTTTCCTATGCTTCCACAACAAATGTTTGACCCTTCCCTCTTTTTCCCTTTCCTATATGAATCCATTATTATGTAAATAAGTATCATCGTGATGATACCAAGCTAGCGAAACTAGTCGCGGAAAATAAATGTGAAAACTACCAAGTTGTGTAATCTTATATTCTCATTTCTATGCTACGTTTGTTTTAATTATTGTGTCATTGCTGCGAAAAACTGCGGCTTTAGTATAAAGGATTCATATACTTGGTTTAACGTACAACTAAACTGTCACGTGCTGTCCATCAAATCCAGAAAATGGGATATGGTACTATTTCACTACACCATATCTTCATAGAGTTAAAGAAAACAGAATTTCAAGAAAATTTCAGTTATTGAGAAAAAAATCAGTAAAATGAAAAGAACCACTGCCAAAAATTTCTATACTTCTACTCTGAACCCTAAAAAAATGAGAATTAACAGTCAAATAATTGCAGAGCTTCCTCTGAAATAGAATTCAAATAGAATTGATTCTTGAGAAATGCATCATAACTTAGTAACCTACATTTCAGGAAGTTACTCCTATTTCCATATTCATACTTTTAAAGCGCCCCGAATTCTTCCTAATTTGCATTCCCGCATTATAAATTGTGCACAATTTTAGTCACGAGCTCTGTAAAGTCGTTAAAAAGTACTGGTCTTAGCTCAAAAAGTACGCTTAAGTTGATTTATTTGTTGTTTCAAACGCATTTTTTCATTCGAGAACATGAAATATAGCATGCAAATATCAGGAATATTTTGTAGTATCGAGTGCGAATGAGTAACGATGAATAATTTTAAAATTCAAATGAATGGAAAATACTCTGCATTGCGGAACCAATCGAAGATTGAATTAGGTAGCTCCGAAAGTTCCAAATTACGTTGCTGGATTACATTTTTCTGCGGTTTGTAGCTTTAGAACATTCTTTGGGAAATTTCGGGGAGAATTGACTTAATATTTAATTATTAACAGAAGATATCATGAATTATTTCAGAGCTAAATTTATTGCGTTCCCTTGAAAAAGATTTTACGATTATTAACCTTATATCCGTCTAAATGTTTTGATTTTGAGCGAATCAGGAATCGAAAAATTCTATTCTACAAAAGTGAAAATGCAGTTGAATTTATGTTGAGATAGCTGTCTCAAGTATTAGAAAATTGATTTTATATCGTATCATTTTTTTTCCTGTGAATAAGATAAACTTTCTTTGATTTATCACCAATAGGGTCCGTTGAGTATGATGATTTGTGATGAAGATGAGATTGGTATTTGGATTCATTTTTATAGCTAGATGCCCATCCTGTCGACATGAACGAGAAAGACAATAGCTGGTAGGTTTCGAATATGAAGTTATTACTAATCGAAATACCTGATGCAGCGCGATTTGTGATCAGCCTCGCTCAGACGAGACTTTACTATGTTTACTATTAAAACAAGCATTATAGAAATGAATACTTCATTATAACGCATAGTAAGTGTTATATTAGCGTGTTATAGTTAGCGTTGTTTGACGTTATATTTAGTGTTATCGAACTGACTGATAGCTAAGGATGAAGTAATGGGGTATGCTCTTCACATATAGGCCTTCAAATCGAAAGCTAAACAAAAGTAAAAAGTTCCGACATGTCTGGGACACGAAGCGAGCTTTCACACTTTCCGGGCAGGTATTCTAACCATGGTCGTGGTAGTTAAGTGATTTGAATACCAACCCGGAATGTGGGAGACTTGGATTTGAGTGCCAGTCGTCCATATTTTTCTTTCTTTTCCATCCTTGGCTGAATTTTGTATCTATAAAATATTTTCTTAGCTAGAGAGAGAAAAGAAGTTTTCTGCTTACTTTTGTATAATCTTTGCTCGTGGTTGAGAATATGTATGAATGTTAATAAATAATTTTGTTCATAAGGTCAATATGCAGCGCTACGTGGATGTTATGGCATTTTGGTTCAGCAATGAAAGCAAGAGAGAATTACCTCACTCCTCATCTTATCTAGTGAGTGTCAGATCTTTCGATATTAAATTGATTTTTTTGGGTATTAGTTTTTGTGTTAGATTTGAAAAATCTCCTTTTGGGTCATTTACTTTTAAGTACAAATACACCTACCGTAATTCTATATTCTTCTCCAGAGAATTTTATTCAGCATAAAGTACATGGGAAAATGGCCGCAACATTATTATTATGAATTTAATGTTATTCTAGTATTTATTTAATTTTTAATAGCTTTACTAATATTTAATTATACTTTAACAACGAAATCACTTGAAATGCTTAACCTTTGAACCTAGTTATTTAGTAGGTTCATCATTGATATTATAATTCTTGTATCATATAATGTTAAAAGATACTCGTAGTCACCATTACATATGTTTCAAAAATTATAAACGAAAATAATATTTTATACTTAAAATTCCATATTCTATTAAGAATGAACTTAAATGCATTTAAATTAAAAATATAATTAAAAAAGTTGTTGAGTTTTCCTTTTAGTTAGACGAAGGATTGAAAAGGAACACTCGACACTGATAAGGTTTTGAGGAGATTTTGTATACTTGAGATTCCCGGCTTTTTTCTTATAAACGATTTCCAAAATTCAGACCTTGTAAATAGCTTTTAGGATATTTTTCTAATTTCTTCGCTCGTTAAACCACCTATCATTAAGCCTCTCCTGGCGAAATCCAATTTATCGTCTTTTTAGCCCAATCAATCAAAGGCCTCATATTTTCATTCTACCCTGATTTTATATCATATGAGTACCTAAAATTAAAAATTCTCGGCAACCCTTTGCAACTCATCCGTTTCCAATCTCACGTAGCGCCACCGTCGTGCTCTGATTTTGAGAGGGGAAAAAGACCTCTCAGCCCAACCCCTTTTACCAACTCCGTTCCCCCCCTCAAACTCTCCAGACCTGATCTCCTCTCAATCTCTCCATTTCTCCCTCAAAAATACTCTCTCCTGACCCTTCAACCTGCCCGCCCATCTCAACCTTTCCCGTGCCTATCTTTTCATACCTTTTTTATTATTCCAGCCTTTACCCATTCTTCTCCTACATCTTCTCGTTTACGTTCCGATTCCTGACGTTCTCCCGACTCGGACCACTCGTTTATTTCACGCATTTCTAAAATTGAGGCAAAGCGATTTATCTGAAACGGTTTACCTAGAAAAGTTGAAGGTGCACCACGGACCAAGAAGGTTAAAAAGGATATAATTGTAACAGATACGTAGAATAGTAAATAGATACTATTTAGGGAGATAAAAAGAAAATAATAAAATACGAATATGATATTTGTAATGATTATATTTCAGTATTTTATGCTTATTATGAAATGAAATAGATATATCCAGCACACAAGGCTAAGTCTTTGCAGAAGTGCAATGCTGCTCTTAAATGTTTTATAGAGATATGCTCCAGGACGAGAAAGTTAATGTCTTACGGTCCTGCGTAGTAAATGTTTCGAGATAAACACGGTCCATTCTACTTAACTATAAAAACCTGTTTGCAGGTTCACAAAACATAGGTTCTCAAAATAAAATATTATGACATTTAGGGCTAGCAACCTGGGAACCAGGGACGGACCAAGAAAAAGGCGGTTGTGCGGGGAGTTGAAGCTTGGGGACAAGATATTTTCAGTATGTGTGGGTACCTTCGTGATAGCATTTTCGTAGGCAGTCCAGTTCTACAATAGTATGAGGGCTGTTCACTAAATAGTTGAATTCTAGGTTTAGAGCAATATTGTGAATTGATGTTTGATTGTTAGACGGATAGTGGATTGTTAGAGTATAGTCAACGCATACGTCTACATAAGCATAAGCCTACATAATTACTCAGCAAGCCGCCTTTTGGCGTGTGGCAGGGGGTGTAAACACCAAACGCTCAAGTTATTTTTTTAGCTTATCGTTATCGCCTATCGTTTGCGGAAAGAAAGTCCCAAAATCGACTTTTCCTAGCATCCATTTCTCGTATTTTACGCTCATTGTCGGATCGGCAGAAGTAGCAGGGGAGTTGCATAATACCGATTATGTTTACAGCAAATGAACTTTCTATGAATTTATCAAGCAATCGCAGATAACCAGTCTGAGAGCATTTTTGTAACGCTTGCTTTTCTATTCTAGAATGTTTTGAACAAATTGTATCGCCTAGCACTGCACTTTCGCGGTTTTGCTGTTTCATCTTTCATCCGCTGGATTACCTTAAATTATCCAAGCAAAAATAAAATTATGTGTATTACGAACCTTTGCCAAATTTTTGTGGCATTAATTTTTATTGACTTTAAGAAATGAATCGATGGTAACCAATAATGATCGCGACGGTTACAGTGCATTAGTTTTCAATGATCAATCATTTTTTTAGTAATGATATCAAAATGATAATATTGGTAATACCTTCGTAAATATTGTCATTTAACTAATTTAAATGCATATCATAACAGCATCTCTTTACATCTAAGTAAAATCTCCTAGAAATGTCGTTTTTAAAGTAAAATTATGGAAAGTGATTGTTAAAATTGACTGAAATAGCTGTTTTTGTTTATTCTGAAAAAAATGTCTAATTAATATCTCGATTACTAATTTACTCAGCTTTAACTCACAATATGATGCCATGCTAGGTAAAAGTTAATATGTATAATGACGTTTGCTTAAAACCATATGCAATGAGAACAGAGTTCAGAAAGGGATTACGGATAATTCTCTGCATAATGAATCAACGAGTAATCCTTTACTCGTTGATTAATCCTTTACGAGTAACAATTTTTCCGGATCCGGCTCAATAATTTCTTGTGCTCCTAGAAAAATCCACAAAGTCGAAGTATTTTCGATGAATTCCGCTCTAACTCTATGTTAAAAATTTGGTAGATGTTGCAATGTTTAAGTCTATTTTAATATTTGAGACTTGAAGAAACAAAATCTCGATATTTACGATTCCGGAGACAATCTTCGTCGGTTTATGCATCACTATGTACTTACATTTGAATTGTCTTCCGCCTATTTTAAAGTGATAGGTGATTTCCCTTCATGATGGGAATAGAAATCTACATCCACATTATTGTTGCCATATTTAGGATTTGCACAACTCTATTGCAAAGAGGCACTTCCAGGAGTTTCTGATGAGGTCAGCCAACGAACAAATGACCAGGATGTACGTCAGATTTAAAATAACAGCTAGTGGTCGTTTTCGAAGTTCCGTAACGCTGGGCGAATCATCGAAAAATGTCATGATGTGAAATTCATGTTGCGGTTGCACGGATTGGTATGATTAAGAAAAACGGCGTACCTTGTTTATTTTTCCAGAGAAATCGGTGTGACATGTGGAGTGCTGAGTTTTTATAACCCGTCAACCAAACTAACTTGACGTGTGGCGGCTGTTTGTCCAAAGCCGCAGTTCGTTTCGTTAACTTTCGGGTTGTTTTCACTGATTCAGCGCTTTCGTTTGTTTTAGCTTAATTTGAGTCAAACATCTTAGATATATCTAAGGATAAAATCATGCTAAATTTTCATCTTGTAATAGTATTACAAATTGTGACTATTTTTATCTAATTTGCAATTACGGGCAAAGTTATCTGCGATCTGTATTCGACTAGCATTTCAAAACTAAAATTAACCTCGAACTATAGGATGAGTTGGTAGTCAGACGTGGAGGTTTTATTCAATTTTAAACAAAAATATTGAGTTATTGTGATACGCTTACTGGAAAATGAATCATTTTAAACCATCATAGCATCCCAAAAAGTACCAACAGAAATATTCCCCCGTTTAACATATTTGAAATTCTTCGTCAATTAAATCTTTCACGGGATGTAAAGTAAACGATGAACTTTTCGGTATCTCATGATTAACTTATCATAAATACGAACAATATTCGTGCGTGGGATAATATAAATTAGTTATACTCGAATTTAAAGAAGGCTGTGCCTTTATTCTAATAATCAGCAAACATTTCCGCCTTTTTGCTCCATTAGTATTCTTTTCGTTCTTATCTGTTTTTTTCCCATAATTCCTTACTCTCTTCAGATTCTTCTCTCTCAAACTCTGAAATTAAATTTAATGAGCGTCCCCTACGACCTCTTTGTACAATCTTCTGGATTTTTTCTACAATCCGCTGCCCTATTTATCTGCCTATCTATTATACATATAGTATTCCTTTTCCTTCATAAACAGTAGTATGGATAAAATGTTTCGACAGCTCCGGTCATTTCTTCAGGTTCTTCCGCACCCTCGAGGAATCGAAACCAGGACCGTATTTACTGAATGGTAAAACGTTACGAACTTAGCTGACCAGAAGCGTTCCTATTCTTATTTTTTTTTCTCTTTTAAAGAATTATTCTCCATAGCAACGAGTATCTGTATTCCAGTATTCTTAGTGATTTTTTTGTGACCCTCTTACTCCATCTTCATTGCCTCCTACGTATTTTTTTCTTGTTCTCCATTATTTTTGTTGGGTGTTCGCATAAAAGGTGCTTCAAAATATGCCACCTGTCATTTCCTTTCACTTTCAATTCTCCTAACCACA
The DNA here is from genome assembly GCA_000376725.2 of Ladona fulva. Lineage (NCBI taxonomy): Eukaryota > Metazoa > Arthropoda > Insecta > Odonata > Libellulidae > Ladona > Ladona fulva. The sequence continues at coordinate 209,447 of KZ308439.1, forward strand.
CCTTAGACCTCTCGTAAATTAGCTTATATTATTTAGTTATGGGTATAACAAACAAACATGAGATATCATGTTCTTATCATATAATTTGTATACATTTATAACATCCCATTGTCACCATCTGTAATACATTTAATAGGTACTTCAACTATTAGGTTTTTTGCCTCGCTCACAATTCTGATTACAATAGCTCGTTATTATTTCTTAGCTCGTAAACCATCCAAGGAATCTTTCTAATCAATATGTAAATACCTAAATTTAAGATGGTATCATTTCCGCATATTTCTTGAAGTAATACTTGGATTTTTAAATTACTATTTAATTTTTGTACTGAATGCACAGCTTGGCCCCTTATCCTTTCTCTATTCTTAAACTTTTTAACTTCAAATAAACGCTGGAACTTCTTATTCCTTCTATTTTATAAAATGTTCTATTCAATTCATTTAAACCTCATCGATTAATCCATTAAATGTTTCGTGCATTTTCTCAAAGGAATCTGTTACGTTTCGTTTACTATCAAAGAGATTTTGCCATCATATGGTTATACTTTACCCTTCCAAAAGCATCTGTGGGATTCTCAGACGCATTCGTTACCCTCTTGTATTTATTTAGGAAATCCTCGGTCATATTCATTAGTCATTAGACTCTTAGGTCGTCTAAATACATGTCTGTTAGAATCAACTCAAATTATTTAACGAAATGTAAATAACCACGAGGTTGGAAACCGTGATGAGAACTAAGGCTGGTACTTTCGTAGGCGGTTTAAAACGTTTTGTCGTGCATTTATCAGCTCAGATTTATCCACAGCGACTTTGCGGCCCATATAAAAATGTCTCCGGAGCCGCATGCGGCAAACAGATCGTAGGATGAACGACCGTGACCCAGAATCGCCTAATATTCAGCGTGAATATACGAATGCAAGTGCTGGAGATGTGGTTTTGCACCCCCATTTCCGTGTTCAAACTCATCCCGAATAAATGAATTATTTATTAAATCTGTAATGATGCTCTCGTATGCCCCCGTTTTCATGAAACAACGCCTAGAAAACATTCGTCCGCGCAGCACTGTTCTGTTAATACTCTTTTTCTTTCGTTTCCACTGTCTTCTTTCCATCCAAATGGTGCTTATATGTCACCAGGTAATACTTTTTCTACGTGACGCAATTAATACTCACGACTCGCCTAAGATTTTTACTATATTTTCTCTTCTTTTTATTGGTTTCTTATCCCTTTCGTTGATGGGAATCGCATTTTTCAAAGAAGATGAAATATTTCCGGCGTCATATTAGACCACTGAAAGAAAGATTCGATTTATTTCTCTCTTAGCTCTCTGTTTTGCTATCCAAAGGCTTGATTTCTATGTCAGAGAAAATCTTGCCTCCCCGTCTCCTTTGATTGAATCATTTCAGAAATCGCGAAGGAGAATTTTAGCTGCCTCGCTCACAAACGAAATTGTGTCTGTTACGTATGCATGTTTAGATCCATCTACGCGGACAGCCGGAGTTCAGTCCTCGGTACCTAACGGAATTCATTTTCCGTCATTCACAGATATTTAACGACATGTGTCTACTCAAACATAACTGTGTCTACTCAAACTATTATATGCCTGTTAGAAAGTAACAGAGGTAAATTTTTAGGTAATAATAGGCGGTAGTAGTGTATTTCTGGCCACAATACCTTCATACAATTCCTTCAGTTCTAAGTATCAGCAGCCTGCTGACTTCCAAAGGCACTTATGTGCCATGAATAATATTAATTACTTTGTTTTGGGTAGAATTTTTACTATTAAGTCTGCTGAGACACACTTACAATTGACGTTTATTCCCCACAGCTTGCGTCGGTGCGTGGTACCAACCCAGATTTCCGAACAGTCGGCGTCAGTATCTCGTACTGACACGTATTTCTCTGGCTCTTATTCGCCATATTGTGCTTATTTTAAGGTTTTAATTTTTAACTTTCGATTGTAAGCCAAAGGAGGTTTTAAGGTTGATATTATTGGTTATAGGAGAAATACAACCGGAGCGAATGATTGGGAGATTTGGCAGCCGTCCGTGAGGGGTTTGACAATCAGGAACAACAATCCCCTAACCAGAATTTCATACTTGAACTTCAGCGTTGCTTTTCCTTAACCCTTGCGCTGCCTAAGCTGGAATGTATAGGAGGCTATTGTATTATTTATTTGCTAGTTGTAAAGTCTGATAAAAGAGACTTCAATATCCGCAATATAGCAAAAAAATTATGTATACGGTACGTGTAATTTGAACTATGCATAAGACCACACTATCTCTCAGTTAGTGGAGAATGTACATAGGAGATTAGATTACTTTCCACCTATAGGGCTCATCTAAATCATATGCCTAGCATTTGAGCTCTAAGTACATACGTTTTATAGCTTAGATAATACATCTGCTGTAGAAAGAAGCTAGATCAGATGAATAAGTTTACTGACACTTAGCTCAGATATTCTTAGAAAAGTCACAAAATCCACTACTTCTATCCTGGGGTAACGTGTATAAGTGTTTACTTATTCTTTTCATCTTAGAATATTGTTAAACGCATACATATAAAGTAATTAGAATATAAAAACGTCGCCAACCACAATAGTGTACAAAACCGTTGCATAATAGTCATAATTTACGTATGTATTTACCGATACTTTGAACAGTGTGATCACGTCTTGCCAAACTTACTTATCTTGCAATATTTTTAGAGTACAAAATTGGTTTTCATGGCTATCGTAGCAAGTCCCTCTACTCATCTCATATTTCGTTATCAGTAGGCTCATTCGTTTAAGATATTTATTCTGCTTATATACATTGCCAAACACTAAAAATATTGGGAAAGGCCTGATGAATTCTGCAGGTTTTTGCCTAAATGATGCTGAGAAATATGTAAAGCTGAAAAATCGTTCAAGTTTTACTATCCGTAGTAAATGAAATATTTTTGATCTTACTGGTACGTTTAATCTTTTTGTGATAAATAATTTAGTTAAATCAGTATGCTTACTTCCCTGGGTTTTTGTATTTTCTACAACCAGTAAAACCGTACGTTAACCACGCCAAGATATCCGTTCAATACGGCTTATTCTCCTTAATTTTTACCTATTCTACCTTCCTCTTATCTCTTATTATCCTCATTCCAATTTTCTCTTTCTCGATTCCTTTCGTCCGCTTCCTTTCTCTGCCAGACCCCTTTCCACTCATACGAACCCGTTCCTGCATCCCTCATCCACCCACTCCGCTCTCCTCATTATTCCTTGCCGTGCCTCGGCTCCCGAATTCATTCATTCGTCCGTTTTATTTAATCTCCACTGATTGTTCCCCCCGTGCCTTCCTCCACTATCTCAAGCGAACCGTTTTCCTACGGCTAGGCGCCTCTCATCTCCTCTTTTATTATTATATTCATTTTTTCCAGTCCCCTGTAATCTCGTTGGCGCTTCGCATTCGCGACGGAAAAATTCAATTTTTGAGATTCCTGCCATGGAAATCTATTGATCATGCGGCTCTACGAGTATATTTACAGCCGGTTAATGAATGATTGCGAGAAGAGAGGTATAAAAAGGGGTTTCATGAACGATGCAAGTGATCTCACGCACGATTCGTTCCTATGAATGACAATGGCGATATGCAAAAAACGCCCATTTGGGTGTGGAAATGGAGGATTGATACACAGGCTGGTAACTCTTTTGAGTCGGAATTAGATGGATGTCCTCGCTTCTAATTTGCCCCAATGTCCTTTCGGGTAATTTATTTTTGCAGTCGCTGTGCATTTCGGAACGATCCAGTCCGGTGGGTAACATTGCCACGAGCGTTTTCGTATATAATGGACTCAACTTGTGCGGCATACCTTTAAATTAATCAATTAAAGACGGTGCAATGAAGATCCAGGAATTCATTTCAATACTGATATGAATTATCCGGGAAATATATAATTCACGTGTGTTAAATGAATAACAAAGGCTTTCTTTCGGAATTATACGAAAAATATAATTTAAAAAGTGTATTTTATATGTGATCGCTTTAGAACAAGGAATGCATATTACGAATTCGATATTTATTTGATAAGCCGGCCAGTTTGTCCATCTCATTTAAGATAAGGATATGTAAGGATAAAATAAAATTTATATTATCCACCCGTTTGGTGAAACGTAAATGTTATTTTATTCTTACATATCCTTGTAATGGATTTCCACTCATTTACCCTTGCCACTATTGATTTATTTTAAAATAGCGCTTCAGATAATACGAGCGATGAGATTATTCGTGAAATTACAAACAATAAATACAATTCTATGGTTCTTAAAAGTCCAAAGTTGATGCTTTTGAGAATAAACATTTCTTGGGTGACGTTATTTGTATTATATAAATCATTTACGGTTTCTTTTTGTTCTTCCTATTGAATTAATAGATCATTTTCGGTGGTAGAGCTTGTGATAGAGCATTTTCTTCAAGGCTGATCTGAAGCTATGAATTCTCTTATACTTTAGAAATAAATGCTTTGGGAGTATGAGACCGCATATCGAAACTGATTCTGAAAGAGAGATGGATTTTGATGACATTCATCTATTATAACTAATCTGATTCATCCTTGAAGATTTACTTTATAAAAGATAAGGTTTTTTATCATAATGTATTCTTTAGTCATAGAGTTAATACCTTATGACCCATACATTCGATAAATTTCAAGGTTTTGTTGCTTAGTAATTGACGAGAAGGAATTTAAACGTCGTCGATTGCTAAAGTCATTGATACTTAGGCGGGGAAAACTCACGAAAAATAATCCTTCGTATTCATAATATAATACTTTTCACATATTATTTTCTCTAGGGCTATATCACCTATTTATATGCGACTACGAAGACTATTTCTCTTAGTTTAGAACTGATACTATTATTAAAATTTCCATCTGGGTGTTCATGATATAGATTACCTTTGATCGCGTTGCAGCTTCATCTTCCCATTAATTGTATTTAAAATGTTTCATTCTTGTCGCTAAGTTAAGCAGTGAATGCGATGCAGAACGCAAAGTAGGAAATGCCTCGTTTTAAAAGCAGAATTACGTCTGAATCGAGGCTCAGGTGACTCAATCTTGCGTGATAATGTAATGTGGGCATCTATGGATGAATATGCGAATCGCTCTACGTATTATTTTCGAAAAAGAGAAGAGTTGCGTCATATGCCATTTGTAGGGATTCGCATAAACGAAGTTGGAAACGACTAACCTGATTTCAGAGGCTCCCTTTCGGGAAAAAGATCTCCATCAGTGCGTCAGCGACGAATAGGTTATGAATAGCAACTAACATTCGGGAGCCCCATTTCGATTTTACGTCTGGACAGCATCCTTCGTTAGTCCTCCACTTTAGCACGCCATATCGTTCCAATTTTCTTTGATAGTGGTATACCCCCCGGTAGGGCAGTGGACTCAAGTGGAGTTCTAGCCACTACAGTTGCTCTCTTCCTGTTCTGCCGAAGGCTTTCCATACCCCCTGGAGGATTACGAACGGTGCTGCCCCCTTTACCTCTATCCCCGAAGCTCTCCCTTCTCCATTAAGACTAATGCTCTTTCGCTTTCTCACGTATTATTTGCTTTCTCTCATCCCCTTTCTTTTCGAATTCTTTCCTCTACTCTCTGTTAAGATATTTCCTTTATCTTCCACTTCTCGTTCCCCCTTCTGTTATCACTGAAAGCAAAGGCTATCAGATGAGTCTACCCCAAGATTGCCTCCACTTCTGTCCTCGACTAATGAACCCAACGGCGCACAGCAGGGACTTGGACACAATCCGTGTTTAATTAAGTTAACAGCTTTTTAAATCGAGGATCGGAATGGCTATTCCAGTCCGGAGGGATGAAGGTCGTACATGGATGGTGCGTATGACTATTTTGCGTTGATTGGGAAAGAAACGGGACCTAAGTGCTGCGTTTGCTTAAAATTTGCGAGATTAATACAATTTCTATTTTTCGATGGATGTTAGTTTTTCGAACCTTAATAGAGGTAACCTCTTTGGATAAATTCATGCTGACTTTGTACCATCCATTCATAACTAAACTGCCCTTAGAAGGACTTTTCTCTCTTATGTATTCTAGTTCAGTTAGGAAACAAAGAGAAATTATCTCAACTCCTCCTCTTGCCAAGTAAGCCTCATTATCTCTCCAAAGCCTAGTATACCAGTATTTGAGGGGTTTAGGTGCAAACTGATTCTCCCTGGTTACGCGAACTAGTGGCTCCTTACATTCATACCTCTTATTGCTTCGTTACGCTTAAATATATCTCTAGGTAGGTTAATAATAATTTTTACTCAATTACATATTTGCCTCCTCAGTTTCAAAGTCATTTTTTTCCGTACATTCCCTTGCAGTTTCCAATTACGCACGTTTCTATTTTTGAAAATCCCATTCAAAAATAGCTAACTCTAGGTCATCCTTTCCCATTCCTATTAAACAAGGATGAGGGAAAGGTGTTAAGGTTTGCAGGTAGAGGCGTGTATCTTGTGTGAAAAGTGTCGATATGTCTGTTACTCGATCCCAGGTCTCCCTCTTTGTGGTTAGAATACCTTCCCGGATAATTGGAAACCTGGGTTTGAATCAATATGTTTCCCTTCTGTTTATTCTTGGACCGTTTGTTTTCTTTTCATACGATATCTTAATCACTTTTCAATAGACCTTAGTTTATTCACAAATCTGAGCCAAAGTAAAAAGCATTCCTTTCGTACTGGTCGCGCATTCTTTCAATCTACATTAATTCATTCACTACCCAGTTATATTCAAGCAGACTCTCTCTTCTACTTTGACCAAATTTTCTCTGAATAATCCATTCCAGTCGCATATTGTGTGCTCGGTTACTTCTCTTGACTCATTCAATTTCTTAGGTTGGTTATTGAAAATTTGAGGAATCTCGTTGTCTTTGCTCAACTATAGCTTACCTTAAATATGAAATTGTAAAGAGAAAAGAAATTCTACATTCAAGAGTGATGTTTCCAGATTTTTACTGAAAGATAATTTTGTGGATGATTTTGTCGAAGTGATGAATTCAAACTCAAAAATGTTACGGTTGTAAAACAGTGCATATTATTTCTTGCATATTATATATCTTTAAAAAAATTCCATTCACTCCATACCATTAATGATATTGTTTCAAAATAGTATGCGTTGATACGAAAGAAAAATAATAAATAAACCATTAATTGAAAATAACAATAAATAGACCATTTTTATTAAAAATTGTAAGTTTTCAGAAAAAAAGCATAGTAGCATAACCTATCCTTATGTCGTCGGCTTAGATTGAAAATCTTTCACCTCAGATATTACAAATTTTAGAGAAGATGCAAAATATTGGGTTTCCGATTTTCTTTCTTCTCCTCTTTAAAGCCTAACGCTGAGAAAAATGGCATATCTCAACTGATTAGATAAGTTATTCTATCAAAAGAGGAAATAAAATATTTTTAGATACATTTATAAGGGAGTTTTCATTCTAAGGTAACAATACATTTGTTATTGGCTATGTTGATAAAAAAATTTACCTCTATTGAGCGCACTATAGTTTTACTTAAGGAAAACTTTAAAACTTTTTTATTATTACTTTAAGGTACTTTAACTAGTAATTCTTAAAATAATTCAAATGATACGTTCTCAATCCTCCCTCATTCTTACCGTTAAATTCTTCAAAAAAGAATAGAAAGGCTTCAATTAAGCTTCATTCCTTTTTATTTATTATATGTTATTTTTTTATAATTTCAGAACATTTTTTTTACAATTCTGCATACGAATATTTGTACCAATTCTGCATACGAATATTTGTACCAATCGCAATCATGCGATTAAACCTGTTAACCGGTATCCTTCTTCCTATACTAAGTCCTTATGTCGGAGCATATTCCGATATTAAGTTTTTATATTTTATCTACACTTCAAAATCTATATAATGTTGAAAACTTGAGTCTTATTAATTTGCTTGGTGAAACTACTTTTGATGAGAGAATTAGTCTTATTGAGAACAATATTTCCGTTTTTTCGAAACAATCAGCTTATTTAATGAAAAAATACCTGTAAGAGGTATTTTTAACTAATCATTTCGGAAATTTGATATCGCCTATGCATAACTTACGCTCTAAAAATACGATTTTGGATGTATTAAAAAATCTCGGGCGAATCCCCATTAATTATAAATATTACTAAATTACTGTTTCAATTTGGTATTTCATGTGGTTGATAGCGAAAGCTATTAAAAATCGTTTCATCATACTATTGACGTTTTAGTTTATTTCAATTGATGTTCGAATTTTCGACCAAATAATTTTTCTGCAATACAAATTTAACGTGTATAAAATGCTCAGAATTTTAGTATGTTTTGTATAGTATATTTTATCCATTGCACCGTGTCAGAATTTCAGCAATTGTTTTGACTCTTTATGAAGTCCTAGCCTGAGCAGTCCTTGATGATTCACTCCTGTCTGATCTTGAGAGACTAATGTATTGGAATTTCATTTAGAATAATGTTAGAAATGATAGTTATAGCATTAAATGGGTATTATTCGGCATATAGGGATGGAATTTAGAACTTCAATAGTAAACGACTTGATTAGCTGGGACTGAAACGTTTGCAACGTTAAGCAACTTAACACATCTTATATTTGCCGTAATGGTAAAGTAATACGTGACTAGTCGAAGCCCACCAGAGAAATTTTCTAAGGAATAGGAGAAGGAAACTTAGAGGAGAAAGAGATATATAGATGCAGAAAGAGGAAAAAAGAGAATCTCCCACGACCTTTTTAGTTTTTTCTCATTTCCCATCGCCTCTCTTCTCTCGCCTTAAACTCGTGGATTCGATAGCTTTGCCGGAGCGGACTGTCTCGTGGGATCTCTTAAACGCCTATGCCCATCCTCTCTCCACACCCAGCTCTCTTTCTCAATCCTTCCCTCTTTCCACTCCTATTTTACACCGGTCGGCCCTTCCATTTCTCTCCCCCCGCATCGTATCCAATCTTACCCCGTTTGGCTCCTTTCTTGCCCTCTAACCCTGTCCACTTCTTCCTCTTTTCTCCCTCTGCTCATTTATCCACGCCCGTGCTCAATCTATTTCCTTCCTTCTTTCTTCGGCTCCCTCTCTTTCCCGTTCTTGTTAACTTCTCTGCCTATGCTACCGAAGGATCGTTTGCTGTAACTCGCGAAAGATTTTGGGTCGAATTCCGTCGACGTTGGAGGAACGTTTCCATTATCGACGAGCGGAGATTAAATCAAATGGGTGCAGTGCGAATCTAATAGTGTGCAGTAGGAAAGAAATTCTGTCATTGCTGGAGACTATTTCCCGTAAAATTACCATTAGAATGACGTGATTTACCGATATGGATAGAAAAATACGAGGTCATATTTGTTCATTAATAACTGATTCATTTTGAAAACATACGAACTTCTTAAGGAGTTATTATGAATTGATAAGGCTGTTTTTAAATTTCTTCTGTATTATAAAATATGTAGACATTTTCATATTCCTTAGGTGCGGAAATCAAGTGGAAACCATTAAGTATATAACCGTAACTGCGTAGATAATATTGCGACGCTTCCGGGAAGAGATATGAGGACAATAATTTATTCGTTGTATGCCACTTAGCTCTTAATCTTCTTCAAATCAGTGATTGAAGTTAATTAGATATTTTAAAATACGTTCAACTGATGGAACATCGCATCATTTTTTGCTACAAACTATTATCTATAGGGGGCTCACGTGCGAAATGATCTCAGTTGTCGAACTTTTAACAAAAAACTACTACTACTATTATCTATATACTATGATGCTTAACATTTCATGAACATCTAGATTCAGGATTGTATGATTATGATTGTATGATACACAATTTAGGGTAAAAACTAATTTAATTCTAAAATATCCTAAATTTTTCTAAGGGATTCCCTCTTTTATCATTTCATGACTGGGTATTCTAAAACAATTTCCACGGGGAATGGAAATATCATGGGCTAAATTCAAACCTCAATCTCATTTTAAATTTCTGCCTAATTACAACATGTATCCTTGCATAGTTTTGCCCATTAAGGGGATTATTACATTCTCTGCTGTTAACGGCGTAGGCCATATTTATTCTCCTTAAGTAAATGGATTCATAAATAGCACTAAGTCTTCTCCATACTGGTTAAATATTCCGAAATGCCTTCCTTTGTACTTTCTAGCCGCTCCTTGGTACTCAATGGTTGCAGGTCCCTACTGAATTCATTGATCCATGGCTTTAGGAAATTTGAACGTCTTCCCTTAGCTAGGTCTCTTTCCTTCCCTCCCTTTTCTTCTCTCTCTGGAAATTATCTCGAACATTTTTCTTCACTCTCTTTCCTCTCCCAAACTTCTTCCGAGGAAGATTCTAAGATTTTTCGGCCGCTGTATTTCCCAAGGCTTTTCGAAAGGATAAAGTGGACTTCTCTCTTCCTCATCACATTTGGGGAGAGATGATTACTCCCCGATCGCCAAAGGGACTCCCGCCTACTATCTTAAAAACTGCGTTCGTGGGAATGGAAAAAATATAAATACTCCTATAGGTGCAGGTGTTGAGGGAGGAGTTGATTTGGTACAGATCATCGTGGTATTAAATGCCTTAGTGGGATTTAACTTAATCGTGTGGGATAAAGAAGGGAGCGAGGGGGATCCCAGCCTACACATTCCATTGCTATAATTTGGAGGTGTTGTGGGTGAATTAATCTCTGGGTAGTTTCTTTTTGGTCTATTTTCCCAAAAATAGGATAGGTGCCCCTGGAGAGCATATAAGTGTTCCTGCAAGAACGTATTTAACGAGCATTAATTATTCACCCACTTGTTATTTCTTCGCTGAATTTCTAGCGATATTTTACTTCCTTTAAGTAGCAGTAAATACGTTGCGAATTAAATGAAAACTTTTGCACTGATGTAGTTATTAAACGTATCTCCAGTAATAAATTCTAGGCTTAGTGAGTGTTTATTTTTAATAAATCATCGATAGATAATTACGACTTCGAATAGCCGTGTAAGCAACGCATTTGAATTATATGAAGGCGGTCCGGGATTCGATTCCCGATGGGGGCTCACGTGCGAAATAACCTTAAGCTAAAGCTAAAGCAATTTTAAAATATTACTACTACAATGACAGATAATTTTGTGAGACGCCCTATAGTTATATCTTTACCCCTTTTGTAAATATAATGGCAAATCTTCAAAATAATTTCTATTTTGCATTCAAATGTAAAGCAGTTAGTTTAAGTTTTTACTTAATCATATTTGCTTATTCTTTTACTTCCTACTTTTCTAACGATTCCTTTACCGAAAAAATAATTGCAAAAATATAAGAAATATGTTGCTTCAAGTACATACGTATATATTTCATGTAGCATTATTTACTAATAAGATTCAACTTCTTAAAAATCAATTCGTATAACAAAATATGCACCTCATATGTACTCAAGTCAACATTTATATACTTAAATGTGTACGCATTATTCATATCTTTAAATAATTTATACTGGCCTGTTAATCTCTAATCTCTCATTCAATCCTTTGTCAAATCATGCATAATTTATCTTAAATATTTCTAGCATAATTAAATTGTGAAGATAAGGTGAAGGGCTGGTTTCATAATTTCTGTATAGCAATTTGATGATGATTATGCACTAAATACTGCAAAACTAAGGAGGTTATGAATTATTGAATACCTAATAAATGCAATTTATTTATATTTATGCATCAAAGAATTCGTATTCGAAATCCCATAGAAAATATCAGTTGAAAATTGTATATATTTATATTTTTATCTCGTAATATTAAATTTCATTCTAAAATCCAAGCAACTATCGCATAAGAACATTTATATAAATAGTATTTATAGAATTTTATATTTCTATAAATAGAATCCTACTGCTCCTAGTTTGTCAACAAATCGCAGCAGTATGACCCTGTTTTCACCGCTAACAAAACCTGTAAGAAGAGCTATAGCGCCGTAATTTATTAATAAAGATTCACTTCACGGAACACGGAAAACCCAGTTGTATACCACCATTTTCTGCGAGAAACACCTAGAAAGTCAATTTGCATGAGAAAATGCGTTCAATTTTCCAAGGTATTCCATTATTATTTTATAAAAAAAGGCAGGGGATCCCTTTGTTTCATAGGCGCCCTCAAGGGTACAATCCCCGGCAGAAAAACTATAGTTTCCGAATAAAACGGAAAATAGGTGGTTACCCCCCCCCCCCCCCGGCTCTTTTTTTCCGGTGGAAAAGAGAGGAAAGTGTGAAGGGATGAGATGAGGGAATGGGAGAATGGGAAAGGAAATGAAAAGGGGAGAGATAGGGGATTTGGGAAGCTCTTGGAAAAGAAGGGGCGAGTTTCCGAATGAGATAGGTAAAAAGGAAGCGGTGAAGGAGGATTGGGAAAAGGGATGGATGCGAGTTCTGAAAAAGCCCTCCAAAACGTTACATTCGCTGTTTTAAACAAAACGAGCCTTCCTTCAGGGGATGAGAGGCATTGTCGAGTTGGGTCAATAAGTATTGATAAAAGGAACAGGCGGAAAAGAAAAGTATTTTGCTTTTATGTTGGCTTCTGTTGCGAATCGCGATAGAGTGGATGAGGCCACCAGACTAAATGACACCCATGTAAACGCGGTATTCTCCGTTGACGGTAAGGGCTCCCATGCTGGACAATTTTGGCAAAATTGGCGAGATTGCCCACAACCGACCATTTATTAGAATAGCGGGAAGAACCCTCGAACAATTCTCTTGCAAGGAAAGGAGACACGACGATTTCTACTCCTCATCAAGAATTTATATCTAAAATGGTCGGTTTTAAGTCATCGCCAGGCGATATGTATCGCATATGACTGCATTTAAGCCAATTCTGCGATTTTATTGGTAAATATTGCGACTATTTTATGTTTTAGTTGGGCTCCCGGAGAGCCAAGTAGGCAACGCGTTCGACTTCGGATTATGCGGTCACGGGTTGGTTTCCCGGTGGGTGCCTACGTGCGAAATGAATTCACCTGTCGAAGGAGATTTAAAAATACTAGTACTACTTTATGTTTTAGCGATATCTCGTTCACTGCAGAGCATTTTTTATCATTCAAACCCTCCTCTACCTACTCTTAACATTTTAAATTTATTTTTAAATTAAAATAGCACTACATTAAGTTGATTAAAGACATACTATTCATAATAACACCTTATTTTGTTTAATTTTTGAATTCGTACTCCAATTGTACATGGTGTTACAATAAGAACGCAAGATTTTCACTTTTACATTTGAGATTTCAATTTTCACCATTTTCATAGTAATGTTTAACTACGAGGTCGCCTTGTTGCATCGTGTATACGATAAATAATGTTGTACAATACAAAAACGCGTCCTTATTTTTAAACATTACTATCAAAATGGTGATAGTTGAAATGTAAAATTTGAATGAGAAAATCTTGCGCTCTTATTGTAAGCCCTTTCATTTAAGCCATGGAAAGACAGAAAATGGAACTTTTTTCACAGTTTTTTATATAACCAAAAACAAAAGAAAACAGCACTCGACAAATTGCCATTATCTTCTGGACAAGAACACCGTATGTGACAAAATCGTGTGTTGTTTTTAGTTTTTGTCAAAAAAAAACTTGTGGAAAAGTCCCATTTTCTGAGTGTCTTTCTATTATGATGTCCATAACACCACGTCTGATTCTGTGGAATTTAAGCTATTTTACTTTTCATCAGTATTTCTTTATGAATATAGCGTCGTTTGTGCTACTTTTCGGGATGCATCTAGCGATACTTTCAAAATTGAATTGGCATCGACGCTTGGCTCCTTACATGAGAAGGCTTACCTTCCGTGTTATTTTGCTCGGTTCAGCGGTATCGAAAAGTATGTGATTGGCATATCAAGTGACCTTGTTCGATTAGAATAAAGATCTTTAAGAAAGATTAACGAGAAAATTAATTTAGAAATAACACGGAAATGTAATTCATGCTTAATACCTTCAACTTCTTTATTTTTTGTTTGCCTTCATTTGCCTCTGACGCAAATTGGGAATCTCTGGACGAAAGAAAGTTATAAACGTTGTTTCAGATTTAAAATAATGATAGAAACGTATATTTATGGAAGAATGTTTGGAAAATATTTAAAACAAAACATATTGGTATCCAGAATATCCCTGTTACCTTGGTCGAACCGACAGCGGACGTGACATAACAGAAAAAATTACTATCTTTGGCGAGATTTGATTTCGAAACACATAAAATTGCAATACATGAAATTGTACAAGTGTTCCCTTTTTGACTGTAACCAAAAATAAGAGAAATAGACGCGAGGAAAACTTAAAATGTTACACATTACCACGAGCGATCCACTTGGTTTTTACTCTTGAGACACTCTTATAGCCGACTTGCAGACTTATCAAAATTAATAAAGGTATAGATGTAGGACTCGAACCCATATCTTCTTTTCTCTTTTGCTCAAATGTGAACATAAATTAAGATGCTATCTTGATAAATTAAATGCATTCTTTTAACGTTTCGCTCAATAATACATACCGATTCTTCATTTAGTAGACAAGGATTCCGAGTTAAGGCCATGCTCCTTTGAAGACGTTTTCGAGTTTACTTCACAACTTTTTAAGCGAATACTTGTGTCCTTGCTGAGATCTTTGGGAAAATTTTACGGCAAGAAAAGGCATCGTTGAAAGTTCTGGGATCGAGTCCAACTCCAGCTACAATATTTTCCAATATAGTATGTGTGTATGTCTCTAGAATACTCTATATTGCAAAAAGTTAATAAACTTGCCTTTTTTCGGTCGCTAGCCTACCTCGTAAGCTAACGGTCTGTAGCCCGTATTCTATGATTACAGAACATTGTATCTACGATAGTATTAGTGGTACACTAGCACGAGATGTGTATTGGTTCACTCTAGTAAATATTTCAATCAGCAGTTCTTTACCCACCCTGTTTTTCTACCATCCAATCTTCAATCCACCAACATGCCTCCATTTCCTTGAATTGACGCTTTCGAAGCAGAGCTCTTGTACATAAAATTAATTCGCTCCAAGTAGAACTCATCGTGGCGGAAAATTTGACTCCTGAATTGTGAGTCTAGCGTAAGTTTCATCGAGTGAAACCTTTGCCAAACAAGTAAAGCGGGAAAAATCTTCGTTACTATATTGAGATGGATAAATGCAAAAGTTAACCGAAAAATAGTCATTAGTAGTCATTCTCAGTATTTCAAAATATTCTTGAATTGGATCATGCTTAGTAGTACGGAATGAGGTAGCTTCACATTTAAAAGAGACCTTTATTCATATTCATTATTTTCTCTATTCGTCTTTAAAACTATTAGCGAAAGGTGAAAAAACTGAATAGCTCGTATTATTGTGAGAAAAGCAGTATAGGACTAAAAGTTGAGGTTGTGGTTGACAAACTTCGTATTTCATAAGTTGTTGTGTCCAGACCTTACAACACAAAACTGCAATATATTCAAAACTCATTATTTTCTACTATATGGAACTACAATCCACAAACAACTGATTACAAATACCGTCGTCCAAAATTCGCACTGCATGATTAACCTCTAAACCCGACCACTTATCCTCAATTGAGCAAGACGCTCTCCTCTACCCCTGTGAATTAAAATTAAAAACTGAACCCCAAAGTGTTTAATAAGAAAACCATGGATAAGTACCTGAGTCAGGAGCCATGACCAGCATTCCTGAAGGAAGTGATAGTTCTATCTGTCTGTCTGTCTGTCTGTGTCCAGACCTTAGATTTCTCTTAACGCAATGGAAGTAGTGTAGGGTAAAAATACTGAGATAATAATTAAAATATGATTAAAGTGTAATTCGTTACTAAATATTTAAATCAAACTGTGCTAAAGCGTTTGAGAAAATGTATTCTCATTTTATGCAACTTAATTTGAGCGACTTCCTAGGAATTTAGAATGAAATTTTATAGAGTTATTAATTATTTGAAGTACAGGTATTCTGAAATTTTTGAGGAAATGATTTTATTTTTGACAAAATTTATATTTTTGAACAATGATCTTTTGATATAATATAAAGTTTCGATGTAAATGCGCAAACTCACAGTCGCGTTCTTTTGTTTAATGGTCACTTGACCGTTATAAATATAATAGGATAAATTATATACAATGTTCATCAAACTTTTTATTTTTCAGTGAGATTTTTTAAATAAATTAAAGTGTACATAATTATATTATATAATTTAATATATTTAAAAAGCCTTAGGTTAAACGTCAGTTAT